>RYFJ01002311.1:35000-127065 GCA_003991445.1 Oryza meyeriana var. granulata | reverse complement strand
CCCGACCCGGTGCCATCCCACGGACTCTCCGGTGCCGACTGCTCCCGTTGACCGATGCCCGGCCACGGCCGACTGCCATGGCCCCTGAGCGTACCGTTCGACTGCCCCGAGCCGATGCCGACTCCCCCGTGCCGACTCCCCTATCCCTCGCCCCGAGCGCCCCGAGAGCCGATGCCTCGCTTTCTGGTCCGATCACCCGAAAACTCTAGCGGACCAACTCTCAATACCCACATTAACGACTGAGCACGACACGCCTGTGCCCGCTCTGCGTCATTCAAATCTTTGCCTACGAGGCTCCTTTCACTGTGCAATTCTGTCCTATCAGCCTTTTACTTGGAGCGTGCGCCTTACGTCTCCCCGCTCCATCCAACATCCTCACTACTCGACGCCCGCTGCATACCTGCTCCAGCGGCAACGGCAGCGGGGACGTGATGACCAGACGCTCAAACGACCCGCCAGCTTTGCAGACGACAGCGACGGGACATCCTCCAACTCCGCATGGCTCAGGCAGACAATGGGCGACGGACGCTCCTCCAACTCCGGCCTGGGCGTCTCAGGCGGGAGGGGCCGATATTGAGACCTCACCGAGAAAATATCTCCCTCCGCGTACCGCACTGTAGACCTCCCCTCGCCATAAAGAGGATTCATGCCTTAAGACGAAGCAAGCGTAGAACCTCTAGCCTTAGACAACAAAATTCCTTCTCCTTCCTCGAGTCCGCGCTGTAGACCGCCGACCCACCTCCGGTCCCGGAGCTTCGAGCCCCGGGTCCTCCTTTGCTAAACTCCGATCCAATCATCTCTCCTCATAGTCCAAAAACACAGGAGAGGTATTACGCACCGGCGCCCCCACTGTGATAAACCCCCCGTCTCCTCTGTGCGCCGGTTCTTCGACCTTCGACTGCCGATCCTATCTCCCGCGTTCACACAGATCTACGGCCGACCCGATAGACGCTCCGGACCTTCTGTCCCAGCTCGGCCCCTGCTCTGCAGCAGAACGCATTCTCTTCCTCCACCCGAACCGGCTTCGCCTGAACTACTCCCCTGCGAATCGCAAAGGTCTCCCACCTTCCGCCTCGAGTTGAATTCTCGACAGCTGCGCCAGGAGGGAGTTCCTTTTCAGTATACCCGCACCTTTCGGCACCACCCCCATGCAGGGGGCACGAACCGGACTCGACGAGAGTCCCCGTCACCCCGCCGGACAATTATTAGCCCTGTACATCCGCCCGCATCCCCCTTCTATCTTCCCAGCACCGGGCCGTACCCGACGACCCAGCATGCCCCGCAGCGCCATGTCCCCAGCCCGCCCTTCCCTCGCAAGGGCCCCAGGTGCCCCCGCCGGCCTGCCGCGCTCTAACCATGGCAACAGAGCGCGCCGCACCACGGCGCGCCGCAACCGAACTTCCAGACGGCGAACGCCGCCAGAGCCCTCCTCCAGCAGGAGCCCTCCTACGCCACCCCACCGTTTTACCGGGGGCCGAAGCGGAGCGCAGTGCTGACGAGGTCGCCAACCGGATAAGCGCGCCCATCGCGTCTGCGCCAACACACCAGGCAGGGGCCGGAGACCGGCCGCACGGCTTCCTAGTGCGAGCCGCTACTGCCCCTAACCGGAACCAACCCGGACTCCACCCCCGCCCGGCCAACAGAAGCCCTGCATCTCCTACCCTTTTAAACGATCGGACCAAAGAGGACCGCCCGAATCACATTGCGACAGCCGACGGTCGCACTACCCGCCAAGCACTCCGAGGCCCAGCCATCCAGCTCCAAACTTGCCACGGAGAGACCCCTTAGTCATCGCCTAGCCCCGCAGTATGACCTCGGCTTCACTCTCCCCCGGGTCTCCGGCAGGTCCTTGGCCGCCAGGCCGGCCCAACTTCCAGAAAAAACACGCCCGTCGGACCCTGCGGAGTTCTGCCAGATACTATACCACCACCATCCGCGCGGCGCACGAGAGGTAATGGCGAATACTTCCCATCGCCCTCAAGCCCAGCCGAATCCTGGATGATGAACCTCCTAGATCCATCCGCTCGTGGAGGGTCTTGCACATCTGCAACTTCCAGGCACCTTCCCCGCGCCTGGCACGAGCGGACCCCATGCCCTGCTCCAAAGCAGGGAAACGCTGATGCTTTTTGCAACCTTCAGCAGGTCCGTAATACCATCCCTCACATTCCCCGCACCGGTTCATCCACGCGTCCTTGTGCGCGAGTGCTCACCAGCACTGCTCGAGAAGTTGGCACCCACACGGTCCAAACCACGGCAGCTTTCCGCCCGCCACCGTTGCCCCGCAAGAGAGCTCGGCGGAACAAACCACGCCCCGAGACTCCGCCAGGCCCCAGTGAGCCCCCAGCCCACGCCGCTTCACGCCTGGACAGGAGAACGCCAGAAGGAGGCGACGGAACTGCCTCCTGCAACGCGGCGGCCCCCAGCGTGGAACATAAACCCGCGGGACTGACAACGCGCAACGCCAAAGGCTGCCGCAAGCGCCCCCCCACCGGTGCGCCCGAAGTGTGCTCCTCCACGAGACGACATCACACTCACGGATTGCCCGCCGTCTAGAACCTGGCGAGCGCCACCAAAGAAAATCCAGCAGGACCGGTACCAACCCGCATCCGATGCGAACAAGCTCTCCGGTTCCAAAACCCGAGCATATCGCGCCCACCCTCGACAGCGGTGCAGCTCACTCCTCCGCCTGCTTCGAGCCATGAGGCGCGATCTGTTGGCCGCACCCTGGCCCCACGTCCGACAAGCTAATGGTGGACACCCATCACCTATCGGCCTCCCGACCCATCCGGCCCCGGGTCCCGGCAGCAGTCGCCTGTACGTCTCCCCCACCATATGTAACGTTAAGTGGTCGCGTCCTCGTCGACGGGGTGCCGCCCCACATCCTTTCCCCCGAGGTCTTCGAGTGAGCTCAAGCCCCGGGAACCGAAGCCGTCCCTCTGCCCATTATTGGTATTACGAAGGGCCATGACTTGCCTCTTGGGCCATCATCGTTGCCCGTCACCCTTTCGTCGACGCGAACAAACTCCGCACCGAGCACGTCATCTCGACGTCCCGAGTCTCGCAATCTCCCATCAACCGGCTTGCGCTCCCAGTGTATAAAGTTCATGGCGGTTACGCACTACGCGTACCTACATTAGCTCCCGGCCCTCCAGCCCCGATAACTGTCCTCGGGGACTGAAGGCCGCCCTCTCATGCGCCGAGCAGCGCGTCACCGACATCACCCATAGCTCCCGACGCGGCGGCGGGCGACCCTCGCTATCACCTGCCCCAAGCGCGCACCGTCCAGCATCGTGGAGCCGATCAAGGAAGCGCCCTCGGCGACACCCGTCCCGACCGGTCAGATGGCGGACGTGACCAGAAATAGGAAGCCGCTCGCTCGCCCCTTCGGCAAATTCCGACGTCTCGCCTGGCAACCGTCGACATGCCGGTCCCCAGGGAGTGATTGAGCACCGTTGGCCGTCCCGGGACTCACGCCCGGTGCAGGCAGAAGCACGACGACAGCCCCCCGACTCCAGCCGTCCATCCCAAGGGATATCGATAAGCTTCTTGCGCCTGCTTCGTCCCGAGGTCATCCACCCGAAGTCTGCTAACCCATCTCGCCCCAAGTCAACGGAAGCTGCGCTGGCGTACACACCACCTCAACAAGCTTGCCCAAAGATCATTCCCTCTGCCACGCTCTAAGATCAGATAGTCGACCCAACCGCGGGCGTGCACCTTTTGGTTTCCTGAGCTGATGCAAATCATCAAATCCCATGGCAAGGAGGAGAGGAAAAAGCTTTCATTACCCCCCAGGGCTTATGTATGTGTGCATGCCTTTTGGTTGAGAATGCTTGTTCTACTTTCCAAGACGCGGAAACCTTTGAACCACAACTAGCCGCAACATGGACGCCTACGTCGACGCATTGGTCTAAGTCGCGCGACCCGCCGACTCGCCCAAGACCTGCCGAGACGTTCAGCAACTTTCATGACAGGAGACGCTGACCCGGACAAGGCTCGCGGGACGGTCCCGCCGCAAGGTCCTCTGTTCCTGTGTCCAGCCCCGGCATTGAACGAACCCGAAAAGATAGCAGCCATCGACTGTATTCTCTCCTACCAGCTCAAGAGGAGGCCCAAAGGTACCGGTGCTGGCCGCACTCGTCGCGTCAAATCCAGCTAGGGGACGCGCCTCTCTCTATTCAAGCTCTCTAAGAGCCACCGGGTCGGTTCCGTGCGAGGAAGCCAATCAAGCCTCGACGAGCTCAAGATTATTAAACTACCCCCCTGTTCTCTTGTGCGCCGCGCCAGCGAGCCCTTCTTTGCTCTACATCGCGGCAACCCCGCAAGTGTGAGCACGGCGCTCGTCGTCGAGCGCCCTTACCTACCAAGCGCACCCGGGCATCGGGTCCCGGCCCACGTGTGCTCTGGTGGCAAGAATTTCGCTCCCTCCCGAAGGCCGGAGCCCGAAGCTTCCCGTCCCTGCCAGGCCGGATCGGGAGCACGCAGCAGAGGCCGGTTACTTCGTCAGGCGAAGTACTCCGCGATGCCAAATCACGCTATCCTCAGGCGCAAAAAAAATGCTCTACGCCGTTCTCGTCGCGTCCAGAAGCTCCGCCACTACTTCCAGGCGCACAAGTATCGGTCGTCACCTCCTTCCCCCTCGGGCAAATATTGCATAACCGGAGGGAATAGGCCGCGTGGCCAAGTGGCGGTCGAGCTCGCTGAGTTCGACCTCCACTCCAGGCGCGCCATGCCATCAAGAAGCCAAGTCCTGGCGACTTCCTCGCGGAATGGACGCCGGGCCCGAGCCGGATCCCGTCTTCGACGACGCATCCCCGGTCCCCGAGCCGGCCCCCGAGCTGCACCCCTGCTGGGACAATGAACTCGACGGCTCCTGCGCCCGGCAGGCCTCCCGTCCCAGCGCCGGGCCGGAGTCGTCCTCGTATCGCCCGCCGGAGCATGAGCTTCCGTTTCGTCGTCCACCCTCAATTTCGGAGCCACCAACAACATGGCGAGTACGAGGGCCTTCTCGCCGCCTCCGGGCCGCGATCGCCTCGGGGTGGCGCCGGTGTGCAACGCAAGGCGAGCTCCGAAGCTCGTCATCAACCAAGGTGTCCGGGAGAGTTACCAGACATTTGGATCCCCCAATTGCCGCGTATGTGGACGCAAAGATTGCGGAAGCGCGAGCGCCATTTCGACGACCTCAGGCTTCGCCACGTCCCTCGCTGTCGCAACCTCGCCGCCGACGAGCTCTCAAGACTGGCTTCCTCGCGGCGCGCGTCCCCTCGGGTCTTCCAGGAAGCCCTCGAGCTCCCTCGGCGCACTCACCCGGGACCTCGGGGCCACCCCCGAGCCTGGAGCCGAAACCAACAACGCGCTCTCAGTCCCAGGATTGATCCGCGCCAGGCCGTACCCTGCCACCGTCCTAATGATGAAATCCGGGCATTCTCCCCGAGCGCATCTCCCCGAAGACGACGCGGAAGCAGAAGGATCGCCCGCTTGTCTAAACGCTATGTCATGGTAAAGGGGACCTCTACCGCACGCGCCAACGGCGTCCTGCTCAAGTGCATTCCGCTGGTAAACCGGCGCCAAGATCCTCTCCAACAGCCACGAAGGAGAATGTGCAATCACGCCGCATTTCGATCCCTGGTCGTAAGGCTTTCCGGCCAAGGATTTTATTGGCCCACGGCTTTGCAGGACGCCTTCGACCTTGTCCGGTGCTTGCCGGGCCTGCCAATTTCATGCTAAACAGAGTCACCAGCCGGCCACAAGCCCTCCAGGTGATCCCCCTGTCCTGGCCCTTCGCGGTCTGGGGACTCGATATCCTCGGCCCCTTTCCCCGTGCAGCCGGGGGTTATCAACATCTATATGTCGCCATCGACAAGTTCACCAAGTGCCGGAGGCATTCCCCGTGATCAATATCGACAAGCATTCGGCGCTCAAGTTCATCTAGGGGATCACCAGCCGCTTCGGAATCCCTAACCGCATCATCACCGACAACGGCACGCAGTTCACGAGCGAGCTCTTCGGCGAGTACTGCTCCGACGTCGGCATCAGGCTCTGCTTCGCCTCCCCTGCCCATCCGGCTAGCAATGGACAGGCCGAGCGGGCAAATGCCGAGATCCTGCGGGGCCTCAAGACTAGATCCTACAATGAGCTCAAAAAGCATGGCGTCAAGTGGATCGATGAGCTTCCGGCCGCGCTCTGGGCGAACCGTACCACGCCAAGCCGGGCCACTGGGGAGACCCCTTTCTTCCTGGTGTACGAGGCCGAAGCTGTGCTGCCGTCGGAGCTGACCTTCGGCTCTCCCCGGGTAGAACGCTACAGCGACGACCCCGGCCACAACAGCATGTACCTCGACAACCTCGACTTCCTCGAGGAGCAAAGGCGGCGCGCCTCGCTTCGCGTCGCTCGTTACCAGCAGTGCCTTAAACGCTATCACCAGCGTAAGGTCCGGGCACGGTCACTCCAGGTCGGGGACCTAGTCCTCCGCCGTGTTCTCACGCGTGCCGGAAGAATAAACTTTCCCCCATGTGGGAAGGCCCCTTCCTGTGATCGGTGTTCCCCGGCCGGCTCGGTAAGACTGGGCCAGGAGGATGGACCCTGCTTTCCCAACCCCTGGAACATCGAGCATCTTCGCAAGTTTTATCCATAGGCGCATTCTGTAGTTGCGGGGTGCTCGGGCCAGCGCCGGACTCTTCCTAGTCTCAGCGCTGGCCGGGGGCCGCCACCATGGTGCCACCATGAATATTTCAAGCATAATTTTCGACTCCAGAATCCTTGACCCAGCATGACGAGAAGTTCCGTCCGGAGCGGTTGCAGACCGAGCTCGATCGGTGCGGGTCGGACGGTCCGACCCCAGTGAGGACGGTCCAATCGGCGGGGTTCGGACGGTCCGATTCCGGAATGGACGGTCCGAACTCGACACCCACTCCGGAGCAATCTCCCGAGACCAACTCTGGGGGGCCCGAAACAGAGCAGTGTTCGGGCAACATCGCCGGGGCAGTTGCGCGCCTAGGGACGCGACACCCAGAGCATTCCAAGCCCGGGACCCTGGGTCCCGGTTCCATATCCAAGCCCGGGACCCCGGGTCCCGGTTCCATATCCAAGACCGGGACCCCGGATCCCGGCACATATCAAACCATATTCCAGTCAGGCCCCCGGGTCCCCGGGGCCCCTCGCACCATAAGCGCGTGGCCCGGGACCCGCCTTCGAGGCCCGACACCGTGGAGCCCGAACCAGGGCGGCCTCGCCAAGGCGAGTGCGAGCCTAGGAGCGTGGCGCCCGGGACAACCTCAGCGGGGCGCGATAACCCGGACAGCCTCGCCTAGGTGAGAATAGGTCCCGGGAAATCGTCCCCGTACATTCCAAGCCCGGGACTCCGGATCCCGGTACCATATTCCAGTCAGGCCCCCGGGTCCCCGGGGCCCCCCGCACCATAAGCGCATGGCCCGGGATCCGCCTTCGGGGCCCGACACCGTGGAGCCCGAACCAGGGCGGCCTCGCCAAGGCGAGTGCGAGCCTAGGAACGTGGCGCCCGGGACAACCTCAACAGGGAGCGATAAACCGGACACCCACAACCAGGCAAGGGCAACACCCGGGAAATCGTCCCCGTACATTCCAAGCCCGGAACCCCGGATTCCGGTACCATATGTAAGCCCGGGCCCCGGACCCCGGCGTATACCAAACCACGTCGTACACCAAGTCGCACCCCAGTCGGGGCCTCCGGGCCAATCTATCGGTAGTCACATCCGGATAGACCTGTCCCCGGCAGGATCAGGGGAGGGGCTCTCCAAGTCTCGACGGGGACCGGGGGCCGCCGACTAGCGCAGCCCCTATCGCCAAGGCCTGGTGGCCGGGTCATGGACCATGCCTCGGGTACCGTCGATTCCCCGGGGTCTCGGGCGCAGCCCCCCGTCAGGCCAGCCTAGATTCCTGGGGCAGGCTGCGGTGCCTGGTCTGGCCAGTTCCTCCCCGACCATCAGTCCGAGGCGCCGGGTACTACGCTGGCCGGCGACCCCGGGCACCGTCGAGCGGCCCATCCCCGCGATACGGGGGGGCCCCGGATGCTGAAGACTAAAGGAGTCAAATCTACAGATTTCGCCGCTCCGCAAGCCTCGCCTGCCCGGCGAATCGTGATGGTGGCCCGTCCCGGGAACCCGGTTCCTGGGGCCGCGAACAACCGGGCGCGAGGGGGACCTCAGTCTCTACGGTTGTTCAGGCTCTCGGCTCTCGCTGCCGGTGCACGACGTTCCCGGACACAAGCCCCCGAACCCCAGAAGACAGCAACCCCCGAACAACACAATAAGCCAAGGTGCGAAAATATAAACATGATCATATATAGACGCAAACATCTCTCTTTGTACAAGACAGGCAAAATCGGAGCGCAAGCACTAGCGACGCCTGAGGAGGTCGCCGTACGGGGGAAGGTCACCGGTGTAAACATGGACATTTCTCGAGAGTGAGTCTGAAGCTGAAGCGCCAGTCATCGCGGAAACGCCTCGACAACGCTGTCGTCATAGTAGACAATACGATAAAGGAATGACAAGATGGTAGCACCAAAAGTGGAAGAAGAGAAGACATGTCTAACTCTCGATGGAGTTAGTGAAAGCCAGTTTATGTTGATGGAGTTAGTGAAAGCCAGTTTATGTTAATAGAGTTGGTGAAAGCCAGTTTATGTTAGAAAAAGTAAGCCTGACCAAGTTATTATCTTCAAGGATAATATCAGTCGTCATCAAGGCTCTAAGCCTATCTACACTGAAGGATAGTACCCAAGACAGAAGCAATCAAAGAAGGGAAAGCTCGGAATCTAATACTGAGTAATGTCGGAAGGAATTATGGTTATGCAATTGGAGTTATTTAAGGTCATGGAATGTACTCGAAGAACTTAAGAAGCAAGGCAACAAGGTATGGATGATCGGATCCACAATAAACCTCATGGTTCTAAAATCAGTTCAAGGACAGAAGTCAGATATGGAAGGATTTAAACGCCAAGCAAAGATACCAGAGAATCAAGAATCTTTTGCTCGTATCCCAACAAAGGACTCAGATCATGCGAGAAATAACCAGTAGTTTCAGAATGTGATCACCAAGGAACTAAGGATAACCTCATGCAACTCAAGAGCAAGGATGAGAGGTATTAGAGTTAAAGCTCAGTAGAAACATGGAGAACTTACGACCACAAACATTGAGCTGAATTACAAATCTTGGTAATCCAGATGATACGTCCTGAACTGAGAAGTTGAAGCAAGTGCTCAAGGAGATCTAAGTACGGACATAAGGATCTAAGGCTTTTGATGATAATCAGTTGGGAAGTGATTGATCAAACAAAACAACAATGTGTTTGACCTAGTTATCAATACAAGTCAGTTAAACAAGGATGGAAAGACTGAAACTACGAAACCATCCTTGCTAATGTTATCAGAACAACTAGAGAGAAGCTTGAAAGGCCGTAGGTAACAGTGAATCAAAGACAGATGTGGAGGCCATGGGCCCCAGGTACCTCATGACAAGCATATGGGCCACTCGGACAGAGGATGGGCCTAGCCTTTTAATTAGGGATATGATAGAACTCAGCAGACTTAGCCTTGTACGACAGGGAAAATACAGTCCTAATCGGGAACGTCATATCTCTAGAAGGAGATCCTTTGGTCGTAGTCTGACTGGGACTCCTACTTTGTAACCATATCCCCCAGTATATAAGGGAAGGCAGGGCGCCCCTGAGGGCAAAAGATCATCAGGTTCATCAGAATCACCATCATACATCCTCAAAGGAAATACACCATAACTGGACGTAGGGTATTACCTCACCTCGAGGGCCTAAACCAGTATAAACTCTTCGTGTTCCTTTGCAGTCCACCGAGTTTCGATCCGATGAGTAGCCCTATATTCATATTGCCGGTGTAAAACATCGACAGTTGGCGCACCAGGTAGGGGCTTCAACGAGATCAACCCCAACAAACTCGATGGATTTGACAATCGGAGTCGACGGCATCAACTTCTCCCATGGAGACACGATCATATTCAGCATCCTCGACTTCGTCGCCGACAAATTCAGCAATCTCACCCTGATCGACTCAGACTCGATCCAATCGGCCGGGGAACCAGCCGACTCTGCGCCGGTCGGCCCACTCGACGCTGCATCAACCCTCGTCGAATTGCTACGGCAATCTTCCACATGCCCGGGTCTCGGGACAACCCTCTCCTTCGGCATTCGACTCGGACTCAGCCTCGAGCCGACCGAGATCGGGCTAAGAAGGAAGGAGATCGTCAATCTCCCGTACAGACTTGGCAACACCACGGATACTTCCAATCTACATCTGACATGGCAAAACCGATCCCCTAAGGTCCAACTTGGATACGGCCCAGAGCCACTCAAGATCGAATCTAGGGAGGTTGGAGTCGTCATCACACCCATCAACTACCATGATTCTAACTCCAAGTCGGACAGTAGTCTGAACAGCAGTTTGGCAAGCTTTTTCCTGCCCCGCGAAGTCTTCATGGCGTCCAAGGGCTCTACTGCCACTCAAGAGGTGTGCCAACTACGTGAGTAGCAAGAGGAGGAGGCCCACCGATTACGACAACAACAGGAGGTCGAGTGCGACACTCGCAACGATGAGCTACGCAGAGCTGGGTGAACCGCTCAGCAACAAATCCTCAAAACTCGAGTCGGCAACCACGATGTCTTCGTCACGCCTCAACAGAACGTCGTGGCCACTGCAACCCTATTGGATACACTCCAGTTTGGGCCTAATCACCAGGCCACCCTAACTATCGCGAGGATCAAAGCCATGATTACCACTGCTGCATGTCAGCAGTACCAATAGTCGGGCGACACCCTCATACCGACCAACCGGTCAGGTTCTACAACAGCGGTCTCATCCGCATCAGCACAATGCCGGGTGGCTGGCTCCAGTCAGCCGCACGCGGAGTCACTCCAGATGTCTCTCGGAAACCCTAACAACAACAATCGGTGGTGTCCCCAGAACAACTGCCATGACAACTAGGATCTCCAAAGCCATTTGCGACGCGATCTCTGCCAAGACATCAACGCTCGGCGCCGCGAACACGAAGACGACGAGCACCGCCAACTAGAGGACAAGAACGAGTGCTTCAGCCTCCACCACGAGCGGTTCAACCGCCGTAATCGGAGTCGGAGCCCTCACGCAGATGAAGGCGTACCGGCCTTTACCAAGGAGCTACAACAAGTCGACTGGCCGTCGGGTTTCAAGCCTACAGGAATCAAAAAATACGACGGTAAGACCAATCCCGAGTCCTGTCTCATAGTCTACACTCTAGCAATCCAAGCGGTCGGATGCGATCACAAGGCCATGGCTAACAACCTCCCGGTCGGCCTGGACGACTCGGCGAGGACATGGTTGACAAGGCTCCCTAAGCGGTCAATCAACTCCTAGGGAGAACTCTGGGAACATTTTATCGCCAATTTCCAGGGGACTTACGAGAGGCCGTCTTCGGAGCACGATCTTTATCAGCTACACTAGAAGAAGAACGTGTCTCTTCGCGAGTTCATTAAATGGTTTTTCAAGAAGTGCAATTCAATCCCAATGATCAAGGATGAGGTCGTCATTTTTGCCTTCCGCAAGGGAGTCAAGGACGCCAAGTTTACTTGGAAACCCCCCGCCCCCCGCCTCTGTCAGGGCTCTCTTCGACATGGCAAATAAGTATGCCGACTTGGCCGAAGTGGTCGCCCAAGCCCTTGATGACAAGAAAGAGTCTCAGCAAAAGGACGAAAAAGCCAACGATGAGCCAGCATAGAACAAATCCAACAGCCACAAGCAGAAGTCGGAGAACGTGGTGGCCAACGTGGAGCATACTCGGTCACGACCCCCAAGAAACAACGAATACCAGAAAGTGATGAACGGGCCCTGCCCCTTTCATCCTAAGGGAAAACACGCGGCCAAGGATTGCTTCATACTCAAGAGGTTTGCTTCCGAGCAGGCTTCAACATCTGGCGCCGACAAGGACAAAGACAAGCCAGATTCGGGTGCAGCCGGCGATTATCAAGATCTCCAAGCTGAGCTCAACCATATCTTCGGAGGGCCATCTGCATACGAGTCGAAGAGGAGGCAGAAGCTAACAACACGCGATGTCAACTCGGTCTCTATAGCAGACACCCCCCAATACTTGCGTTGGTCAGATACGCCCATCACATATGACCGCGCAGATCACCCCGATCGGGTTACACACCCAGGACGCTATCCACTCGTCCTAGACCCGGTCGTCAAGAGCATCAAGCTAAAGAAGGTTCTCATAGATGGAGGCAGCGCTCTCAACATTCTGTTCGCTAAGACCCTGGATGAGATGAAGATTCCTTGTTCAGAGCTACGGCCGAGTACAGCACCCTTCCATGGGGTAATCCCCGGCCTATCTTCAACACCTCTTGGACAGATAACTTTGCTGGTCACCTTCGGCACACGGGATAACTTCCGCACAAAGAACATCTACTTCGAGGTCACCGATTTTGAGACTACGTACCACGTGATACTTGGACGGCCAGCACTAGCCAAATTCATAGCGGTGCCACACTATACCTACATGATGCTCACGATGCCTAGGCCAGCCGAAGTTCTTTCCCTTCGCAGCGATGCCAAGCAAGCCTTCACCTATGACAAGGAGAGCTGCGAGTTGGCTCAATCTCAAGAAGCGGCAGTCGGACGCAACAGCATTCAGCAAGCCGCTACAATCGAAGTCGAGGACGATCAAGTTCCGGCAAAAAAAGTGGCAAAGTCAGGAATTTTAGTGGACTTTGACACGAAGAAGATCATCCTAGACCTTTCCGACCCCTCCAAGACTGCTCTAGTCGGGACCGGACTCGACCCCAAATAGGAATACGCGCTCGTCACCTTCCTCTAGGCAAATAGGGATATTTTCACTTGGAAACCTTCCGACATGCCTAGGGTACCAAGGGAGGTGATCGAGCATGCCCTCAATGTCAAGACAAATGCCAAGCCAGTCAAGCAACGGCTACGGCGCTTCTCACATGACCGCAAAGATGTTATTCGGGAGGAGATAACCAAGCTCCTCGTAGCCGAGTTCATCAAAGAGGTCTACCACCCGGATTGGCTGGCGAACCCAGTCCTAGTCCGGAAGAAGAACGGTAAATGGCGCATGTGCGTCGACTACACCAACTTGAACAAGGCGTGCCCCAAAGATCCATTTGGTCTACCCAGAATAGATCAGGTGGTGGATTCAACTGCGGGGTGCAAACTTCTCAGCTTTCTCAACTGTTACTCGGCATACCATCAAATCAGCCTGAAGGAGGAGGACTGCCTGAATATTTCTTTCATCACACTGTTTGGAGCATACTGCTATATCACCATGCCGTTCGGTTTGAAAAACGCTGGAGCAACATATCAACGAGCAATTCAGCGGTGTTTACACACTCAGATCGGGCGCAACGTGGGGGCATATGTTGATGACGTGGTGATCAAGACAAAGTCCAAAGAAGACATCATCAGCGACTTGGAGAAAACCTTCCAAAATCTTTGAAGATTCAAGATGAAGTTGAACCCGGAAAAGTGCACCTTCGGTGTGCCATCCGGAAAGCTACTCGGCTTCATCGTATCGCACCGAGGCATCAAGGCCAATCCAGAGAAAATCAACACAATCATAAACATGGCACCCCCGACTAGCCAGAAGGAAGTCCAGAAGCTAACAAGCTACATGGCGGCACTCAGCCGATTCATCTCCCGACTAGGCAAACGAGGTATGCCCTTTTTCAAACTACTAAAGAAAGCGGACAATTTTCAATGGACACCCAAAGCCCAACAAGCCTTCGAAGACTTCAAGAAATTTCTCACATCACCACCAGTGTTGGCATCACCTATGCCCCAAGAGCCATTAATGCTATATCTGGCGGCAACCACTTAGGTAGTCAGCACGGTGTTGGTGGTCGAGCGATCAGAGCCGGGTCATATACAAAAAATTCAACAGCCAGTCTACTTCGTCAGCAAGGTCCTAGCTGATTCAAAGATCAGATATCCTCAGGTCCAGAATCTGCTATATGGCCTACTCATCACTATTCGGAAGCCGGTGCACTATTTCCAGTCGCATCAAATCACAGTGGTCACATCGTATCCACTCGGGGACGTCCTGCACAACCGCGAGGCCATCAGCTGAATCGCTAAATGGGCGCTCAAGTTGATGGCATTCAACATCACCTTTCCGCCACGGACAACAATCAAATCTCAAGCTCTAGCCGACTTTGTGGCCGAGTGGACAAAAGTTCAGACGACTACAACAATAGACAAGCTAGAGTACTAGACAATGTACTTCAACGGTTCTCTACGGATCGGTGGCACCGGGGCCGGCGTTGTACTGACGTCCCCCACTGGTGAAAAACTTAAGTACGTTCTCCAAATTCACTTTCCGGCTTTCCACAATGTCGTCGAGTACGAGGCACTCATCCACGGGCTCCACATTGCTATATCACTCGGCATCCGCCGACTAGTTGTACGTGGAGATTCTCAACTCGTGGTGAACCAAGTCATGAAAGACTGGACATGTCTCGACAATACTATGGCGGCGTACTATCAGGAGGTCAAAAAGCTGGAAAACAAGTTCGACGGACTAGAAATAACTCATGTATTACGACGATGCTGCAGACAAATTGGCTAACATGGGATCCAAGAGAGAAGTGGTCTCGACTGGGATTTTCATCGAGCAACTACTGGAGCCATCAGTCAAGAAGAAACTAGTGCCAGAACAGTCAGGGGATGAACCTACCCCGGTAACAGATGAAGTACTGATCGTATCTCAAGATTGGCGGACTCCAATTCTCAAATTCCTCTCGGATGATGAACTCCCAGCAGATCGCAGCGAAGCCGAATAAATCAAACATCAAAGCAAATGTTTCCTAGTGGTCGGAGATAACCTATACCGAAGAAGTGCATCCGGAGTCCTCATGCGCTGCGTCACACCCGAGGAGGGCAAGCAGATTCTATAATCGATCCACTCGGGCATATGTGGCAACCATGCCGCATCCAAGACATTAATGGGAAAGGCTTACAGGCAGGGATTTTTCTGGCCAACAGCAGTAACAGATGCTAAAGACATAGTTCGCACATGCGAGGGCTGTCAATTCTATGCAAGACAAACAAATCTTCCAGCCCAAGAACTTCAAACCATCCCAATCTCTTGGCTCTTTACAATATGGGGGCTTGACATGGTCGGGCCTTTCAAGAAAGCGCCAGGAGGGTTCACACACTTGTTCGTCACAGTGGATAAATTCACAAAGTGGATTGAGACAAAACCCGTTGCTACCATAACGGTGGCACGAGTAAAGGACTTCATCATGAGTATATTATACCGATTCGGGGTTCCTAACCGCATCATAACGGACAACAATACTCAGTTCACGGGCAGCGTATTTCAAGATTTCTGTGACGACTTCGGCATCAAGATCTGTTATGCTTCTGTGGCACACCCACGAAGAAATGGGTAGGTTGAACATGCTAATGGTATGGTTTTACAAGGTATCAAGGCTTGGATATTCGACCGACTACAACCATATGCAGGGTGGTGGGTACAAGAACTCCCATCTATTCTCTGGTCTCTAAGAACTACGGTTAGTCGGGCAACAGGGCAATCCCTTTCTTTCTAGTCTATGGTGCTAAGGCTGTGTTACCAACCGAGTTAGAGTTCGGCTCTCCACGAGTTCAGGCCTATTCAGAAGACAAATCCAACGAAAACCGACTGGTTCAACTTGATCAGTTGGAGGAAGCTAGGGACATCGCAATCATCCAGTCGGCACGGTATCTTCAAGGCCTGCGTCGTTATCACAGTCGCAATGTTCGTGGCCATGCCTTTTTAGTGGGTGATCTCATCTTGAGAAAAATACAAACCACCAAAGACAGGCATAAACTATCCCCCTTGTGAGAAGGGCCGTTCATTATTGCTGAGGTTACTTGGCCGGGCGCCTACCGACTGAAGACTGAAGATGGTGCCCTAGTCAGCAACTCATGGAATATAGAACAGATACGTCCTTTCTATGCCTGAGTTTTGCACTTTCTCACATACATATGTATAAAGTTTTTCTCTGACTCACTACGTCGCTTGTTTCAACCGAGTAGTGAGTCGGGGGCTGCATGTACTATATGTGCTTTGTTAACAACATACGAGCTTGTTTTATCCAAGTTATGAAGTTTTACAACGACAATGTTATGTTTGACCGAGTATAGCTTTTTGAGGTGAATGATTTTTATTAAGTTCCTATCAATCAACTCGGCGTAGACTATATAGTCGGGTAAAGCTAATGATAACTAAGGAAAACCAAGAACTCGGCGGCATTGTACATATATTTACACATGTCCTTACAAAAGCTTTATATACACCGACTGCATAATGGTTTGTTCTTATATTCCCAGGTCCTTTGTGATCGCCTCTGCAGTCGGCCTCGCCTGGGTGATCAACTCCAGTGTTTCCTCAGGTGTTGTCTCTTCGGCAAACCCCTTACCGATGGCCTTGAGGTCCACCCTAGGGTAGATCGACTTGGTCATGGCAAGGGTTTGGGCCATGCCGATAGCAACATGCACATCCGAGTACTTTTTCAAGATACTCAGGGCTTCGCTAAGCCACGCCTGCACCTAAGAGACTGTACTGGAGCTGATCCCAATGTGGTGAGGATCCATAATGTCAAGGAGCCCTTTCACGGATTCGGCAAGAATCTTCTGTGACTCCTTGACAACTTTAATCTCCTCTGCAAAGGCTTGGAATTGGGTTTGGACATTGGCTCTTGAAGTTGCTCAGATTCATTGACAAATATACTTGTCAGCCAAGACTACAGTCAGAGTAACGAAAGGATTGGCTAAGGTTATTGTCAGAGGGAAGGCTTACTTGCATAGTCAGCCTCTACTTTGGTTTTGGCCTTCTCCAGTTCAGCTTTAGCCTTTTCAACTTTCTTCAGCTCAAGTTCCTGTTGTTTTTTCTCCTCTGTCTGGGTCTTCAACTCGGCTTTGAGGGCTGTACATCAGAATAGTCAAGAACTCGAGATTACAGTCAGGACACAACTGGGCAGTCGGAGAACAGCAAAGCTGGAGAAATATACTTGGGATATATTCGGGAAGACAAATACAGAAGACTTACTTCTGATCTTCTCGGCTAGAGCCCACTTTTCATCCCTGAGCTGGTCAACTGCTCCCTTTAGCCACTTCTCCCTCTCTTGAGTAGACCGTTCCAGGTCGGCCTTGGCGGCCTGGAGCTGGCCCAATCATTGGAGATGGGGGGCGAGCTAGGTCAAGACCTTGTTCACTCTCTCTGAGAGGTCGACTATCTTCTGCTCAGAGCAAAAACAGAACAAAACAGAGTCAAGAGGCAGAGAACCAATACAAGGAAGACTGTCAAGAACTCAATATGGCAAGAGTCATACCTGGACTCCCCGGGACGCGGTGATTGCGGCACGAAGAAGAACTTCGCACTCCCTCTCTGTTGCCTCCTCATCATGCTCATAGCTTTCCGCGACTCCCTCAGAGGATACCTAGTGGAAAGTTCTCGGGAACCTGCAGGGAGGGGCTTCAAGATTGGGGAAATCCACTTCATCTGAAGACGATGACGAAATGGATGGCGACAAGCTCCTAGCTTCTGACTCGGCAGCTGCTGGGGCTTCAGGGATTTGCTCAGGGGCTAGAACAACGGCTTCAGTACTCGCCCCCTAGTCAGCCGGCACTAGCAGTCCTGCTGTCGGGACAGCTTCAGTTTCTACAACTGAGGCAATCATCGGCTCAGCAGATGAGCTTGTTGGTGTTGGCTCGGCTAGGGCTGGCTCGACAACAGGAGAAGTTGGCATAGTTCCCTTGAGATCTATGTTTACTCGCCTCCTGCATGATGAGTCAAAAATCAAGACACTACTACATTGATCAAGATTTTCAGAAGATTCAAGATTGCTTACCTTTTGGACATCTTGAACCTCCACGAGGGGGCTCCAAATGTCGGTGGTGGAGAGCTACTGGCTAACGGGCTAGTCGGCACGGCAATCGGCGGTGGCGCTTTGCTCTTGGTTGGTCCAGTCTCTGCGACAGCCGACTAGGGCATCTAAGCACTCAGTGGCGCTGCTCTTTGGCTCGACATTGCTGATCTCGTACTCGGTGGTGCCAGCCTTGGGCTCGATGTTGTTGAGCCTGGTGGTGTTTGTCTCGGGCTTGGAGACGATGGCCTTGGACTCAGCGGCCTAGGAGCTACACTGGCGGTGTCTTTATCTTCAGGCTCCCAGCTGCAGTACTCGACCTGCTAGCTCTCGTCTTGCCCGGGTCTTCGACAGGTTTCTTCCCAGCTCTCTTGGAGCTGGGCTGGGCAGCAGAAGGACTCAATGGCCTTTTCTTCGATTTGACGGCCAACAAAGTTTGGGAGTCATCATCAAACTCCTTACATTCTTGCAAGTGATTTGACAACATACATCATACATTGCAGAGCAATTCAGGATATGCATCTACAAATATTCATCACAGCTGGATAGCGATTCAACAATCAGCATTTCGATATTACCTCTGGACAAGGCCTTTTCTGGCTGTAAGCCGCGGTGGCGTGCTCTGCATCTTCTATCTCAACCACCCCACTGGCGAAAAAGCTGAGCAAGATGTCAATCACCTTGTGCTTGTCAATCAGATCTGGGTATTCTTGGCTGGGATCGTTTTTTCCCTTATAATCCCAGTCGAAGTGGCTTCTCAGCTTCAGCGGCCTGACGCGGCAGTTCAAGAAACATCTGGCCACCCAGGGACCAGTCAATCCAGAGCTCTTTAGCTTGTCAATTCTATCAATTAACTGATACACTTGGCCCATCTCCTCGAAGTTTGGCACAAACGACCAGCTAGGCAAGACCACCAGAGACAAGACAGTAAAAAGGGGCAGAGAGGGTTCAAGATCAAAACAATAGAACCATTCTCTATACTAGCCCTTAAGGGAGGTTTTCAAAGGAGCATGAAGGTAGATTCTTTTCATTTCATTCCTAAGCTAGAGACCGGCTCCCCCTATCACTTGGATTTTGTTTTTGGAGGGCTGAGGTTTGATGTGGAATAAGTATCGGAATAGATTGAAATGGGGCTTCACACCCAGAAAGCATTCACACAGAGTTGCGAAAATAGATATTTGCAAGATGGAGTTGGGATTCAGATTCACCAACTCTAGCTCATAGAAGGAAAGAAGTTGGCAAAGAAAATCTGAGGAAGGAAGAGCAAGACCCCGGTCAAAGAAAGAGGCGAAGACTACAGTCTCACCGGATTGGGGCGCCGAAATCGATTCCCCTTCAGCCGGATGCCAAAGGATGACTTCACGGCTCTGCAATCTCAGCAATTTCTCTAGATACTTCAACTAAGTCAAGCCGCAATCCGACGTTGGCCAGGTCTCAGCAGACATCTCCGGGATTTCCGAAGCTCTCGGCATGGCTGGAAGCGAGGAGATTTGAGGGAAATGCTATTGGGGGCTTGGAACGGATGCGGAGGAGCGGGATCGCCCGAGTTTCGAGCGGGGAGTGCTAGAAGTGGCGAACCCTAGCAAGGCAAGGTGCAAAATTTTGGCACGGAAGTTGGAAGACGAAGCGATTGGTGGATTGGAGAAGATGAGCGAATCTTTTCTCTCTCTCTCCCCACCTTTATAGAGCCTGTGCTGATAAGTGGGCTTTGGCCTACAAATTCGGTACTAGGCCACAAGATATGAGTTTCTACAGTCGCACGCTCTATTTGGGCCGCTCGCTAGCTATGTTAAAATTACAGTGCTGGTTCTACTCACAGAAGCCGATCAAATAATTAGATATGCTTCATGCTAAGCCTACAGCAGGTGTATACATTCGGGTATCTACATTATTTACCAGGTATTGAGGATATATCCTTATAAGGATCGACGGCTGGTCTCCATTAAAATTGGGGATGCATGTATCTCTCAAGTACACCTGACCACATATTGGGTTAAAATCCATAAAGTGGTACTCGGCTTACATGCTTAGCCATTATTTGCCATGAGCAAAAACCATTCCAGCTGACATTATGCTGAAGAGTCTAACTTCCGAGTGATATACTACTCGGAAAAGACTTAAAAATATTCCGATTGACATGATGCTGAAGAGTCTCATATACCAATAGTACACTACTCGGGAAAGACTACAAGGTTAAAGATCTTTGACTTTATGTTTAATTGTTTTACAATTAAGCACAAAGTCAAGGGGCTACACCTAATAGATGCGCCTATTCGGTGCACACTATTCATATTTCTACATGGAGCCCTTCATAGCCTTGCTGCCAGCTGACATGAAGCAAGACTCAGGAGAAGAAGCACTCGGACAAAGAGTATTCTGGAGCAATGCACTCGGGAATACTTCACCGTGGAGGATGAGCACTCGGCATCAGCTGTGACTCAACTATGAAGGTCTCAGGGGCTACTGTGGAGGCCATGGGCCCCGGGTACCTCATGACAAGCATATGGGCCACTCGGACAGAGGATGGGCCTAGCCTTGTAATTAGGGATATAATAGAACTCGGTAGACTTAGCCCTGTACGACAGGAAAAATACAGTCCTAGTCAGGACCGTTATATCTCTAGAAGAAATCCCTTGGTCGTAATCTGACTGGGACTCCTACTTTGTAACCCTGTCCCCCATTATATAAGGGGAGGCAGGGCGCCCCCTGAGGGCAGAAGATCATTAAGTTCATCAGAATCACCATCATACATCCTCAAAAGAAATACACCACAACTGGACATAGGGTATTATCTCACCTCGAGTGCCTGAACCAGTATAAACTCTTCGTGTTCCTTTGCAGTCCACCGAGTTTCGATCCGACGAGTAGTCCTATATTCATATTGCCGGTGTAAAACATCGACAACAAATATAAGGATAAGCAACCACCAAAGCAGTTGGAGTACCTATCGGACAAGACACCTGCAATGACCCTGGAAATAACAGATGAATATTTACATCACTATTAGGAGAAACTAAAGTGGGAGGATGACACTAGAAAATCGCCTGAACTAAAATTATTATGGGTAAATGGAAATACAAGAATACACTAGAAAAGTTGTTTGTGAAAGTGTTGGAATAAAATTTTGAAATTTCCAACATTAAAAATTTCCTGAATTAAAACCTAATTAATGCTTGGATGCTTTTATATTCCCTGGGGATTTGTCGAAATATTTTAAGCATTTTAGTATTTATAATAATAAATTTTCCTTTTGTTTCCTGGTGGTTTTTGCCTCTGGTAAATTCCCCATGGTTTAATAAACTCTTTGAAATTTTCTCGGATTTTTCGGAGCACTAGAATTAATTTTAATATAATAAAGATCATTTCAGTAATTAAATAAATAGAGAACAAAATCCTTTCCTTTTCCCAATCTCGGGTCGTTTCTGATCCAATTCTTTTATCTTTCTCTTTGACTCAAACCCGTGTCCATCTCCTTTATCAATATCCGGTGTTGTTCCCAAAACCTTGAAATCTCCACAAAACCCAAAGTCCGAAGTTTTCGGATTTATTCATTTTCGAAACTCTAACATCCCTTTGAACTCCCAATCCGAGATTTTTGGTATCCAAAATATCCTTTTTCTTTATTAAAATAAATCCCTAATATTTCCTTGAAATCCATTTCTGTGGAAATAAATCCAAACCTCGGATGTTCCAAATGTTTCCACCGAAATTCCGATTCCCACAAAATATTCTCCATTTTCTAACCCCAAACTATTCCGATATTTTGAGCATTCGAATATTCCCTAAGTACTCCCCGTTTTTGAGTCCCAAAATATTCCCCATATTTTGGTGGTTCAATTATTCCTCAAAAATCCCAAATATTCCAATTTCTTGATCTCCATGAAATATTTTCCGAATTCCAATCCGGAGTATTTCCAATGTTTGGAATATCTCTAATATTCCAATTTCTCGATCACCGTACAATATTCTAATTTTCCGAATCCCACAAAATATTCTCCATTTTCAGATTCCCCAAAAATGTTCCGAATATTCCTATAATTCCGAAGTGTTCGAAAAATCCCAAAATTCCACAAATTCTGGATTCCAAAAATATTCCATTATTCTATATGAAAATATTCTAAATATTCCAAAAAATTCCTTTTAGTCCTAAGTTCTTCCCAAATTTCCATGTTTGGGAAATTTCCAACAAAATAGCCCCTTCTTTTTCCCCTTATCCCTTTTCTTTCCCTATCTTTTCTTCTTTTTTTTCCCTTCCTTTTCTTCTCCTTTTTCCTTTCTTCTTCTTCCTTCCTCCTTCTTCCTCATGCCTTCTCTCCCTTCGGCCGAGCCAGAGCTCGGCCCTCAGTCGCTCCAGTCCCCGGCTCGGCCTCGGCCCACGCCGCCTCGGCCCGGCCTGCTCCCACCGCCACCACCTAGCCGCCGCCATCTCCATCGCGCCCTAGCGCCCCGTCCATATAAATACTACCGCCGCCCTTCCTCTCCCGTCTCCCGTGCCCTAGCCACGCCACCATCGGCCACCGCCACCTTGCCCACCGTTAATTGGCGGCCTAGCAATGTTTTTCGTTATTAGTCCCACACTACTCATTAATAGTGATAAATAATAGAAACTTGATAGCTCCAGTTTGGAGGGTTATGGTTTTGGGCTTGAACTGCATTGGAGTGTTGTTCAGTGATTGGTTCAATGTTGATATTAATTAAACTATACTGTTTTTCAATGATTTTAAATGCAAATATTTTAAATGTTGTTTATGCAAATAAGCCATACTATGCCTTTCCTTAGGAATCCCGTTGCATTATTTTGCATTCCTTGTGTGGATTGTTGAGTACGGTGAGTGGTACTCAGTTTTGCAATATTACCATCATCAGAGTGAAGATTTGCGTGGAAGGAGAAGATTTTGATGTTTGGCTTATACTCCAGTTGAGCTGCCTATGGCTTGGTGCAGATGCTTCGCTAGGTTGCCGTTCCGCTGCCGTTTTCTTCTGTGTGAGGACTAAGTGTCTCTTTTGTAAGTATTTATCGTTATTTCGTTTTGGTTATGTTTATCAAATTGTCGATTTATGTACCTCGACTAATTCCTAGATGAGAATTTAATGCATAAATTAGCTTTGGAAATTTTGTTGAATTTTTGAGCGTGACAGAGGATTAAGTGCCTCTTCTGTAAGTATTTGCACTTTATTTACGTCTGGATCTATGTATTAATTTGTCATTTTGTATACCCTGGCTTGATTCCTAGACAGGGATTTTAATACACAAAATAGTCTGTTCTGGGCATGACAAATTTTCTCTGTCCAACCAGAAATCACAATATCTCAGTTCAAGAAGCTATTGAAGATATGAAAACCAAGATGCTAGTCGCTTTATGGAGATTATAATTGCAATGGCCTGAAGCATCTGGATAACAAGAAACAATAAAATTTTCAGGGACAGAACCTTGACAACTGTTTGCCAATCATTTTTTAAACAAGACTTTGCCATGGTTATTCATAGGGCAAAAGACAGTTTTCATTCTCTCATCACACAATGGCTAGACAATCTGTAAATATGACCTTGTAAATATTGTAATCTTTTTATTACATATATATATATATATACACTAGAGGAAAAACTTTCCAACAGTGATATTCCTCAAATAAAATTTACACAAATCTGAGTAAAACACCGTTCGTTTAATTATTGCTAAAACTTGACTTGACTTGGTTATACATTGATGAACCGGTTTGGATGTGTCATGAGAAAGGGTTATTTGGGCGCAAAGGGGAGCGGACTAGATTATTATAGAAGGAAATAAAAGGAAATGGCCCTAGACCTCGACAGCACGCAGAGTCGTAATCAACGCTTCGCCTCAATCTCATGCCTACCTTACCTACATAGGGACCCTCCTTATATACCTACATAGGGACCCTCCTTATATACCTACATAGGGACCCTCCTTATATAGATGGAGGGCTACCAATCTAATCCTATCCTAACAGACTCCCCAACTCTATTGCTACGTACTTACTGCAAGGGGTATCCCTAGGCTTAGGACTCTCGGCCCAATACCCCTCTTTTTGAGTAGCTCGTCCTCAAGTTGCAGCGTGATCTTATAGACTTGAGACTTGAGACCCAAGATGACCCCTAAGATAACTTAAGCCTTTTAGTTTAGTGAGACTTGGGTGAGCGGGATGTTAGAGGCCGATGTGGGGAAGGTCTATAGTTGCACGTCCAAGTTAGTTAAGGATCAATTCCCTTTGCGACCCTAGCTATTTCACAGTACGACCACATATCTGGAATAGGACAGATATGGCTGACTAATTTACTGAACTCCGGACATATACCTGGGTTGATGGACTAGCCTGGATGGGTTCATCTCCCTAGTAGGTCCATGGCACGCTGGGGCCATCATATTTATGAAGGGCCTGGTGAGCTCAGGTCAAAGATGTGTAGGAGTTGGGATGCACCGTTACCTACCCAACTGGGGTCCACCCTAGGGTAGAGTTACTTGCTCTAGCACAATAGGACACCACCAGGATATTGCTAGTTGGGATGTATTGTAAATGCCTTGTGTGCACCCGCGCTGAATGCCTTGATCAGCTAGGCATATGAGTGTGCATGGCGTGTGGGTAAAACGAACAACCTCTGTAGAGTAAAAGCTATTCGAATAGCTGTGCCCGCGGTCATGGGAGGAGCTATGCCCATTTGGATTAGTTTTGGTTTTTTAAACACTTGGGTTGGGAAGAAATGGTAATTAGAAGGGACCCGCATTGCTCCAATGACTTATGGAAAATACATCGGTTTCCTGCCCGCAGCACTTGGCATGCGATGCTAAATGATCTTCGGTGGGTACGGTTGAGGTACTCCAGTACCGATGGATCTCACGTGGATATGAGTTATGCATCAGGTCGGTTTATCCTCTCTTGTATGAGGCTCTCACCCATCATACAAGATGTGCAGAAAATCAGTTTGTGAAAATACAATTTAAATCTATTATTACACTATTGCAACTCTGGCTTTTCGCAAATAAACCAATAGCCATCCTTGTTATTCCCGTGCATGTTACTACACATTCCGTGATGGCTTGCTGAGTACATAACTACTCATCCTTGCTCAAAAATGTGGATACATTTGAGGTAGAAGCAAGAGATCTTGCTAGTATGCCCGCATACTTAGATGGATGATTGAAGTGCTGAATGAGAACTAGGTCACGACCCTAGCCGCCTACAGGCATGTCATTATTTTGGTTTCGCTCATGTTTATTTGATAAGAGAAGGCCCCTTTGGCCTTATCAAACCCTTTAGCCTTATTTTCTTTCACTATATGTTATGAACTAGCTATGTGTGTACCAACTATTGCACTACGGATTGGTAGAGGAAAACACATGAGGTTTCTGGTTTCCAAAACCAAGGACTGACAATGGGCCTTATTGTTTGATGCTAAGTTATCGCTTATTATCTTTGTTCTATTGTTTATATATGCATGTACTATTCGATAATTATCATCCACTTGTAAGTGGAATCCGCTCTGTGCCATTTTTGACATCCGCATCAGCACCGAATCCGAATCTACTTAAAAAAATATAGTGTTGAATATGGTAAGACCATTACGGTCCAAATTCGCTCTGTTTTCACCCCTACATTTCTAAGACATGACACCTACATGTTTACTACTGTGAGCCTAAGGACAACCTTCGAGAGTGAAAACGCTCCAACTCGCCAAAATGTTATTTACACACATGCTCGCATATCGCTAAAATGGCCTAAAACATGAAATTCAGAGGGCGAGAAATCTTAACCTAAGACGTATGTAGGCGTGAAGGATTTCTCACTGCACATTCAACATGGACCTACAAGAAGGCTTTAGCAATGGTGATCACATCAGCCAAAAAAGTTGTTTTTAGTCCTTAGCAGGGAACGACTTCTATGTGCGAACTAGCAGAAAGAACACTAAATCTCACTTGTGCGCGTGCTCCAACCAGTCCTATCGCGCGCACATAGCAACAGCCGTCGGATGAACACGCGTCGTCCATCCGCGTGCCCGCACAATCGCACCTCCATGTCACCACATCGTCCTCATCTGGTCCGAAACCACCTCCTATTGTAGTTACTATTCAAAATTTCAAGAGCTGCGCCCCCAGAGAGAGAGAGGCGGAGAAGGGGAGAGCAGCGATTTCTCCCCAAAATCCCAAATTGGTCGACGACAGCAGTCACAGCGGTGATTTTTGCTGGTTTCGTGGTGGTGTTGGCAACTGATACGGCGCCATCGAGCTCTCCACACCGCTTCCCGTCATCCCGTCCCCTCGGTTGCACGGTTGGCATGGAGGCACGCTCCGAGCGGCCACAGTGCTGGAGGTCCGGAGGTGCTCCGGGCGGCAACGGCACCGGTGGTCTCAAGGTGAGTTACCCCGCGTGCCTAGGTTTTTTGTCATTGTGGGATGTCAAGGTTTGTGGAAGGGTTTGTGGGATGTCCGAGCGCGCGCAGCGGCGACTTAACTGGCGGCAGTAGTGGTCAGCCGGGGTGGGGGGCAGGTCCTTTTGTGCTGCTTCCTGCATGGCATCAATGTCGCCAGCAGTAAGTTACTTTCTCTTCTAAGGCCGTTAGCCGTCGTGGTAATGACCACACTATGTGGGATTTGGTTTGGAGGAGGAGCTAGTAGGAGGAACACTTTGTGGATTTTTGGGATGAACGGGAAGTACACGATGTCGGTTTTGGGAGGAACAGGATCTATTGCAAGGTACACGGTGTGGTTTAGGAGTCAACACTCATTGGATATTAGGATGCAACATTTTACTTGGATGTTGGGGCCGCCTTGGTGGTGGATTTGGTTGCAGATGATGTGCTCCTTCATGGGGAGGCGGAGCGCACGCCGGCCACTGATCTGGAAGTTGTAGGTTTAGAATTAACTTTTCTACATATAAATTATTTTACTAGTTTTGATTGTATAAAGGTGGTAAAAAGGTCTACATGTAGCACATTGATAGCATGTGATTTTTGCATTTTTACTAGTTTCGAATGGATGATTTTATAAGTTGCATTTTTTGTGTGTTTGTTTATTTATTGAGACTCTTTTATCCCTTTTTTCCTACTTTTTGTGATAGAAACCGGGATGGTTAGAATGAAGTCCAAAGTACATAAAGCAGCAAGGAAGGATGTTCCATCTGTAAAGACAAAGCAAGCGGCACGACGTAGAACCAAAAGTGACCTAGGAGATGATCATGCAAAAGAGGTACAGCAGCCTTCTGCAAAAAGGCCTAGGAATAAGGTACTATACTCTGTTTATTATTTACTCTGCTATACAATCTGTCTACTATGCAACTTGTCTATAACTATCTTACATTCTGCAAAGGTAAAGCAAGCGACATGACGTGGTATCGAAAGAGACCTAGGAGATGATCATGCAGAGGAGGTAGAGCATCCTTCTGCAAAAAGGCCTAGAAATAAGGTACTATACTCTATTTATTATTCACTCTGCTATACAATCTGTCTACTATGCAACCTGTCTATAAATATCTTACATTCTGATGGATTTTTCCTTACATACTATTTGTTTAAAAATTACATCTCTGACATAACTATTTTACCTTGCAGAAAGAGCATACTAGAGCCTCTCCCATGAAGATTACTAAATTGTATCCTCACATGGACAAGTATCAGAAGACCGTAATAGATGGTGATGGTTTCCCCAGTTTTTTAGAGTTGAAGTGTTCAAAGCTTCGCCCTGACCATTGTTTGTGGGTAGTGGAGCACTTTAATCCTGTTACCAATCAACTTATTTTCCCTGGACGTGGAGTTATAGAGTTTACTGAAGATTTAGTGAGGAGAGTTTTGGGTATCCCTCGAGGAGGTACAGATGTGCCTTATGAGCTAGATTCACACGCGACAGAAGTTGTCTTGGCTGACATGGGAATTGAAGATGAGAACTCGTCGTCACTCTCTACTCTTGGAGAAATATTACAAAAGATGAAATCTTCTGATGACAAGTATGTGCAGCTTTGGATTATTTATGCCATGTCTTCTATTTTAGCACCAACTACGGTGACAACAGTCAGCCCTAGATGCTATCTGTCCGTGGTTCATGTGTCTAAGATCAAAGACCTCAATTGGTGCAAGTTTGTGATTTCAACCATGTTGAAAGTTGTGTCTTCTAAAACCAAGTCAAGTCCTAAAAAATACTGCCTTCTGTACATCATGGTAAGTTCCTAAAGTTTTCTGCACTAAATATCCTTGTTTCACATCCTGCTTGTGTGAAAGTTACATCTCTACCATGTACAATTTACTTCTTTTTCAACCGACCTGTGATAAAATTACATCCTTTTTGTATATGTTCCACAATTTTCTTATGCACAAATTACTTTTCTGAAACTTTTATTGGATGTTCCTATATTTGCATTCTACTTTGTGTGTACATGCTATGTTGTACATGTAGGTTTGATTTTTATTAAATTTTTATTTTCTAGATATTGTACTTGGATTCACTTCGCATCGAGAATATAAATGTGCCGAGGAAAGGGTACCGAGCTACTGTCTGGACAAATGATATGATCAACAAAGCTATATAGTTGGATACATTGCCAGATGGCAATTTTGGTGCCTTACCGGTATGTTTTTGGTTTTTTTATTTTCATACAAATGCATTTTTTTCTCTTTTTTTGCTCTTTTTTGTTTGTTTTGTTGAATTATTGTCTTGAACTTTCAGCTTCGGCCAATCGTGGAGCATGGAGAAATCCCGTTGTTTGGAAGTGGTTTCGATTTCAGGAGGTTTGTCAATTCAAATGTGCCCAATGATATGAATGATTAGGTTTAATTTCTGCACACTCTAACTGTACTTTTTTCACAAATTTTTCCTGTTATACATCTCAGGCATAAGTATTTTACTTTGTGAATGTACTTTTTTACACCATGCTTTCTTGAATATTACATCTCTACCCTTTTTGTTTCACATCCTGAATGAACTTTTTTTTTATATCCTTCTTGTATGAAAATAACATCCCCTGCATACCTGCTATACATTCTACATTCTTTTCTGAACATAATATATCTGGCATAATAGGATTAGTTTTTTATACTTCTCTGCCAATTTTTTGTTCGTACAATCTAGATGAACTTTACTCACATCATGCTTTCTTAACTACTGTAAGTAACATGTTTTCTCTTTTTTCTTCTGTTACAGGACCGTAAGAGAATCGAAACCGCTGTCCATAACATGTGTTATGGCTTCTCAGGGCTTCTCCCTAAGTTTGTTAGAGAAATTTCTAGTCTGGAAAAGGTTGATGGAGGATCTTCTTGTGCTAGAAATCTGGATATAGGAGGTAATTCTAGTCATCAAAGAGAAACAAGAAGAGCTCAGAAAAAGACGACATAATGCAGAACTATTGATGCAGATGAGGAAACAGATGAAGATGAAGATTATGTGGAGGATGCAGAAAGTGAAGATGAAGACAACAATGATGACAATGATGATGATGAAGTTGAAGATACAGATGATGGTGACAATGAGGGAGATGAAGATGCTGATGGATCAAAAGATGGAGATGGAGATGAAGGCAAGGTTGGTTCGAAACATGTAGATGATGATACTTAAGATGGGGTTGAAGGAAAATGTATCACCGAAGATGCTAATGCTAGGAAAGATAGAGATAGAGATGGAGATGAAAAGCTTGCTGAATCTGAAAAGAACAAGGATGGAGGTGAAGATGTTGCCCCTGGAAATCAACCAGAAGAACAAAACAGGGGAGATAATGGTGATGACACAAACAAGGAAGGGGTGCCAGATGTTGAAAAAGGTGAAGATCATGTAAAAGGTATGAACAAAAAAAACCCTAAAAGTTACTTTTTTAGTTTTACCTCACTGCATCCCATTGTTGACATATCCTTCTTCATGTTTTCTATTTACGGTCAACAAGGAAGAAGGTCAACTAGAGGGTGAAACCGAGGAAGGTGATGCTAATGACAAAAAGAAGGGATAGCTGCCGGATGCTGAAAATGCTAAAGACTGCCCAGAAGGTGATTTCAAAAAATCTCCTTAAGTTACATTTGCATCATTCATGTTATACATCCTTCCTATTTGTAACTTACATCCCTGAATAGCTTTATTATATATACATGTTACAATTTTTTCTGTTCTATAGATAGCAAGGAAGAACAAGAAGGTCAGCCCCCAGCTCCAGCTCAATCAACTACAAACCAAGAGGAGTAAGTAGTTGGAGATTATCCATTCCTAGCAAGACAGACCACACCAAGCATACCAGAGGATGTGCCCACCTTCATTCTTGGGTTTGATAGCACACAAGAAACAGTTGAAGAGGTGACCATCACAAGTGAAGACTATGGAAGTTTTACAACTGAAGATTATGAATGGGTGGGGAGATTCCAAACCAATCAAATACGTATGTAATGGATTTGTTGCTACATTTTTTTTCTATGGATCTGAACCATATTTTTCTAGAATTGATATCTTTTGTTGTTTTTTGTTTTAAAATAACAGGAGGGATTGCGATTTTTTCATGTTGAAGTTCCTAGAGCTATGGGATGGCAAGAAAATGCCACTGTTAGAAGCAAGGGACATTCCCAGCATTAGAAAGTTGTTTACACACAGGTTGTTGTTATTCAAAGAGAACAAAGTAACTGGTTGGCAGCAAGTTCTGCAGAAAGAACAGCCAAAAGTGGTCTCTTAGGTAAAAAATACAAACTCTTTTTCTCTTTTTTTTTTTTGCTTCCTGAACCAGTACATAAATATCATGTTTAAATGAGACAACCTTTAGAGATAAATTATATAAATATCATGTCTTTTCAAAAATGCAACATCCCATGTTTGTGCAAGTAACTCCAACTGAAAATAAAAGTAACTTTAGGCAACTGCAGAAGTAACTTAAGACAACTTCAGAACTAACTGCTACAAAAGTATATGTTGCTCTGATTCATTGTGTTTGCTAACTAGATTTTGGGAGCCTTAGAGGACATTTCCACACTATGTGATTAGTACTGTCACAAAGTCTACACGGCATTGGCTTTGATGGCCTCAAATGGATGCCGGGCTTGCGTCTTGTTAAAATTGGCCTGCCTTGCCGCTGTGTGGTGGGAGGGTCGTTTATCTTAAGGGTAGGATCAGTTCCACTAAGGAGTTCATTTATCTGAACGACAGGGGTAGTTGTTGTCGAGGGTATATCCAAAGCTGCACTTATCGCACCTTTTGCTTCTCCCCACTTTGTTTCGAAGCTGCTGTCAAGGGCACATCTAAAGCTCTACTTGTAGCACCTTTTTGTTTCTTCCTACTCTATTTTAAAGTTGTTAGATCATCTGCCATTGAACCAATACGCGCTAGAGCGAGGCAATAGGATTTTTCGTTGTTTGCAGCTTCTTTAGCAATTTATGTAAACTTGTTGCATAGATTGCTATACCGTAGTAGTTTCAAGGACCCCGGAGGCATCTTCATTTGTTCTTTATTGGCATCAACTGGAGGTAATTCAGGTTCTTTCATAGATGTTCACCTCAGCAATATGTACTGCACCGGAATTTCATGAACCCGGCAATTTTGCATCACCTACAACAAAAGTACTGTTAGTGGAAGTAACAAAGGGTGTTGGAGGAAGTAACTATAATGCAAATGAAATGTAACTTAACTAAGCAGTATAGTCATGTATAGTAAATGTAAGAATTTGTATTGGGGGAAGTAACTACAATGGTAAATAAAAGTAACTTAACTCAACAATGGAAGTAAAAATAGAGTATTTTACCTTAAAACATGACAAAAAAGGATAACATCCCTCTCAAACTTGCAACACTCACAGGTGAATATTTTATCCAACAAGTTTGCATTCACATTGTAAATCCTTATGCCATAGTTTAAAATTGGGTGTCCAATAGGAATCACTTTATAGGAGCTATTAGAAGTAGACACCATGTCGTACACTGCGCCAGCCATCAATTCTTTCTAAAAGAGATTGAATATGTATCTTGTGTATACTTCCAACGCTTGCATCTCTAGTGGATGTCTACATCACATATAAGGCACAGTTTCTTTTTCTCTGAACTCATTCTGATCAGTAGCAACCATGATCTTTTCATGTATCTTTTCATACTACAAAACAAAGTTGTATATACTGTTTTGGGGATTCACGTAGCGCTTCAGCACCGCATTGAACCCTCTCACTTCTTGCGGTAGTTTGGAGGAAAGAGAAAAAGGTGTGCATAAAGTATGCTGGGACCGAACCATCCCTCATCTCCCATAGCTGTTGGAATTGTTCATTGTACTCAAGATGATGTGTCGACAACATTGCATTCCATTTACCCACAAACTCCTCCACTGTCAAACTGTTGTCAAGGCAGTCATTGCAAGCATCACAAAGCTTTTTGTTATTACTTATTAGATTACCAATTTTCTTCTAGGTATTTTGTATTATGTGCCAACGGTAGTTCCTACGAGTAGCACTAGGGAAAACTATCTCTATTGTTGCCTTCATTACAATATCTTGATCAGTAATTATGTTAGCAGGCTCTACACCTTCCATAGCCTCAAGAAATGCTTCAAACAGCCAAATAAAAGATTCTATCTTTTCATTTCTCAGGAAACCACACCCCAACTGAAATGTCACAAAACATAATTATAATAAGTAACTATAATTTCTTTCAGAAAGGAAAACATATATACAAATGTAACTTAGGGGCATTCAAGAAGCAACTCGGTAGTTTTGCAGAAGTATTTTTCCTCTTTTTTTCTTTTTTTGTCAAAACAATGTATAAAAAATGAAAACTAGAGTTGTACTTCCTTTTCTGGTATAAATCATTATGCATGTCATATATTCAATCAACTCTATAAGGAATAAATTGCATTTCTTCTTAGGTATTTTTTTAATGGGCATACAAGAAGTAACTCAATAGGTTTACAGAATGTAACTTAATATATAACTGGAAATAACTATAATGGAAAATAAATATAACTTCACTTTACAGCACAAGTACCTACTGTGGAGGTAAGACAATGAGTGTGCTATAAAGGTGAAACCAGATATTAGTACCTGAATAGATTGTCCATGCCTGTTTATGCCAATGAAAGATGCACAAGGCATGTTATACATGTTGGTCATGTAGGTGCAATTGAAAGAGATGCAATCCTTGTACTCTTTGTAAGCATTTATAGCTGTTCCATCAACCCAAAATGGTTCTACACCCTATCATCTCTGTCAAATTATATCTTGTAGAAGAAAATTGGGTCATCCTTTTTTACTTTCTCAAAATGTGCAATTGTCTCGGCTAGATCTCTACATCTGTACTTGCTGTCCAGTTTTGACTTATAATTACTGATGTCCTTTGTCGTGTATGGCACATTTCTAGCCCCACCATATAATTATGCCATCAATTGCATAACTCATGCGGATGAGACATTGACACCATGCAGCATTTTGATAAAATCCTTCTCTTCTTTCGGTATCATTCTATGTGATCTCAAGAACTTTTTGAGGGAAAACTTATGAACTAGTGGATAGTATGTTCTTTAATAAACTAAATTACTTCTCACTTTGCACCCATTCGCTTCACTGTCATCCGTGTTTTGCAGCTAGTTCTTTTAGCCTTACTTCTTCTTCTTTGCTTGGGGGAGACACTTGCTTGGACCACATTTGTTGCAAACAAACATAACCTTGTCACGTTGCCCATATTTGGTTGATTTTCTCAATGTGCTGTTTTTGATCAAGAAACCTACGCACTTCGCACACTTGTTGTAGTGACTTTTTGCTTCCTCCTCTGTATCAAATGACATCATGGGATACGGTATTTGGGGAGTGCATAAAACATGCTGCGATTGCACTTCAGAATCATCTTCATTAAATTCCTCACTTGAAAGCATGTCCTCACTAGCATATGTTGCACCAGTTTCATGTCCAGTGTGCATGGTATTGTCTGTATGGGTAGAGAATTCCGGAACCAATTGTGCGTCATTATGGGGGACAAGGTCAGTACTATAAACATTTCTTTAGACACCACCACCATTCACATCACAAGCACTGTATATATCTGCAATGTTAAAATTATCATCCAAATTCACATAGGGAATACCAATCATGCCATCATTTGAATGTATTGGGAAATAAGGCCAATTTGTGTTTTCACCAAGTGAAGCATCTTCAAATGGAAATGCATTTTCACTGACATTTTCATCACTATCAAATTGTGAGAGATTGTTGAGGTCAAACATTGGATCTAGATCCATATCTGTATTCATTTACAAGATATTGCAAATTAGTTCATATCCATAGGCTGCATAAACTTATTTCTGTATAATTTTAAATATGTAACTTATACATCATGACAATGTAGATAATATATACCGTAGATGTAACTTTTAGTACAGAATTACATCTATGGTACCTTCATGAGATTAACTTATGCAGCAACTTTACTGAGGTTTTTTAGATATTCTGTTTATAAGGTGCATATTGACCAATACTTATGTCAATTTTTTCTTTTTTATGCAATATCAGACAAGGAGCAGAAGGAATATTTAGGGACACATAATGTCACATAAAGATACAAAATATACTTTTTTTCACATGATGATCGCTACACATACTGTCATAACAAACATGTACATAATGTATTTTCAGGGAAGTAGATTTAATAATTCTTTTGAAATAACTTTTATCTTTTTTGGGGGAGCAACTATGTGTAAATGTTTTTTTTGGAAGTAAATTTAATCTCCCCTGGTAGTAACTTTAATCTCAGCTAGAAGTAATTTTGTATACCTATTTTTTGGGTGTCACTTTAATACTTCCTAGAAGTAACTACATTATTTTTGGAATTAACTTACAGTTCTCTAGGAAATACCTATTTATGTCTTTTTTTTCTTTTTTTTGTTTGTACTTTGTGATGCAATATCAGAAGAAAAGATAATGAAGGGATGATTGTTTAGGTTTTTTGGAGGTATAAGGGAAGAAAAGGAACATGTAGTTTAGTTGAAAGGAAAAAACCAAGACAAATGATGTGTGAATTTCTAGGATGTAAATATACCTGTCTAGTTAGATCTACTCTCTCTCTGTTTTTTTGGAGAACTTTGACTTAATTAGGTTTGATCTCTCAATTTTTCTCCATTGGATTTTCCTCCTCTCTTCTCTTTTTCTTCTCTTCCTGCTCCTCCTCCTCCCTAATTCCTCTTTTTTCTTTTGTTTTTTGGTTTTTTTGGATCTTCCCTCCTATTAATCAGGGAGCATGTTGCCATGCTTGCCGCGGGATGGGAGGAACTGGGTTCGTGGTGGGTCCTATTTGGGTGCTTGCCGTGCTTGCAGGTGGGCACGGGGTGGGCCCCACCAGCGTGGGCCGCATAGGGCCTACTCGTTTTCCTGCGAGCCACAGTGAACCCTGGCGCACGCAATCGGGAATAGCGTGGGCGGCCGGTGCACGCACTACTCTTTTCTATTTTAGGCGCACGCACCGGTTAGATCTAACTAGCTACTGCACATGACGTAGCCTTTTTTTTGGCAACGTGATCAGTATTGCTCACACGTTTCAGACATAATGGCTCGAGCGTCGAATCGGCCAGAACGTTGATTTTGGCCGAGCAAAACTTTGGCCCTGCCCTGCCCTCGCGCCAAGCAGCCGCCGCTGCCACCGTCTACTGCAGTTATCGCGCGAAGCTCTCACCTCTGCCGTTGTCCTCGTGCCAAGCAGGCCCCATCGCTGATGCTCGTCGCGCCAAGCAGCCGAAGCCACCTTCCAGATCTAGCGCCGTGTGAAGACAGATGAGGACATCACTCCTTTGGATGCACCCGCTGATCCTCCAACCGTTATGCAAGGTCCAATGACCCGAACTCGAATGCGACAATTAAATCTAGAGGTGAGCTCATTCTTAAGCAATCCTTTTCATAGTTTTGAGAATAGATTGCTACCTAATGATGTTATTTTGCTTAGGAACATTGGAGAGGATCATGAAGCACTTGGAGAGAGGTGTGGAGGCGAAGAAGACCAGCAAGGACACCCAAGACAAGCCGGAGGCCCAGTCCAACTCGAGTTCGAGTCTGCCTCGGACTTCAGGAACAGCCTGCAGTAAAACGGACGCCCAGGATGCATACGGACTCCGTTTTCGACGATCCAATATGCATGGAAAGATAATTTTATAAGCTAACCATGGCTTTGGTTTGACGTCCAAATTCCACCGGAGTCAACAGAAATCGTCGAAACAAGTCAGCGTCCAGAATCTGCCAGGGTACCGTCTTTTGGCCCGTTGGGCCGTGTATCGTCTTAGAGCCTGTTAGAGGGCGCGTCCAGGGGGTGTGACGACTCTTACACTATATATTCAGTAGCCGCCGCCCACGTTAGGTTTTGGGTTTTGCTTTAGATCAATCTGTATTAGAACAGTCGCCGTCATCGGTTGTGAAACCCCAGCTTCGAGTGCTTAATCATTCATCTGCAATTGTCACTTTAATTGAGTTGCGTACTTTCGGGTTCTTGCTTGTGTTCTTCGTTTCGCAGGCAGGGATTAGCCTTCTTGGCGAGGTCAACCGGATTTGTGACACGGTTGATAACCAGAGGAATCGTGGTGCTAAGGTTGCAGGAATCGGATCTTCTGATCTGAAGCCGGATCGGTGTGTCGCGTTCCACCAAAAACGAAAGCTATCTATCTGACGGAAGATTGGGAACCCCGTTCCTCATCAAGTGGTATCAGAGCTTCAGGTATACCGTCAGGTTTGCAACTTACCCATAGTTGAGTGTTTTGCCTTCGCCCCATAGTCCACCGCCATACTTGTATTTCATGTCCTACAACCATCCGCACCATAGCCTTTGCATTTGTCAGTCGCAGAGTCCGTCGTGTTGAGTTTGTGTCCTAGGTCGAGGTCTTGTTGCTGGTTAGATTGTGTTTGAGTCCAGTTCGTCTTGTCGCCAACTTTCCGCACTTTCTGTCCGTTTTGTCCTTTAATTCGGAGTCTGTTCGTAAAACAGGCATAACTTTCGCATACGAACTCCGTTTTCAGCAAACCATATATGTTTCGGAATCAGAAAAAATTTCGCATCCGTCTCTCCCCCTTTGGCGGGTTCGGTGATTTTATTTTGCCGTAAAACAGCCGGAAGATCGTCTTTCGAGCCCGCAAGCCTTTCTCAATTTTGGGCGCATCTTCTGAAAATTCACAGGCACGCCTTTTCACTTGTTTGAGCTCAAATTTTCTGTGGTTACTTCCTGTGTGCTCCTAAGGCTAAAAGAAAGATCAAAAAAATAAAAAGAAAAAAGTCAAATTTTTTCCCAAAAAACAAAGACAGCCCAAAAAAGAGAAAAAAGAGAGAGGCAAAAGAGGAACAATATTTAGAGGAGCACATAGAGAACACCAAGTTGAGCTGTGTTAGCGTGTGCTGTCTTGTGCCTTGTTTCTGACACTTTTGCTGCTCATCATCCTTATTTCCACCACCTTGTTTGTCACACACCTGTACTTGAACACCTTTAGGCCAGCAACGAGAACAGGTACTTGGGACTATAATTCAGCATTGCTATCTGTTACTGACTTGTGTGCCACAAATACATATTTTTCTCTTTGTGTGCCTTCCAAGCTTCACATATTCTTCAGATCAGTACAGAAAAGATTCTTGCAACCTCGGTGCCACTGCCTCACAGGTATCACGAACCAGCCGCCGGTTGTACCATCCACTGCTTGCGTTGGTAAGAACTCGGTAAGACGTGAGTGAGGGTGTGATTCCACCGACCCATAAATAGTTGATAGGGGTTTTATTTCATAACTAACCATGCCAAACGACGAGCCTGCTTTAAAAAGTGACTTGCAGGACCTGAAGGAGCAGATGCTAGTGGAGGTGGCCAAGCTAACGGATGTAGTCAGAACGGCCATGAAGGACGTCACCCATTCGCTTGAGAGCGTGGACAGGCGAGTGTCCACATTGACCGGGAAGGTTCAACAGCTTGAGGCCAACCATCCAGCTACCAACGATGACAACAAGGACGAGAATGACGACGTGATCCTCGACGAGGGTGTTGTCTACGGTGACGATGGTCTAGTTGATGCGAGGGCGACACGCAAGAACACTCTGCGTCAAATACTTCACCGCAATCGCACAGGTATGGGAGGTAATCAGCGTAATCGTGGTAATGTTAATAATGATGATCATTATGCTAAAATAAAATTTATCATACCATCTTTTTATGAAAAATATGATGCTGAGGAATATCTTGATTGGGAGATGACAGTAGAACAAAAATCTGCTTCCAACCTTGTACCTGATCAACATAAGGTTAGACAAGTACTAGTGAATTTAAAGATTTTGCTATCATCTGGTGGCAAAGAACTAGCTACTTTGCACCTACAACCTGAGTCATGGGATAGGCTCAAAGAAGCAATGCGTGATCGCTTTATTCCTCCTTCTTATAAACTGATTTGCGTAAGAAATTGCAGCGCTTAGATCAGGGAAATATGTCTGTCCAGGAATATTATGCAGGCTGCAAAAGGGCATGATACGTTGTGGGTAGTAGAGGATCCGGAGGATAAAGTGTGTCGCTTTTATGGTGGATTGAGGCGTGAAATTCAGGATATTGTTTGATTATAAGAATTTACTACTACCCCGTTTGTTCAGCTTGCTATGCTTGCAGAAAAGGAATTACAGGGCCGACAACAGCACGGAGCCGGAGCAGAACTTCAGGCAGCTCCTTCACACCCAAGGACGATGAGCCGCGCCGCAACGAAACCACTCCCTTCGTCGAGTGCTCGTCCTCCACCCAGCGAGCACACGTCTTCAGCTCCTTCACTTTCGGCCGCCCGTACCATGGAATCTGGTAAGGCTCGTTTGCAGGAGCGACAAGAGTGCATCATCTGTGGCTTCCACCGGACGCTCTTCTTCCATTCAGTGCACCGTGCATGGACTTGGTCACGTGCAGAAGATTGTCCTAGCAAACGGGCATACATTGCTACAGAAGATGGAGGCTACATTAGCACTTCTGATGTAGAGGAAGATATTGTTGATGAAGCTACCTCGGACGATGATCATGGTGGAGATGGCCTTTCTTTGAGCATAGACGACGCAGGAAACCATCGAGCCATCATTGTACAGAGAGTTCTCAGTACACAGATGGAGGAAGCAGAAAAGCTGCAACGCCACAACTTGTTTCAGATTGTATTCGTCATTCAAAATCGGCGTGCACGAGTCATCATTGACGGAGGAAGCTGCAACAACTTGGTGAGTTTCTGATTTGGTCAGAAGCTTGGATTGACCACGCGACCACATCCACATCCGTACCATATTCAAGTGGCTCAACGACTCGGGTAAGGCAAGGTAACACAAACAGCCCAGGTGTATTTTTCCCTTGTAATACGTTGATTTTGTAGATTGTGATGTGGTACTGATGCAAGCTTGTTCTCTCTTGTTGGGTCGTCATGGGAATTTGATAATGATGCTACAACCATGGTAGAAGTATAATATACACTTATGCATAAGGGAAAAAATTACTTTGCTACCTATGACCCCTGCACAAATTGTACAAGCTGATAGAGAGAGAGTTGCCTAGTGAAGCTAAACAAGTTGATGCTAAACCTGAAAAACAGCAAGCAATTAAATTAAAAAGTCATGTTATGCTTGCCACTAAAACTGATCTTGCAAAGATTAATGATGTGTGCTATGCGTTTATATGCAAAGATGCTTATTTTCCACTGATGCTATAGCTAGCACTTTGCCGCCTTCTGTCACTAACCTTTTGCAGGATATTAGTGACGTGTTTCCCACTGAGTTACCTCCAGGGCTTCCATCTATTCAGAGGGATTGAGCACCAGATTGACTTTGATTCCTGGAGCGAGTCTGCCAAATCGAGCTGCCTACAGAGCCAACCCCGAGGAGACTAAGGAGATTCAGCGCCCAAGTCCACAGACCTATTGGACCGCGGGTTTATGTACGTGAGACCTTAGCCCTTGTGCTGTTCAGTTATTTGGTTCCAAAAAAAGATGGTAGTTGGCGCATGCTGTGTAGATTGTAGAGCATTAACAATATCACAAGTTAAGGTACCGTCATCAATCATATCCCTAGGCTAGACGACATGCTTGATGAGTTAAGTGGTTCTATTATTTTCTCTAAAGTGACTTGAGGAGTGGATTACCACCAGATAAGAATGAATTAGGAGATGAAATGGAAAACTGCTTTTAAACCAAGTTCGGTTTATATGAGTGGTTAGTGTAATCGCTCTTTGGTTTAACTAATGCACCTAAGCACTTTCATGCGTTTAATGAACGAGGTCTTACGCCCTTCATTGGAAAATTGGTGGTGGTTTATTTTGATGATATCTTGATATACAAGTAAGTCTTTAATTGAACATCTTAATCATCTACGTGCTGTTTTTGATGCTTTGCGTGCTGCACGTTTATTTGGTAACCTCGAGAAGTGCACTTTTTTGCACCGAACGAGTATCGTTTCTGGCTATGTTGTGACCTCGCAGGGAATTGAGGTAGATGAAGCCAAGGTGCATTCTCGCTATAAACACCTTTCTGAGAGCTGAGCCAACGCCCACCACCGTGACACAAGTGCGTAGCTTTCATGGATTTGCAGGATTTTACCGCCGCTTTGTGAAGGATTTCAGCACACATTGCAGCGCCCATGAACGAGTTGACAAAGAAGGGCGTTGCGTTTCATTGGGGAAGAACAAGAGGCGTCTTTGCTCTATTGAAGGACAAGCTTACTCACGGCGCCATTGCTACAAACTTCCTGATTTTGAGTAAGACTTTTGAGCTTGAATGTGATGCTAGTGGGATTGGCATTGGTGGCGTCTTGATGCAAGAAGGTACCGTTGCTTACTTTAGTGAGAAATTAAATGGGCATATTCTCCAATTATTCCACGTACGATAAAGAATTGTTATCTCTTGTTCGTTCATTGAACCGTGGCAACATTATTTATGGCTAAGGAATTTGTTATTCACTCTGATCATGAATCTTAAAACATATTAGAAGTCAAAACAAACTGCATCGTAGACATGCTAAGTGGTGTTGATTTATTGAATCTTTTCCTTATGTTAATCAAACACAAGAAAGGGAAGGATAACATTATTGCTGATGCTTTTGTCTAAGCGATATGCTATACTGTCCCGAACTTGACGCTGTCGTATTTTTGGGCTTGAAAACAATTAAAGAACAGTATGGCTAATGATGATTGCATTTAAAGATGTGATGGAGAATTGTAAAGAGGGACGTACATGGAATAAATATGTGATACATGATGGATTTTTGTTTCGCGCTAAACCGCCTGTGCATTCCAGTTGGTTCCGTTCGTCTTTATTGTTGCAGGAGGCACATGGAGGATGGATTGACGGCCATTTTTGGTGCAAGAAGACGGAGGAGGTGCTGACCACACCACTTCTTTGGCCAAGGATGCGACGAGATGTAGAACGGTTTCGTGGCTCGGTGCGCCAACGTGTCAAAAGGCTAAGTCGAGGTTGAACACACATGGTTTGTACATGCCTGTTCCTGTTCCTTCTACTCCTTGGACTGATATATCTATGGACTTTGTTTTGGGATTGCCAAGGACTAAGAGGGGAGGGATAGGTATTTTTGTGGTGGTGATCGTTTCTCTAAGATGGCACATTTTATTCTTTGTCATAAAAGCGATGATGTTTGTTCATGTTGCTGACCTATTCTTCAAGAAATCGTTCGTTTGCATGATATGCCGTCTACTATTGTTTCAGAGTTGGGATGCCAAATTCTTGAGTCATTTTTGGCGCACTTTGTGAAATAAATTAGGGACAAAGTTGCTGTTTTCTACAACTTGTCATCCCAAAACGATGGACAAACTGAGGTAGGTGAATCGCACCTTGTCCACCCATGTTGAGAGCAATCTTGAAGCGCAATTTGAAGGTGTGGGAAGAGTGTTTGCCGCATGTGGAGTTGCATATAATAGGGCGGAACCACTCCAACACCAAGGTAAGTCCATTCCAGGTAGTGTATGGATTTAACCCGTGCTCCTATTGATCTTTTGCCTTTACCTACCACTGAGAGAACACATAATGATGCTAAAGAGCGCGCTGAGTTTATTCTTAAATTGCATGAAACCACTAAGGCAAATATGAAAAGATGAATGAAAAGTATAGAATGCTGGTAGTGAGGAAGGATTAGGAAGTTAAACTTGAACCGGGTGATTTGGTTTGGTTGCACTTGAGAAAGATAGATTTCCAGAGTTGCGTAATCTAAATTAATGCCAAGAGCTGCTGGTCCTTTTAAGATAATTGAGAAAATAAATGACAATGCATATAAACTTGAGTTTGCCACCGAGTTGGGGTTAGTCCTACATTTAACATTGCAGATTTAAGCCATACTTGGGAGAAGAGGAGAGCTTGAGTCAAGGGACGACTCCATTTCAAGAGGGGGAGGATGATGAGGACATCACTCCTTTGGATGCACCCGCTGATCCTCCAACCGTTATGCAAGGTCCAATGACCCGAGCTCGAATGCGACAATTAAATCTAGAGGTGAGCTCGTTCTTAAGCAATCCTTTTCATAGTTTTGAGAATAGATTGCTACCTAATGATGTTATTTTGCTTAGAAACATTGGAGAGGATCATGAAGCACTTGGAGAAAGGTGTGGAGGCAGAGAAGACCAGCAAGGACACCCAAGACAAGCCGGAGGCCCAGTCCAACTCGAGTTCGAGTCTGCCTCGGACTTCAGGAATAGCCTGCAGTAAAACGGACGCCCAGATGCATACGGACTCCGTTTTCGACGATCCACATATACATGGAAAGATAATTTTATAAGCTAACCAATAGCTTTGGTTTGACGTCCAAATTCCACCGGAGTCAACAGAAATCGTCGAAACAAGTCAGCGTCCAGAATCTGCCAGGGTACCGTCTTTTGGCCCGTTGGGCCGTGTATCGTCTTAGAGCCTGTTAGAGGGCGCGTCCAGGGGGTGTGACGACCCTTACACTATATATTCAGTAGCCGCCGCCCACGTTAGTTTTGGGTTTTTGCTTTAGATCAATCTGTATTAGAACAGTCGCCGTCATCGGTTGTGAAACCCCAGCTTCGAGTGCTTAATCATTCATCTGCAATTGTCACTTTAATTGAGTTACGTACTTTCGGGTTCTTGCTTGTGTTCTTCGTTTCGCAGGCAGGGATTAGCCTTCTTGGCGAGGTCAACCGGATTTGTGACACGGTTGATAACCAGAGGAATCATGGTGCTAAGGTTGCAGGAATCGGATCTTCTGATCTGAAGCCGGATCGGTGTGTCGCGTTCCACCAAAAACGAAAGCTATCTATCTGACGAAAGATTGGGAACCCCGTTCCTCATCAAGACCTCCGCTAATTGAAGCGCTTTGGCTGCTGAGAATCATTGAAGATTAATTAGCTGGATGTTTGGATTTGGGGATCTCTTTCCATGTGTTTTTTCATGTTTCTTTTTGTGTATGCAATTAATTTGTGTATAGAAGGTTAATTTCAGAGTTGTTTTGCTGGATGTTGTCCGCGGTGATGCAGTATGCCCGAGATTTGTATTTTCCCGATAACACTTGATTTGGCAGTAGCTATCCAAAACCAAATCATGTTTTTCCGATCAGGCAGTAATGGCAAACCAAACCAGCAAAATCTCTCTAAGTCATCAACCAAACGGACCCCCTAACCCCACGGTACTAGTTCTACACTTGCTATGACTTATGGGACGCATATAAAAGGCATGGTGGTCTAAGAGTTAGCTTTGGCTACCCAACCACGAGCGCACTCGCTAAAATGCCAAGTTAGGACAAAACATGCCGCTCGCTGCCCTTTCACGTGCTGGTGCATGGCTAGCTAGCAAGGGGCATAGGAAGGCTCTAGGGATTCTGCATGCCACGTTCTATGGTTCAAACTTGCAAGGGCATGCCGTAAACGAGCCTCGGCCATGCATGAGGCCACGATGGCATCGCTTGGGTGGCTGGCCTAATAACAGGATGGCAAGCCAAGGTAAGTGTGTGGGGAGCACTAGTTGTATCTTAGGAGCAGAAGGCAAACGCGCTAAGAGGAAGTTTAATAGTAGGCAACTACTAGTTATAAGTCCATCTAAAGATAATATTAGAGCTAGCATGTACAGTACTTATTTATAAGGTTACGCCTATTTTTATCCCTCTTACTCTCATTTATATTCCCTCCGTTCCAAAATATAAGCACCAATTCTCATTTATATTCCCTCTGTTCCAAAATATAAGCACCAATTAAGTACAGAAAATTAGGATGCATCTTATTAAATGAGGTATGGTTAAAGATAAGTCAAAAATGGCAATCTCATGCTATTATACAATAAAAATCTGGGTATTGTATTAGCACTAATGTCCTATGAGATGGCAATCTCCTGCCAAGCTCAGAGTAGCACAAGACAAGGATCTACGTTTGTAACTAGTTTCTCTACAGATCTATTTGTGAAATAAGTTTTGTGAAAATATCAAACTGTCAATTTCAGGTTGCATTGTTGCTAGCTAGCTGGCTGGATGCGGCAGTTTGGTTTTGACAACACAAAACTAATCAAAACAAACAAAGCGCCACGACTGCTTGTTGGATCGGCCACTTTTGAGGCTGAGCTGTCTAAACAACTAGAACGATATTCTGACGACATTAAAAAAAAGACAGAACATCATGCCATAGTTCGCTTGGCTTTTGCAGCCTCCGAGGTACCAACAACGTCCATGATTAAATAACCATACAACTACGTTGCCTGATAACAAGACGGTGACCCAGTCGCGCCAAAATAAGTTTATCAACATCTTCAACACCAAACCAGCAGCTCCAGAAGGAAAAAAAACAGGCGGGTTGACCAAAAAGATATGACATATACAAGGCACTGAACATACTGAAGTCAACCGCGGGGGGCAGCCATTTGCTGTTTCTTAATCCTATCTCCAGGTTGCACCATGCTGACAATAATAAATGTGAACAGTTGCATGACAAACAGGAACGTAACTCCGAAGAATGCAGACACATGATTCTGGCATACCTGATATCATGTGGTGTTATAAATATCCACTGTGAACCTTGTGAGACGGCAAAGTCTACTAGGGTGTCTAGGCTTATCTTGCGGCTTACTGCATCCTGAACAATTCAGATATCACATGTGAGAAGTTTGATCTGTCACTGAGCAAACAGGTTCACAAAGATCATGGGATTGCTTACCATGAATACATCAAACTCATCCATGGCTCTAAAAGGAGCCTCTGTCATTCCATGAAGAGCTAAGGTAAAACATAGTGTCGAGAAAGATCTTTCTCCACCTAGAGCAGGAGTTAGCGAGAATTATATAATTCTAAAACATGGCTATAAAAATAGTAAGCACAATGACAAGTGGGTGGGGGTGATTTGGAGGAGCTTGATCTGGGAATTATTGGGACCTCGTTCTAAATATTTGAATCTGACACCATCCTAACGCTACGAGAAGCTGTAAGTACCTGAAAGTCCTCGGGTGTCTCTAATGGTGTCACGAGAAGCATCTTGAGGCATTGTGAGCTACATAAAAATTAACCACAAACAGTAAACTAAATTGCTCCAGAGCAATTTTAGTACAGAAAACTAGCAGCCATCATTGCAAGATTATATGTTCACTGCACATTGAGGTAAACACGTTGAGAATAAAAGAGAAAATCTTCTGAAAAGCTCACCTCGACAGACAGATATCTGTTCTTATAGTCAACATTGATAAGCCCACTTATCCCTTTCTTCCCTAGGTGCTCGTTGAACCTTAAATAAAATGTAAAGGTGGTAGAACTCTCAGGTCAGACTACTTTTATGTATGGATAGGAAAAGCAAAGTCTTATTTTTGAAGTTTAACGATAAACATTCAAGTAAGAAAATTTAGTACTTACAACCACGTAAGCTGTCGCTTCAAAAGAGCAGCATTTCTCTGAAATTTCTTCCATCGCATGTCCAAAGCTTTTTGACATGACTGCAACCAAAATAAACTTGAATGTAAAAAGATCCAGTAAAGACGGCATTGTACATGTCTAGCGAATATCTCAAATATAACTTCTATATACTTGAAAATGCCAAGAAATCCTCTTTTCCATTATAGGAGAGATGGGTGTAATGGTGCGCTCTTCACCCATCCTGCACCACACAGATTTTGTGGCTTAATATGTGTCGGCATATGTTATGTTTACGCATGTGTATATGCTGGTGATTGGTTCGATCTCATGAAGTACATTGTGCACCTTTTTTAAGATTTGAGATTTTTTTGTATTTTTAGTTTTAGATTTTATATAATATCTTTTGGCATCTGTTGCAACCTGCACGCATGATGCTTGTTAAATACATAATGCGTCATATTGAGCTGCTCAACCAAATTTGAATAATGGCTACAATTACAAAGAAATTATCCAGCCATGTAGAAAATCACAATCAAACTTCTATGGTAAGGATTAAGGTTAAGAATTCTGAGCAGCGTATGAATTGTTGGAACAGTAAGATAAGCATACAAAGAACTCAAAACTTGAAGATAAACATCATAAGAAAATAAACGTTAAGTAATTACTTACATTCAATTTATCCCTAAAACCTGCATACAATTGCTGTTTTTTTTCGATTTTCAGCTCCTTCTCACCAAGCAATGCTCTCAGATCATCAATGGACTCAGTATATCTGCTCAGAGTATTTCATAAATTATTATAAGTCATATAGGTTTAAAAGATACCTAAAAGTACCCGAATATAAAAATTTGCATGTTTAAATCATCAGGTAAAATAACAACTGCATATATAGTGTTCAGATAGTAGTATTTTTCTAAAAAACCCTTAGCGATGGGTTGTTAGCACAACATCAGGACCAAGTCGTCAAATTAATATATATATATAGAAATGACAAGGTAAATTAGCTGCAGACCTGCTACTTTCTTTATGAAATCTCAGTTCCAATTTATTTATCGTAGCACTCAGTTGTTCTGGTGAGGATCCAACCACACCTCCCAGAGCTTCCACGTCACTCTCAGAGCATATAATTGATGCCTTCTTGAAGCTCTCCTACAGGATAAAAAATCATCAGTGAACCTATGGACAAGTGAGATAAATCAGGCCATTGTCTTATTGTCATTTGAAGTACTCAAGTCAACAATAAACAGAATATATCATGGAATTAAGTTCTTGACAGAAATTAAAGAAACTTTAGCAGCCATGCAACATCATCAAATGTAAACACAAAATTCGACTGCCAATTTTGTGTTGTTGCTTCAAGTAGAGCAGTTTACAAGGCAAAAGCTTTGTGACCATTACAACTTACAAGTATGACAGAACACTATTTCTCGCTTAGGAAGGTTCTGTATGGAACAACTATAAGGGTATCAAACTAAAATGCTTAAATGTAATAACATGATAGTTAAAATGATCATTGGTGCCAGTGAAAAAACAAAAACCTGCCGAAGCTTCTGAAGATCTTCACCCGCTGCTTCAGCCATTTTAATATCGGGTAAAACTTTATTTTCCATTATACCTTCATAGTAAGCCTTGCCCTGGTAAAGTTTTAATATTCAATGAACCAAGTACTAATATCAAGTAAATTTAACAAGCTAGAGTTTCAATATAAAAAATTTACAAGCTAGAGACCTAACAAAAATTCAGAGTCAGTTTTTTCCCCAAATGGGAGAAGCAATCACGCAGTTAGCTCCATAGAAGGGGCTAATATGGATGAAGCACTAGTATATTTTAACAAAATAGTCATGCTAGCAATTTGGGCACAGAATTTGCATTCCACCAATGCCACTACACACATGCACTGACACAAGAAACACAACTAGTCGACGACCAGTCGTGGACTAGTCAACAAGTAGGCCAAGTGGAATGACTTAAGGGTCACGACTCTACTCGTTGGCAGCAGATGACGTTATGGAGCAAGGGGCAGCTTCAATGAACCGCTAGGAGCAAATAGGGCCTCTTGGTAGGCCAGGTGCACCGGGCCCATTATTACTGAGTTAAAGGGAGAGGAGAGCGGGGGCCGGTGTGTGTGTATATATGTAGTACTCCCTCCATCCCAAAATAAGTTCAATTCTAGCCTCTACCATTTGTCCCAAAATAAGTTCACTTCTATCTCCTTAACTACCCTTGGTCCGCAAATCAAGGAGTTTTATCCTTTCAATACCCCTCACCTACCCATCCACCACAACTTTCCTATTAATGAGGGGCACTTTGGTCTTTCTCCCTCCCTACTAATTTGAGTCCCAAACTCTAGATGTGAAGTTATTTTGGGACGGAGGTAGTAATATTCTTACAGACTAGTCAGGCAAGTCAGCAGGGGGACGATTCGACTCAACTTTACAACCTAGCACCTTACCTGGTTTACCATACGAGTTAGTTGAATCTGGTTGTTCAAAGTAGATTCACTACTTATTAGCTGTTAAGGGATAATCCTTCATAACATAAGACTCGCATGGTACCACAGAGATCAGACAAGAAGATGAATTAGTCTGCACATTCGAGAAAAAAAGTCTTGAAGTTCCTCCTACAGTATCTTTCTATTCTACCTAATGCATCGTCTCCACTAAGAGTCAGTCTTCCCTCAGATTGTCATTTTTCTAGTGTACATCACATGTCAAGGACAAACATGGACCTAGACAAGCCCACAAAATGCAGCAGCTCCTTGGACTTCGTAAGCTAAGCTCTGATGATAAGCATAGTGAGGCTGTCAAATGATAAACATAGTGAGGCTGCACAAGGTAATTGAGTTTTGCTAACTTATTTTAATTCCATACCCAACATATTTTAGTTCTTTTAATACATCATGATTTATTATAACCAATATATCATAAAATAAATTAAAAAATGGCAGTTAAAAGTCAAATACACCTCATCAATATCATTTGCAGGAGTAATACTGGTTTACGAGAAAAGACACACCTGCTCAGCTGCTCGTAGCTTTTCCTTAACAATTTCTATTTCATGCTCTAGACCATTACTAGACCGCACCTCACTATACACACAATCTGAAATTAAAAAATATATATACATTTATTATGTCAAGAGTATGACAACCATGGAATGGAAAAAAAGTTGTTTCTAATAACAAAACTGTACATTATTACATATGTAACTTAATAATATAAGCATAACTCAAATTTTAAGCAGCTGAGAATCAACAGAAATGTAAGTAAGAGGTCATCAGTAGTATTATGGTGGAATTATATTTGTACCAATGAATTCCTTGTAACAGGCTCTTCGATCATTCTCATCCTGCAAAGCTTTTGCTAATCTTAAATTGGTTTTCTGCAGTAATAATTCTTTCTGCTCAATGTCGACTTGCACTTGCTGAACAAGATAAGTAGTATGAGGAAATTGATGAGGTTTGTGCTCAATAATAAGAAAGATTAGGACACCAATGGGAACAGACCATCATTTCTGCCTCTAGTTCACTGGTATCCAATGATGTACCACGATTAATGTCAGCTGAAGTCTTCCTGATGTCATCCAATTGAACTTTTTTCCTCTCAAGAAGCCGCTCCTCTTCTACTCGTTTTCTCTGAGGAAAGGAAAAACAGTCATAAGATAATACAAATGAACTGAGCAGCAATCAGTTTTACCTTCAAATCCTTTATTTTTAATTCGATTTCTTCCCGTTTATCATTTGGCGGCTTCATCTCCCCAGTCCTGTCTGAGATTATTCCCTCGATGTGAGCAATTTCTGATTCCATTTCAGTTATTTTTTCTCCCAGTGAACTACACAAACGACCTGCATTTCCCTTTCTGTTCGGTGGAAGAATGGTCTGAACAGAACCTCTTGAAAACCTGAATGGAACAATCAATAAGTTACCTAGCATGAACATTTCTTTTCTCAAAGAAGTTTACAAAAATATTAAAAGCGTCAGTAATCATTGACGGACAATGGAAACAGGATAACAGCCAAGAGGTAGCTATCCTGTGTTAGTTCTAGAAAAATCATTGATGGACAATGCTTCCACAAACATTAACTTACGAGATGCTTCCTTTTTTCCTAAAAACTGACAAGTTCCTGTCCACTTGTCCAGTGATTCAGCTAGGCCTTACCAGAAGCACGATTCACTTACTGCAGAACGGGTAACTTGTTTTCATGGTCATTGCCGAGGGAAACAAATTAGGTAACAAAGCTTGCTAGGAAACAAATTAGGTAACAAAGCCTTGCTGTGAGGACAAATTGGCAGATGCCTAAATCAAGGGAGACTATCAGAAAGGGAAGAAAAAAGGGAAGGAGGTAGAAAAGGGGGCAACCTGAGCTGATAAAACTAACAAAACAAAACCTCATCCCAGTCAGGCACATTAGGAACAACAAACAAAACTAGGGAGTGTTAAACCCACTCCGTCTGTGTACATTCAGCACGGATGACCTATATATGCCTACATATTCTGCATCAAGCTCCTGGCTATCTCATCCACTAGCAACCTGTTGTGGATCAAGCACAATCAAACAAGATGGCTCCCGACACCCTGCACTGACATGCCACAGGCCCAAGGTACACACATATTATGCCTGTCCGCACAGGTCCATTGTTGATTGGTTGTCCACAACACAATGTCATGCCCACACCACAGTGCCATGCCAGGCTACCCCCATGAGAGGAGAAATCAATGAGGGCCTGTTCGGTTAATCCCCATGAGAAAGGGATTGGAGGGGGTTGAGGGATTAATTCCACACCTCAATAGGTGTGGAGTTAATCCCCTTCAATCCCCATGGGGGAGGGATTAACCAAACAAACCCTGAGAGAGAATAGGGTGGGTGCCTTTCGTAAATGTTTGACGCAACTAAATGTCGTTTATGATGTCCTTTTGACAATTACACACATTTGGACTAACATGGAAGCCATTGCTCTGTTCATAGAACTAGTATAGCATAGAAAATGTAGTATATGACCAATGCCAAAATGAGCACCATCAAAGAGACTTACATTTTGTACCCATCGGAAGTATACACGTCCTTCAGATTTTGTATCCTATAATCAAACGCGACAGATTTGCCCGCTTCATAGTCCCGAACTAGGACTGTTCTTTCAGCGCTACCCTGAAAAATGGATTTCAGCAAATTGAAATATTTAAAACTGACACGTCCGAAGAAATAACAAGGTGAAGCTCCATTGACTTCTACAAATCAAGTACTCAGTATAGAAATAGTTCATCCACTGAGGGAATCAAGTGTCTCCATTCTCTACTACTTCCACTAATGATTTGAAAGATGTTTAGTAGTTGACGGTACATCATTTGAAAGGGTAAGCATAGCCCAAATCCATTTGTTATAACTTCAATGATTTGCCACCTTAATTGCTATTATACATCGGAAAGTTGGACAATCTTCATGAAACTGGAATGGTTCTCTGAAGCTAACAATGCAACCTGATCCTCCAAAACATTTAGCACAGTAGGATTTTCCGAATGAATAACTGAAAGCTAACAATGCAGTACCTGATCCACCAAAACATTTAGCACAGTAGGATTTTCCGAACAAATAACTGAAAGTACTGTCGGATGTGTTGTCGAAGGAAGTAAATGATCAGGAATGTTCAGTCTAAAGAAAACGCCAATGGAATTAGAATTCATTAGAGATCAAATCAAAAACCATTGAAGAAAACAGCTTTATGATTACCTTGGCTTCGCAAAATCATATATAATAATTTGAAGGTTATGGTAGTTCACTTCTTTTGCACATTGCCGCAAAATGACTGAATCCCCATGACATGAGACGATAAAAGCATCAAGTAGCCTCCCTAATGCACACTCAACTGCAAAAGACCAGGATTCGCTAGCCAGTTTCTGCATAACAAGAGGCATTATTAAGGTTGAAACAAGTAGGATAAATTCAACTATGATGGTACTCCCTCCAATCATTGATATATGATGCTTAGGACAAGATTCATTCAAACTTTGACCATCAATAACTTCTTAAATGCTTAGTTATAGAAAAACAAAAAAGTGGTATGCATGGATTTTCCTTGAAAAGGTACTACTCCCTCCGTCCCAAAATATAGCTACCTAGGAGTGTTTTGGGGGAATTAAGGATTGGGGTGAAAGGTCTAAAATGTCCTCATTAAAAGATGGTGGGGTGATGGGAATTAAGAATAGTATGGGTGTGGTAGGGTCTCGAGGGTTGGTGAGATGATGGAGTCCACTAGGGATAGCATGTAAAGTAATGGGGTAAAAGTCACCTTTTACATGTCCTAGGTAGTTATATTTGGAACAAAATTTGAACCTAAAGGTAGCTATATTTTGGGACGGGAGGAGTATCATAATATCACAAACTTATTATAGTTTATAAACTTATTCTAATATAAAATTGATGGTCAAAGCTTCAAAATTTTGACAAAATCTTGTCTTAAACATCAAATATTTATGACTGGAGGGAGTACCTTTTAGATAGGATCATACTGTGTAAACGAATTAGCTACAATATGTATCATTACTTTGTATTGCAACAGAACTACAAGACAATCTAGCATAACTTAGTTATGACCCAAGTTATGACCCAAATGAGTAGCATCCATGGTAAGATCACAGGATGAGCTATCTGATGCAAGAACAAATATGAAATCAACTCAATGGAACAGATATCAACAGAAGAAAAAATAATCAATTTGCACTTCTGAAACAATAATTAAATCTCTTAGATCAAGATGCAACAAGCAGGCCATATTCAAGGCAGAGTTTGAAAGTCAAAAATGAGTTCTACGGTAACAGGAGGTACTAAAATGAGCACGAGGGTGCCTAAAATTTTCAGATTCGCCACCATGGTCATGCAGGAGGTAAGATGAGGTGAGGCACCTAGTATGGCCTTGGGCACCAAATCAGCGCCATGTGTGTACCAGAGAGACCACACTCCAAATGGCAATGACATGGGTTTGGGTACTTCAGGTGGCATAGTGGCCCTGCCATCTGCCACCCCAGATTGGAGACTGTCATCTCTGATCCCTTTTTCTCTTGCCACCATCTCCCGCAAGGTGGGTGACATGTGGTGAAGTTCCAAATAGTGCACTAACACCCGAACTGGCGAACTATGTGTGGGTACCACTAACCATACCTGCCACAACCATGTGAACTGCATATCCAATTCATCAACCCAGGTATGATTAATGGGACATGGAACACCGTTCCTATGGAATTTAGAAGAAAACTGGCATCCTGCAACCCTATTGTTTGTCCCAACACACACATGTTTCTGCTAATAAAGTAGGGTGTATGAAGACTTGCTAGTAATATATGAAGCTGTACTAAGGGACAGCATTGATCTCATGCTGAGAGAATAATTTGGCTGCCACCCCTAAAGCCATAAAAAAGTTCATCACTGAATAAGATCAGAAGCAAGTGTCCAATAACATATCAACAGTAATCAATGCTAACCAGCATGGGGCCTGCAATAAAGATAACCAGTACTTTCATACCACATGAACTCCTATCGGACCAAGAGGCGGGATTTTGAATCTTCTCTGCTGTCTTTCTATTGACCTCAAGAGGTTGCGAACTCTCTGTCCCCCAAATGTTGATGCCTAAGGTGTAGCACCAATTGCATATAAATTAAGGTGCTAACAAATATCTACCACTAAAAAATATGCTCGGGAAACAGGGTTATAAACAGAAAGGACCTTATCAGATTGACGTTGTTGAAGATCGCGGATGTGAGATTTAAGTTGAGTAATCTTATTTCTGTTTTCAACTATCTGCAAAATAACATGTATTGGAAAATATGGTAGACAAAGACCAACATAGTCCAAAGACAAAAGTTGGTCAAACTACAGAAAAATATGGAATTCCTTGTAAACTTTATATGGTGCACATAATTCTAACCCTATAAATGATAATTTTCCACATAAACATTAAAGGGAGACATCTTCAAAGGTAGTTAATACAGAACCAAAGCCCAATGAGCTTGGCGGGTTTAAACAGTCCACAAGATAATGCTCTGATGTAAATGTGCTTTCGCACAATCTTAAAGTTATCACCATAAACATTCAGAGAAAAAAGTTTTAAACATTTTTATGGGCCATGTCATAATCATGTAATAAGGGAGACAATGCCATCTAAGAAAAAAGGAAGTTTTGTCATGACTCATGAGTATCCTACTCTACAAGTACCTTCTCAGCAACGCTTATTAGCACTAAAAAGAAGTACAACAAATGACTGAGTAGTACGAATTAAAGACATTCCATACATCATTATCCAAGATATATATTCACAGGTTCAAACAACAATGGGGGCCATTTAGTACTAATGAAACCAGATTTAGTCAATAGTATAAAATAGACAAGGTAAAAGTGTCATGATTGTTAGTATTTCAAGAGCTTTATATCAGGCAGGAAAGCAGATTTTCTGGCAACACAAAAAGAGAGCCCTACTAAGAGAACATTACCACCAGCAAATAAGGTAAGATGCGATGAATAAACCCTGTTTAGGGAAAACTACCACCAGCTAGTAAGAGGTAACCACATTGAATGACAAATACCTCTGTTTCCTTGTTTTGGATGTATTTTACAATGTCCATTTGTGTTTCAGACAATCCTCTTTCTTCCTCTTTTACCCTAAATGGCACATTATGCAGCATCAAACAACCAGAAAATTATTGCCTTTGCTAAACATAGGTAAGAACAACTGAGTTACCTTGTAACATTTGAACGAAGAGAATCTATCTCCTGCTGTATTTCCAACATGTCATTCTCAGCTTTAGATGATTCATCCTTCAGTTTAACAAAGAAAAGGTTCAGATAGGATAGCAAAACTGGAAGATCTACAGCCAAAATACTACAGAAATAATTAGAGGTATGTCACATGGAAGTATATGTTAAAGAACAGCTAATATGCAGTTTTACTGATTGTTTCCTTTTTTATTATAACCATGCTAAAATAAAGGCTCTCTTTTAAGAAGTAAATAAAATCGCATACAACTACCCTCTGCCACCTTACAACTAGTCACTATTGTCAATCTGATAGCTTGCTCAACACTTCTTTTCTTGATACATAGCCTGTGTGCCAGGATATCATGCAATACAGACAAGATCATGCTTTGCATGACCTCTTAAATGGGCATTTGTGCAAATATGAACTACCTTATTGATTCCTATTGTCTGCTAGAAATTTTATTAAACAAATTATTTTCAAACATATTTCTGAAATTAACCATGAATGCTACATTCAATTAAAAAAATAGAATGACAGCAGAGCCAGTCCTAATATATGTAAATTGTAAACCATGTTGGTAGGGAGGTTAAACAACTTCCCCACCACTATGGACATTGAAAACGTATGAAACAAAAGCCGAAAAGGTCACCTGTGAGTATTGCCTATACTGCACCCGAAAATCATGAATTTGTATCTGGAGTTGTTTCACACGATTGTTCATATTCTTTAGCACATTTGTACCACGTGCATGCTCTCTCTCTAGTTCAATCTTCAGTGTAACAGCCTTCAAAAAAAGTAACATGAATAGTTAGTAGCATGAAGGATAGTTAATAAATCCATTTTCCAGTTGTGTTCCATCCCAAATAATAGGAAAGGAACTGTTTTAGTAAGAACAGTGTGTGTATTACATTAGTAATAAAATTATTGTAGGTCAAAAGAACCAGCAAAAAAACAGAAAGGTTGCACAAGATCGGCCTGTTTCTCTAATTTGGACAATTAGCCAGCATTTATGGGCTTCTAAACATATTGTTCTATTAAATGTATCCTACTTTATCACCTATTTCTAATTTAACTGCTTAGGTTATATTGAATAATGGTGTGAATGGTCATATTAGGAGGCCATACAGTATTGTTTACAACGTTCATATATGTGAAAAAATTTTAGCAGTAGTAACAGTATGTCTTGATTTTATCTCACCTTAAAAGTACAGACAAAACTAAAAAAATAGGTGGTACTTCACTCCAGATCAAAATGTTAGTCAGCAAACTGCAAAACTTAAAAGGATGGGGACATACTTGTTAGGTCATAAAGTTGAGTTACCCTCTACTGAGTTGGAGACTTCAGACTATTACTACATACTCCCTCCGTCCCAAAAAAACCAATTTCTGGGGATGTATCTGGACACAATTGTATAACGGTTGCTTCTACTGCTAGTTTGCTACTACTTGCTACATCTGATGGACTCGATAGACCTCTCCTCTCATCTCCCTTTCACTCAATAAGAACAGGCCTGATGGACCAGATAAGGCCTTCCAAGCAGCTCATTCACTGTTGCTGTCCAGATACATCCCCAGAAATTAGTTTTTTTGGGACGGAGGGAGTATAACGGTTGCTTCTACTGCTAGTTTGCTACTACTTGCTACATCTGATGGACTCGATAGAGCTCTCCTCTCATCTCCCTTTCACTCAATAAGAATGGGCCTGATGGACCAGATAAGGCCTTCCAAGCAGCTCATTCACTGTTGCTTCCTTTGCTGACTGTTTTATTGCATCTTCTGCTGCCAACAAGTCAAGCCGTGCTCCCTGGGCTGACTTGTTGACTAGTCGCACGACTTGATAACAGTGGATGGGGATGCGTAGTCTTGTGAGAGTACAGATAGGGCATTGAAATTTCATCAAATCAAAAGAGCAAGAAATGGAATTGGAACTGAAAAGGTAAAATGAGACCATAAACTTGCAGACAATATCGCAATCCCTGTCAGCGGCCAATATCTAGTGTTAAGGGCCTATTGTACTACCTGTGCTTCGAAGATCAGAAAATTCACCCTCAAATTGTAAAAATAAAATAAACTGAAAAAATGACAGTGTTGATTAAAAATAAAATAAAGTGAAAAAATCACACCAACCATGCCATGATTTTTTTAATCCAAAATTAATTTGGTCAGTTTGTCAAATCCAAATTAGAATGATGTCAATTTTTTTGCCACTTTTAGGGTGAGTTTTCTTGGACTGGGAGCACAGGTGGAACCCCAAGCAGTGTTGCCCATGGATCTGCCTTGGTGGATGCCGCCTTGGCACCTGGCATTGGCCCTCCACTGAGGATGCCAAGCTGTTTTTTTCCCACCATGGAAGCCACCTAGCCACACCTCTGCAGCAATTATGCACTTGACGCCAGTTTGCAGCCACCTACCGACAGCCTCAACACCTTAGCGGTTGTGGCGTAAGGCGTGGCGATGCCATACGATGTTGAGTCTGCTAGAAATTAGAGGACAGATGGGAAATAAACTGAGATGGGAAAAAGGAAAAAATGGAGGAAGGAGCAGAGCACAGCGAGAGAAAGTAGGGGGAGGGAGCAGCGCAGAGTAGAGAAGAACCCGGCGGCCACGATGATCTCGACAGGATGAGGATGGCGAGCATGGCAAACGCATCATGAGCACAAGAGGCGGCGGCCATGGAAAGGCAGAAGGAAACCCTAAACTTCTATAGTTATTTTACTGTTGGCACGCCAAATAGGCTGACCTCGCCCATTACTTCCTTCCTCTTCTATATGGCCCATTTCTCTTCTATTGCTAACCCTAGGTCAGGGCGTCAGCAACCAGCGCCGCTTCTCGTCCTCTCCTCTTCGCAGATGGGGAGGATGCCAATGCTGCGATGCCGCCGTGATAGGGAAGCACAGATCTGCTCCAGCCGGATGGCGACGGAAGCTGTGATTTTTGCAATTGCTCAGCTATTGCTAGGGCTCCAGGTGAACCCCACGTCCTCTTTCCCTCCCCCTTATCTCTCTCCTGGTGGGAGATTGAGGTCACCATAGACAAGCTTCCAAGGTGGCGGATGCCCTGCACTTGCGTCAGCGCCACAACGCCATAGCGACGCCTTAATAACCATGGTGCCTGCCCTAGGTATACCGACTCCAAGCAGATAGCACAATTCTCTCCCCCTATCAACATGATTATGTGCGCAAGACAACAAAGAATCATTATGAAATAGATTAATAATAAACAAAATTACGATAATTTCAGTACTTGGTAGGAACTCATGCACTTATTGAGTACTAATAACTATAGGATATCACTATTAGTCTGACATATCAAAAAGAAATATACAGCAAAAAAGAATTTAAGATTGCAGATTCAATAAGAATAACAAGCAAAGAAAGTTGCAGATGACAGCAATTTATAGACTTAAGGAACATAGAAGAAAAGAAAAAAGGGACAACAGAAGGGGTCATTAATATTTGGAGACCATAGTTTGGTCTATTCTTATACATCAAATGGTCATAACCTTTTTAGTTTTATTTCATTGCACAACGAAAAAAAAAAGCCTACTAGGAGAACACCTTCAGAAGAGACCTCATGTTCCTGAACTGGAAATAATAGTCACATACCTGAGAAATGTCATGCTCCAGTTTTTCTTTCATCATGGTTACTTCACGTGACTTCTCCACCAAAGATCTGGCATTTTCTTCCTTCTCAGCTAATTCTTTCTTCAATTCGACTATTGTGGCCTACATAACAATGCATAATAAGTTAGGCGTATGAATCAATGAACATTAGACTTTATAAAGATCTGAATGATTAATTAAGCAAGATATTTTAAACCATGCAGTTCCATATAGTAGAATAAAATCAAATAAGCTGATGAAACTGATGAAGCATTTGCTCTTTTCTTGCTCATTTTGATGTCATCATTTACCAAATAACCTATTGAGATGCGATAGCATAGTATCATCCAAGTTATTATAAAAAAGCGCCAAAGTTGTTCTGTTAAAATTCCGAAGTGGCACACAGCTGCGACACACAATTGCTGAAAATTAACTCTGCTCACCAATTTCTTGGTTAATGGATCACCTTCATATTGGCCTGAGATGCATAATTATTTTTACTCTTATTATGTTAAAATAAGCTATATCTGCCAATGCCCTTTACCCAGCTGGCATAAAAATTCAGCTTAGGCAACCAAAACATTAATCCAGGAACTCCAAATTCCACACATGAGCATTCAACATTCAAATTAGTATATTTGAACTCGTTGGGGTTTCAGTTAAAATTCACTAACAATGCAAAAACAGCACTATAAGACAATATTACATGAATAAAAAAATAAGGAAAAATTAGATAAATGCCACTCTAAAGTTCTCTCTTTGATATGTGCCAATATGAAGTTGCTAACTTTTGAAATATGCCATTATACATAAATTTGGACCAAAATACCCATGTCTTTTTCTTTCTGCTTCAGATCTATCTTCTCTTACCTTTCCAAGCCACCGATTCCTCGTCTAATAGCAAACAAAACAAAACAGTTGCCGATTCCTCGTCTATCAACAAACCTAACAAAAATTACAGCCACCGGGTTCCTCGGCTATTAGCAAATTAATCAAGCAAATGTCACAGCCACTGCCTTGCGCTCATCCTTTTCAAATCCATGGGAGGGAAGAAGAGAGGAAGCCGCCAGTCAGGTGTGATGTGTTTTCCTCCCCATCACAGCCAAACTCTTCCATCTCCTTCGCCACACGAGCCGAGCACATCCTTGCATGGCATACCTATGAATATATGCTCATTGCAATGGTATATTTCCAGCCTCAAACTTCGTAATGGCATATTCTAAAGTGCCAACTTTGCAATGGCATGTATATAATTTTTCCAATGACACTGAATTGGATTCTTAGTGGAGTAACATTATAGAACACTCATATTAAACACATACATTGCGTTACTCAAAAAATAAAACATCATTCCCAGTAAAAAGAGCCCAACTTACTGCATTTAGATCAATTCTTTCTTGGCAAGCAGGAATTCGCTCTTTCAGTTTCAGAAGTTTCACTGTTTGTTCTTCAATTTGTTTGTCAACATCATGAACCCAGGACCAGGCCAACTTTTTCTTTAAGTTATCAATCTCATGTGCTATCTCCTCTGTATGTTCCATATTCTTTATCTTCTCTCGTAATTCATCAAGTTCCCTCATTGCTGGCCTAATTGACTTTTCCAATTCTTGCACAATAGAGTCCGCATTGTCCAGCAGTTCTCTTATTGCCAGAAGCAAATCATTTACTTGTTGAAGAAGAGTAGCCTTGAAAAAGAACTAGAAGAAAACACAGTGAGCTAAGTCTAGCATACATATATTGCATGATTTGGCCCATGCGCCTATCTGGTCTATGGTTCAATAATGACTATTGTGTAAATATCTAATTACTAATTAAATTAAGTGCATACTCATGAATAACATCAAATCTGATAGTATGAACAAGGACTAAACAGTGCTCACAGTTTTCACAGGAAAGGATGTATCAAGCGCAGGTATGAGGCAGAATTATGAACCCAATTCAACAGCACCATTACATTGACTTCATTTCAGTCATCTCAAATAGTAAGCTACCATCAGATATCTGTCCTGGTACTGAATAATCCATTGCGGTGCTATTTTTTCTATGGATATGTAATAAAAAACTGATACATCATGAAATTATTTGTCAGGACACATCTAATATACCATTTTCAAATGGCAAACCCAACTAACTTGTATATAGTAGTAGTCAAATCTAAAAACAAGTCTGACTAAATGTTTTCTAAAACATCATATACTGCTGAAAAATGGGGTATGATGTACCAAAAAAGGGTAATTCATAATGTGGTAAATGGAAAGAACCAAAAGACACAAAAATATGCATTCGAGAGTGGTAGACAAATGAACAGGAAGCACTCTTCACAAGGTCACTGAATAAATACATGAGGATCAAAGTATACGGCTCCCCCATCAAGGAATATGCAATACAACTGATGCTCATGGATGTTGTAAATAAAAAAAATGAAGAATCATGCTTGTAATGGTATTGTCATTAGACTAATGAAACTGATTACCTTAAACTTGTCCTTGCCATTCCCTGAATGTAAGAATTCTCTACTTTTGTCCTGACTCATAATGACACAAGGATTTTCAACATCAATCTGGAAGAGAAAATAGAACCATACACATCAGGAATTCAGGATGCAGGAAATGCGCAGCTCTTGCATTATATATAAGGTACTTTAGTAGAAAGGAACAAGTAAAAATAATTTTGAAGCACGGAAGGCGAGATGCGAGACCCTAGCAGATTCCAACCTCTTAAGTATGCTTCTCAAAGACAACTATTAAAGAAGGTTGAGTGCTGAATCTACAAATGTAATTATTAAAATTAGTAAGGTGATCTAAATGAATGCATATACTCATAATTTCTTATTACATGCAACAAAACCATTCATTGTTCCATTCTGCCATCATAAAGGGGCCACATCACTTCCTTAGGTGTAAATTTCTTATTACATACAACAAAACCATTCATTGATCTAAATTAATGCTTCTGACATGGCAAGAGAGTGCACCACGGTTGTTTTTGGATGCCAAACCCCAAAAAAGGTGCACTAGCAATTGCAATTGTTATTAGAAGTATACACACATGGCAAGTAGCAAAACTAAAGTACACTTGGGGAAGATTAATTTTTTAAAAAAAAATTGGGTTGGGAGATGTATCTTTGTTTGTTTTCCACACAGCAGTTATCCATAAGAAAAGTTAAAGTCAAAGGGTAGTATACGAATGCATGCATCCACATTTTAACATCCTGGTGCTGCAATGCACTTGCCAACTTGATTATTACCAAAATAATTAGTGTGCATGCCAACTTTATTGTGGACAACATAATTTTTTGACACAACTAAAAAATTCACAAAATATTATGCCTACCATAGCCAAAGGCAAGCAAGCAAATAATAAGTATATGAGAAGGTATCATCAGTTTATGCTTTGCAAGGGGCAACCAAGTTTGAAGGTCGCCAATAAAACAAACAATTGGAAGAGAAGCTACCACAAAAACTACATGACAATTCTAAGAAAATAAGCAACTTACATTGAAATGTTCAATTATCTCATTGAGATTGTCTTTACGACGTGCCACCTTCCTCCCTGTGACAGGACATGCACGACAAGCATAAGAAAACATGTAATTCAATGGGTAAAGAAACAAAAGGAATAGCTATTCTTTTTTGGCAAATTTACTGCGGTTATCCTTCTACCAAATACATTATTTGAAGTCTACCTATAGTTGAGCCATGATTCAGATCCAAATCTAATTTTGTACGCCAGTAATATTCATTTTCATGCACGGCAGGCCTTTAACAATATATGATGGTAATTAAAATAACAAGTAGAACCAGGACACCAAAAGTTTGTCTGAGTATGATTATATTGTTCAGAATGCAGACTTTATGAGTCATGCAAACATAAAAGTTATATAAAACTGGATATATGCCACACCAAAAGTTACTACTGTAAGGGATAGTTTGAAGGTGAGGGAAGATGAAAAAGATCACGCAAAACAAGGTGAGTCATTAGCGTATGATTAATTGAGTATTAATTATTTTAAACTTGAAAAATGGATTAATATGATTTTTTAAAGCAACTTTTATATAGAAAATTTTTGTAAAAAACACACCGTTTAGTAGTTCGGGAAGCGTGCTCACGGAAAACAAGGAGTTTTCCTCTTACCGGTAGTATCAAACGCTGCTTAAGAAATGCCACCCTAAAAAATTGAATTGTTTATTATCACTCAAAAGAGATGGAATGCTATTTTGGCCACTTTGAACTCTTTATTGTTATTTTTAGTACGAACCTACACATTTTCTTGACCATTTTGCCTATATATGTTGTTTCACATTTCGTCCCCAATGAACAGTACAAGGCAAGACCGAAGATCACGGTAGGAGCTGCTTGTAGCAATGGTGGCCAGAGTATGGACCTAGTCACTCTGGTGAGTTTGTGATCTTAATTAATTTCTTCACATTTGTATGTATGCATCAAAAGGTGGAACAAGGGGAAAAGAGTAGGTAGGGCAAAAGCCAAATATTATTAAGGGCTTAGAGTGGCAAAAAATAGAATCGTTACTTTTTTCAGTGGCATTAGAACAGTTGCATTCTTTAGAGTGGCATTTCTTGGAGTTGCACTATTTAGAGTGGCATATATCAATTTTTCACATGGACCCATGGCATGCAGGTTATTTGCCATCTTGAAAGGGAGCCACCAGTCTTGAGTTGTTAAATAGAGAAAGGTAAGGCTACTAAGAATAAAAGACGCAACAGTCTAAACATTAGAAAATTGTGATAGTCACTACATAGAATAGAAATATGCAACAAACTTAAGAGAATGACCAAGTAAAAAAGAAATGCAACAATCTAGTGCTATGAAGGAAAAACCATTGACTCATTCTACTTAGTCCTTGGTTCACTTCTCACACTTAATTTATGATTCATTTTGTGCACACTTGCATAAGTGGTTGAGGAAAGTACTAGGATGAGTAAACTAGTTGGTCTGAGTCAGACCCACTTATATCCCTAATTGACAGAAGAAGGAAAACATTACAGAAAGAATTTAGCTTAAGAACATGCAAATTGGAAGGTCCAACTGCTAAATTTTAATGACTTAAAACAGAGCATCAGCGATTTTACACAAGAAAATGCAGCTATAAAGATGGAAAACAATCGATTGGACAGGAGGATGAATCAACTTTTATTACCATGTTGATCCTTTAAAACCGTAGAACTACTTGACTCAGTAATCCTGCGTTCCAATATAACTAAATCTCCATACACTTCAGGCTTGAATGCGTCTTCCCCTTGGTTATTGATATCAACAATAATTGCAGCATAACTGCAATTTAAATTGAACAAATAAGCCATACTACAGACAATCACAAAAGAGAGATAGAACAGTCGGAAGAAAATAAAAAAACCATCAAGTGAACTTTGAATTGAAAAACTGTGCATCAAAGATTTAAAAATCCACTCTACCGTCTTTCATAACTACTGAAAAAACAATAGTATTACCTATCCAACCAAACTAGTTCTATGGTTCAAACAGCACTTCACCAGTTAAGATGATTTATAAAAACTGGCTGCTAGCACAACACATAGTAAAGCTAGCAGAGTTGGTCTGCATGGTGGGTTTTCACCTCCTAACATGTGCCCACAATGAAAAATTATTAAGCCCCCGTTGGCAGAACTTCAACTACAAGGAGCTCCAATAATTATTGGAGCTAGAGCAAGAGGTAGACTGGAGTTGATTGGATGAGACATCTTGCACACTTTTTAGACTAAAAGAGGCTTAAATCACTTTATTACAGCCTGCAAGAATCCAGGAGTTGGAGCAGTGCCAAACAGCCCCTCGGCCATTGCACATTAAGTCTATCAGTTTGCCAGACTCAACTGATGATGGTTTCACCAGTTTGTAAATGAATGGATGCAGAGACGGTCCACACAAGACATCAGACAAGATTAGGCACTTCTTTAGGCTTTTGCGTCAAAACACAGGATCAGTTTTAATAGCTCGGCTATCTTTTAAATTGATTATCTATCAGCACTTACGTTTATACTGAATTAAATTTATGTGCAACTTCAACCACAAAAATGGTAAATTTGGCTGTAATGTACCATGAGAAAGAAGGCAATAAGCCATAAGCAATCTGGTGCGCAAACATTGGTCGCTTGCATAGTATGAAAAAGAAGACCTGTCCAAAATACATGCACGGATTCACGGAATGTATGGTAGCAATCTGAAGGACCGCCCACACAAACATTGAGGCACACTCAAAAGGAGATTTTTGTTTTTTTAAGAATCCGAGAGGAAACTCGACAGCAGATACACGAGACAAAAAAAATACTTTTTGGGGACGAATACCCGAAATTCAGCTAAAGTATGAAAGAAAAAAGTCGGGCGCAACCTGCAGCCGGTCTTGATGAAGTCCTTAAGGGCGGCGGCGCGCTGGGTGTTCTTGGCGCGGCAGCCGAAGGCGATGCACAGCGCCGTCAGGATCGCGCTCTTCCCGCCTGCAGCGACACGGACAGAGAATAATAAGACATCGATCGATCGAAAGAGAGAAAAGAGGAGGCGGGGAGGCTAGGGTTTGCGGGAGGGGAGGAGTACTGCCGTTCTGGCCGGTAATGAAGTTGACGTGTTGGCCGAGTTCGATCTGGAGGCTGGAGTGGCACATGAAGTTCTCCAGCCGGATGCGGGAGATCGTCCCCGCCATCGCCGGCGCCCCCTCCCACTCTCTCCGCTCCTCGCCGGCGGAGGGCAAACCAAAAATGGGGGGGATTCCGATTCGGGGGGATTTGGGGGTAACGGAGCCCGCCAAAACAGAGGATTGGCGGTGCTATGCGGTAGGGTTTTCCTACTAGTTGTCTCTTGAATTTTTACTGTTACTAATTTAATTTTTTTTTTAATTTATAAAACTAATTTTCGGTTTGAATCATTTACAAAACTAGTCTCTTGCCGCCCTGGGCCACGGCGGGATTTAAAAACCGCCGTGGCCCAGGGCGGCGAATGGCATCCCGTCACCCGGGGCTAACGGCTCCGGCGGCCGTTAGCCGCGGGGAGGCCACGTGGATTCGCCGCCCTGGGGGAGGGCGGCGAATGCCCCCAGGGGGCCGAATGCAAAATTGCATTCGCCGCCCTGGGGGACGGCGGTTTTTAGCATAGTAAACGGACGGTCCGCACAAGGATCGGACCGTCCGAATCCAGGGGGCCGCTTGCAAAATTTTTTTTTTCTTTTTTTTTGATATTTTTTTCTCAACTAGCAACACGAGAATAGCAAAATCTCGTGAAGGTGCAGCTCAAACCGATGTAAGATGTGGCCTGTAGAAAATTATGAGTGTGCTTTAAAAACCGTGCTGAAACTTCGGACCTCAAAAACTCAATCTTCCCGGCTGAATTTCGTAAAAATTTTTTGGACAAACCCAACAAAATTGGGGGGAAGCGGATGTAAAATTTTCTGTAGATGTCCGTAGAGTACTTATTTGCCTGATTCCGAGACCGTATGCGAAAGTTATGACTGTTTTAAGGTAGTTAGCGCGCGTTACAACAATTTGCCGTCGATTCGGACCGTCCGATGGGTGTGCGGACGGTCCTATGCATTCGCCGCCCTGGGGGACGGCGGCGAATGCCCCCAGGGGGGCCGAATGCAAAATTGCATTCGCCGCCCTGGGGGACGGCGGCGAATGCAATTTTACATTCGGCCCCCTGAGGGCATTCGCCGCCCTCCCCCAGGGCGGCGAATCCACGTGGTGTCCCCGGGGCTAACGGCGGCCGGCGCCGTTAGCCCCGGTGACGGGGATGCCATTCGCCGCCCTGGGCCACGGCGGTTTTTAAATCCCGCCGTGGCCCAGGGCGGCAAGAGACTAGTTTTGCAAATGATTCAAACCGAAAATTAGTTTTGTAAATTAAAAAAAAAATTAAATTAGTAACAGTAAAAATTCGTTGTCTCTTCCTCCTCTTGGACGGTTGGACCTTGTATTCGAAGCTTGTTTCCAGCCCAGGCCCAAGCTGTCTTGTTTTGGGCCTAGTTTTTTTCAGCCCAGGTCCACGCTGTACGGTCCTAGGGGTGAAACAGCATCTATCACAGTAGTAATCATGCTCATGCAATATACACGTTTTCTGTATTACATCTTGGTTGAACCTAAGATTTTAAAGTGCAAACTCAATATGTGCAACACACGTTTCTGCATTACATCAGGACATAAACTTAACATTATAAACATTATAAAGTGCAAACTCAATATGTAACCAAGACGGTCCATTTCTATTTTAGAGAGAAAAAAGAAATCAAGCTTCACTGTTATTTCCATTGAAGTTAAAAATGAAAAATAAACGCCACACTTCAGAGCATGCAACCAAAGTACAATAATGCACATGGGATCCATGTTGGCAAGAAATAAATGTTTGAAATGAAGAAGAAACCAAGCCTCATTTTTATTTCCATACAAAATAAAAATTAAAGAAAAATCAGAAATTCACTGAGTAGAACCACAGCAATATTTTTACATTAGATGAATAATAGCTTTATATTGTTCTTAACGAAAATACATCAATATATATTATATATACTGTGATAACACCTAAACAGTAGGTTCAATAAATAAATTAACCTATGATCTTGTAACATGTGTCACTAATATTTAATAGAAAATAGAACAACTGCCATGCAATTTGTCTATTTTTCACTTGAAGGTTGGTGATGCTCTAGCAGCTTGTAGCTGACAACTCAGGGAAAATAGCTATACGCCAAATGATTTCCCATGTTCTGACCAATCTGAAAGTGCAAGATAAAATATAATTTTGCAAGATTATATGTATCACGTCAAGATTGTGATGCTAAGACAAATGTTTCCGGTATGGCAATTTGAAAAGGATGCTTCTCTTCCTCCACCGGTCCATTGGATTCTTTATAGTAGTTCATTTCAAACAATATCCATGCTAACTCTACGGCGACACTCGATAATGCAAATCAAACAATGAAAAGACGAGATATCTTTTGGAAATCATGCATAGAATTAGATAGATTTAAGATTCACGAAAAAAAGTTCGATTTAGAGAGTTATTATACTACAACGACAAGCAAATGAAGATTGTGTAACATTTCATTAGATGTCATGTAACAGTTCATCTGTTGTCATCTAATCGAAGGTAAAATGGTGATCTTTTAGTTTTAGTTACATTTGGAGCAATGCATGAATAAAACTGACATATATCAAAAACTGAATAACCATGCTATCAAAAAGCATTTAGTGACCATTAGCTAGAGTGATAGCCAAAATGCAAGCTGAACGTTGCAATGTTCTATTTCTTTTCACTCTATCCTACAAATTTATATCAACCATATACAATCAATAATCTGTGATTTGAAAAAACTGCACAAATTGGCAGTGGGTCCAATTTCATTGCTACTTGGCATATCCAATATCATTGATGCATGTTAAATAAAATACTAAGTTAAAATTTACCGTGACAACTACGAATTGTTTAGTAGTTGGCTCTGGTACAACATATTACAAGAGACTAACATTAAATTGGTGGTGTGGCTAAGACTGGAAATGGAATTGTGGAGGCCATGGACCCCGAATAACTTATGAGAAGTATTTTGGCCACTCGGACAAATGATGGGCCTAACCTTGTAATTAGAGATACAATAGGACTCGGCATACATAACCTTGTACGACAAGGAAAGAATATAGTCCTAATCAGACACGTTTCGGATTCATACTCTGTAACCCTGTCCCCCGGTATATAAGGAGAGGCAGGGCGCCCCCAGAGAGCAGATCAGAATCATAGCGCAAATCTCACCAGAGAAACCTCAAAGACAATACACCACAACTGGACGTAGGATATAACCTCATCTCGAGGGCCTGAACCAGTATAAATTGTTCCGTGTTCCTTTGCAGTCTATCAAGTTTAGGTCTCACGAGTAGCCCCATATTATTATTGCCGATACAAAACATCGATAGTTAGCGCGCTAGGTAGGGCATCAACGAGATCATCTTCGACAAGTCTAATGGATTCAACCACCAGAATCGACGGCATCAACTTCTTCCCAGGAGAAACAATCACCGTGGGGAGACTCGACTTCGTCGCCGACAAGTTCGACAACCTCATCATGTCTGCCTCGGATCCGATCCGGTCGGCCAGGGACCAAGCCGACTTTGCACTGGTTAGCTCACGTGACGCTGCAGCAATCCTCATCGACTTGCTGCAGCAATCTTCAACATGCCCGAGTCTCGGAACAACTCTTTCTTTCGGTATTCGACTCAGACTCGGTCTCGAGCCGGCCGAGACCGGGCTAAGAAAGGAGGAGATCGTCAATCTCCCATTTGGACTCGGCGACGCCGTGGATATCTTCAATCAACATCCAATGCGACAAACCCGATCCCCTGGAGTTTGACTCGGATACGGCCTAGAGCCGCTCGACATCGGATCTAGGAAGGTCGGAGTTGTAATCACCCACATCAACAACTCTGATTCCGACTCTAAGTCGGACAGCAGTTTGGCAAGCTTCTCTCCGCCGCGCAAAGTCTTCATCGCGTCCAAGGGCTCAACTCCCACTCAAGAGGCACGCCGACTACGCGAGCAGCAAGAAGAGGAGGCCCTCCGACTGCGAGAACAACAGGAGGAAGACGTAAGACGCCTACAGGCCGAGCGCGACACCCGCAACGACGATCTGTGCAGGGCTGGGCGGACTGCTCAACAGCAAATCCTCCAAACCCGAGTCGGCGACCACGACGTTTTCATAACGTCTCAACAGAACGTTATGGCCGCTGCAACCCTACTAGACACACTCCAGTTTAGGCCCGATCATTAGGCCATCCCGATGATAGCGAGGATAAAAGCCATGATCACCGCTGATGTATGTCAGCAGCATCAACAGTCAGATGACACTCTCATGCCGACTAACAGGTCGGCTTCTCCAATGGCGGTCTCATCTGCCTCAACACGACGCCGAGCGGCCGGCTCCAATCAGCTGCACACGGAGTCACACCAGACGTCACTAAGCAACCCCAACAATGACCGACGGTGTCATCAAAACGACCGTCGGGACAACCAGGATCTCCGAGGCCGACTACGATGTGATCTTCGGCGAGACATCAACGCACGGCGCTGCGAACGAGAGGAGGATGAGCGTCGCCGACTGGAAGACCTGAATAAGCGCTTCGGCCTCCACCACGAGCGGTTTCACCGCCGTAATCGGAGTCGGAGTCTTCATGCAGATGAAAGAGTACCGGCTTTCACCCAGGAGTTGCAACAAGTCGACTAGTCGTCAGGCTTCAAGCCGACTGGAATCGAAAAATATGACGGGAAGACTAACCCCAAGTCCTGGCTCACAGTCTACACTCTGGCGATCCGAGCAACTAGAGGAGATCACAAAGCCATGGCTAACTACCTCCCAGTCGCTCTAGTCGACTCGGCGAGGATATGGCTAACGAAACTTCCTAAGCAATCAATCAGCTCCTGGGGAGAACTCCGGAAACGCTTCATCACCAACTTCCAGGGAACTTACGAGAGGCCATCTTCTGAGCACGATCTCTATCAGTTGCACCAACGAAAGAACGAGTCTCTTCATGAGCTCATCAAGAGGTTTTCTAAGAAGCAGAACTCTATCCCAATAATCAAGGACGAGGTCATCATCGCCGCCTTCCGTAAGGGAGTTCATTGCCAAGTTTACTCGAAAACCTCCCGCTTCTGTTAAGGCTCTTTTTGATATGGCAAACAAATACGCCGACTCGGCCGACGCAGTTGCAGAGGCCCTGTAGGAGAAGAAGGAGCCTCAGTAGAAGGACAAGAAAGACAACGATGAGCCAGCACAGAACAAGTCTGGTAACCGCAAGCAGAAGTTGGATAACGTGGTGGCCAACGTAGAGCGTACTCGGCCGCGACCCCAAAAACAAATGAGTACCAAAAAGTGATGAACGGGCCATGTCCCTTTCATCCAAAGGGAAAACATGGGGCTAAGGACTGCTTCATGCTCAAGAAGTTTGCTTCCGAGCAGGCTTCAACATCTGGCGCTAATACAGACAAGGACAAGCTAGATTCGGGCACAGCCGGCAATTACCAAGATCCCCAGACTGAGCTCAACTACATCTTTGGAGTGTCGTCTGCATACGAGTCCAAGAGAAAGTAGAAGCTCACAGCACGAGAAGTCAACTCGGTCTCTGCGGCAGACGCCCCCCAATACTTGCGTTGGTCAGAAACGCCAATCACGTTTGATCGCGCAAATCACCCCGATCGGGTTACTCATCAAGGGCGTTATCCACTCGTCTTGGACCCGATCATCAGGAACATCAAACTAAAGAAGGTTCTCATTGATGGAGGAAGCACTCTCAATATATTGTTCGCCGAGACGCTCGACGAGATGAAAATTCCTCGTTCCGAGCTACGGCTGAGTACAACGCCTTTCCACGGGGTAATCCCCGACTTGTCTTCTACTCTACTCAGACAGATAACTCTGCCAGTTACTTTTGACACGCGGGATAATTTCTGCACCGAGAATATCTGCTTCGAGATTGCCAACTTCGAGACCGCGTATCACGCGATACTCGGACGGCCGGCACTAGCCAAATTCATGGCGGTGCCGCATTATACCTACATGATGCTCAAGATGCCAGGGCTAGCCCGAGTTGTCTCTTCGCAGCGATGTCAAGCAAGCCTTCACCTGCGACAAGGAGAGCTGCGAGCTGGCTCAATCTCAAGAAGCGGCAGTCAGGCGCAACAGCATCTGACTAACCGCTACAACAGCAAGCGAGGACGATCAAGTTCCGGCAAGAAAAGCAGCCAAGTCAGGAATTTCAGCAGACTCTGAAACAAAGAAGATCCCCCTGGACCCTTCCGACCCCTCCAAAACTGCTCTTATCGGGACCGGACTCGACCCTAAATAGGAAGACGAGCTCGTCACCTTCCTCTAGACGAATAGGGACATATTTGCTTGAAAACCTTCCGACATGCCTGATGTACCAAGGGAGGTGATCGAGCATTCCCTCAACATCAAGCCGAATGCCAAGCCAGTCAAACAACGGCTACGGCGCTTCGCACAGGACCACAAAAATGCTATTTGGGAGGAGATAACCAAGCTCCTCGTAGTCAGGTTCATCAAAGAGGTCTACCACCCGGATTGACTGGCAAACCCAGTCTTGGTCCGGAAGAAAAATGGTAAATGACGCATGTGTGTTGACTACACCGACTTAAACAAGGCATGCCCCAAAGACCCATTTGGTCTACCCAGAATAGATCAGGTGATCGATTCAACTGCGGGGTGTGAACTTCTCAGCTTTCTCGACTATTACTCGAGATATCACCAAATCAGCTTGAAGGAGGACTGCCTAAAGACTTCGTTCATCACGCTGTTCGGAGCATACTGCTATATCACTATGCCGTTTGGGTTGAAAAACGCTGGAGCAACGTATCAACAAGCAATTCAGCGGTGTTTACACACTCAACTCAGGCGCAACGTGGAGGTGCATGTCGATGACATGATGATCAAGACAAAGTCCAAGGAAGACCTCATCGCTGACTTGGAAGAAACTTTCCAAAACCTTCGGAGATTCAAGATGAAGTTGAATCCAGAAAAGTGCGCCTTCGGTGTACCGTCCGGAAAGCTACTTGGCTTTATCGTATCACATCGAGGCATCGAGGCCAATCCAGAGAAAATCAATGCTATCATGAACATGGCACCCCCAGCTAGCTAGAAGGACGTCCAAAAGCTGACAGGCTGTATGGTGGCACTCAGCCGATTCATCTCCCGATTAGGTGAACGGGCATGCCCTTCTTCAAACTATTGAAGAAAGCGGACAATTTTCATGGACACCCGAAGCCTAGCAAGCCTTCGAAGACTTTAAAAAATTTCTCACATCACTACCATTGTTGACATCACCTATGCCCTATGATCCACTAATATTATACCTGGCAGCAACGACTCAGGTAGTCAGCACGGTGTTGGTAGTTGAGCGAGCAGAGCCAGGTCATATACAGAAAATTCAACGGCCAATCTACTTCGTTAGCGAGGTCCTACCGACTCCAAGATGAGATATCCTCAAGTCCAGAAGCTGTTATATGACCTACTCATCACTATCCGAAAGTTGGTGTACTATTTTCAGTCGCATCAAGTCACCGTTGTCACATCGTATCCACTCGAGGACATCCTACACAATAGCAAGGCCACTGGTCGAATTGCTAAATGGGCGCTCGAGCTGATGGCGTTCGACATCATTTTTCAGCCACGGACAACAATTAAATCTCAAGCTCTAGCCGACTTCGTGGTCGAGTGGACAGAAGTCCAGACGACTGCAAACACAGACAAACTAGAGTACTAGACAATGTACTTCGACGGTTCTCTATAGATCGGTGGCACAGGGGCTGGCGTCGTGCTGACGTCACCTACCGGCGAAAAACTCAAGTACATCCTCCAGATTCACTTTCCGGCTTCCCACAATGTCGCCGAGTACGAGACATTCATCCATGGGCTCCGCATGGCCATATCACTCGGCATCCGCCGACTGGTCGTACACGGGGATTCTCAACTCGTGGTCAGCCAAGTCATGAAAAACTCGACATGTCTCGACGATACTATGTCGGCGTATTGTCAGGAGGTCAGAAAGCTTGAAAACAAGTTCGACGGGCTGGAGATAACTCATATATTGCGACAATACAACGACGCTGCTGACGAATTGGCCAACATGGGATCCAAACGAGAAGTGGTCCCAACTGGGATTTTTGTCGAGCAATTATTGGAGCCATCAGTTAAGAAGAAACCAGTGCTTGAACAATCGAGAGCTGAACCTACCCTGGCATCAAACGAAGTGCTGATAATCTCTCAAGATTGTCAGACTCCAGTTATCAAATTCCTCTTGGACGACGAACTCCCAGAAGATCGCAGTGAAGCTGAATGGATCAAACATCGAAGCAAAAGTTTCCTTATAGTCGGAGAATACCTGTATCGAAGAAGCGCATCCAGAGTCCTCATGCGCTGCGTCACACCTAAGCAGGGCAAGCGGATTCTGCAATCGATTCACTTGGGTATTTGTGGCAACCATGCTGCATCAAGAAGGTTAGTCGGAAAGGCTTACAGGCAAGGTTTTTTTGGCCAACTGTGGTAACAGATGCTAAAGATATAGTTCGCACATGCACAGAATGCCAATTCTATGAAAGGCAAACACATCTTCCAGCTCAAAGAACTTTAAACAATTTCAATCTCTTGGACCTTTGCAGTTTGGGGGCTTGACATGGTCGGGCCGTTCAAAAATGCAGCAGGAGGGTTCACACACTTATTCGTCGCAGTGGATAAATTCACAAAGTGGATTGAAATAAAACCCGTTGCTACCATAACAGCGGCACGAGCAAAAGATTTTATCATGAGTATTTTATACCGATTTGGAGTTCCTAACCACATCATAACGAACAACAGTACTCATTTTACTGGCGGCATGTTTCAAGATTTCTATGACGACTTCAGCATCAAGATCTATTATGCTTCTGTGGCACACCCACAGAGTAATGGGTAGGTCAAGCATGCCAATGGCATGGTCTTACAAGGTATCAAGGCTAGGATATTCAACCGACTACAACCATATGCAGGGCGGTAGGTACAAGAACTCCCATCCGTTCTCTGGTCTTTAAGAACCACGGTTAGTCGGGCAATAGGGCAATCCCCTTTCTTCCCAATCTATGGTGCTGAGCCTGTGTTACCAACCGAGTTGGAGTTCGGCTCTCCGCGAGTTCGGGCCCACTCCGAAGACAAATCAAATGAAAACCGATTGGTCGAACTCGATCAGTTGGAAGAAGCAAGGGACATTGCAATTATTCAGTCGGCAAGGTATCTTTAAGGCCTGCGTCATTATCACAATCGAAATGTTCGTGGCCGCGCCTTTTTGGTAGGAGATCTCATTTTGAGAAAAATACAAACCACCAAAGACAGGCATAAACTATCCCCTTTGTGGGAAGGGCCGTTCATTATCGCTGAGGTGACATGTCCGGGTGCCTACTGACTGAAGACTGAAGACGGTGCCCTAGTCAGCAACTCATGGAATATAGAACAGCTACATCCTTTCTATACCTGAGTCTTGTATTTCCTCTATACATATGTACATAGATTTTTTTCTCTAACTCACTACATCGCTTGCTTCAACCGAGTAGTAAGTCGGGGGCTGCATGTATTATGTACCTTGTTAATAAAATCCAAGTTTGTTTTATCTAAGTTATGAAGTTTTACAACGATTATGCTAAGTTTGTCTGAGTATAGCTTTTAGAAGTGAATGATTTTTCTTAAGTTCCTATTGATCTACTCGGCGCAGATTACATAGTCGGGTAAAGCTAATCACGACTAAGAAAAAGCAAGTACTTGACATTATTTTACATATATTTACAAATATCCTCACAAAAGTTAAATACACCGACTGCATAATTGTTTTGCTCTTACATACTGTAACGCCCTGAAAATCGTCTTAATTAAAAATTATCATGGGTAAATGGAAATACAAGAATACACTAGAAAATTTTTGTTTGAGAAAAGAGTTTGAATAAAATTTTGAAATTTCCAATATTAAAAATCCCGAGTTTAAATCTTTAAATAAATACTTAGATGCTTTTATATTCCAGGGGTTTTGTCGGAGTATTTTAAGCGTTTGAGTATTTATAATAATAAATTCTTCGTGTTTCATGGTGGCATTTACTTCTGGTAAATTCCCCGTGATTTAATAAACTCTGTGAAATTTTCTCGGATTTTTCAGAGCTACAGAATTAATTTAATGCTATAAAGATCACTAAAGTAATTAAATAAATATAAATAAATTCTTTTTTCTTTCCCCTGTTCGGGTCATTCCTGATTCGGTCCTTTGAAGTCTCCCCGTTCATTGTGAACTCTGACTCCCTTTTCTTCTAGGGTTTTGTGCCGTTCCCGGAACCCTAAAGTTACCTCGAAAACCTAAATTCGGAGTTACCGGATTTATTCATTTTTGAAACCCTAGAACTCTTTTGGACTCCTAATTCAAGATTCTTTGTATTCGAAATATTTATATTTTCTTTTGAGATAAATCCCAGATATTCCCTTAAACACCTTTTCTGTCAAAATAAATCCAAATCCCCAATCATCTGAGATTTCTCCAAATTCCAGTCCCAATAAAACACCCTTATCAATTCCCTAATTCTGAAATATTTTATTCGAAATATTTCATTTCCTAGTTCCCGAAAAATCTCCTTCAATTCCCAACCTGAAGAATAATCCGATATTCTTTGAATTCTCTGAATTCTCGGAAAATCTCCCCAAAATTCCCTCGGGAAAATATTCTTTATTCTCTGAATCCCACAACATATTCTATTTCCTGGACCCCACTAAATATACTTTTGTTTTCTAAATTCGTCCAAATACCCTTCGATATATATATATATATATATATATCCTCGTACCCAGATAATTCCAATGTCCCGAATATTTCCAAAATTTCTAAATTTCAGAACGCGACTCAGATTCCACAAATATCCCCAAATTCCAATTTTTGCGAAATTGGAATTTTTCAGAAAAGAACTCCTATTTTTCCTTTCCAATCTTACCCTTTTATTTCTTTTTCTATCCCTTCTTTTTCTTTTTCTCCCTTCTTTTCTTTTTCTCTCCTTCGGCACTGTTCTTCTTCTTTCCTTCCTTCCCCTGGTCTCCTCTCTTCTCCCGGCCTGGAGGCCGAACCAGGTCCAGTCTGCCGCCGCTCCGCTTGGCCCCGGCGCCGTGCCTCCCGTCGACCCCTTGCATGCGCCGCCGTCGCCCGGCCCGGCCAGCCCGCGCTGCTGCCTGGACCAGCCCGTTGCGAGCCGCCGCCTACGCCCTAGCCCGAGCCCCATATATAGCCACTGCCCCTGTGCCCTAGCCTCTGCTGTCGCCTCTGCACACCGCTGCCGCGCTAGCACCGCCGCTCCCGTGCGTTGCCCCGCCGTGCCGACGCTAGGAGCCAGCGCCGCCGCTCAGCTACGGCCGTCACCATCCTTTGCCGCCTCGAGGTAAGGATCCCTCGGTGCCGACCCCTTCTGCTTTCCTCTTCCCCGGCCGCCGCTCCCGCTCCTGCAAGCCGTCGCCTAGGGAGCTGCCGCCCGCCGACTGCCTCGCGCCGCCCTGCTGTCGCCAGCGCCGCCGCCGCACGGCATCTAGCCGGCACCGCCAGCTCATCCTCGTGCCGCCGTCGTCGCTCGGCCTTTCCCCTGCTCGCCGCTGTCCCACGCCGCCGCCGAAGGCCGTCGTCGTCTTCGCGACCGCCGGTCGCCACTGGTGAGCATCTGGACCGAAGCCGCCCTTCCTTGATTCATCACCGCCATCGTTCCTTTCCAATCGGCATCATCGCCTATCCTCCTCTGCCTGTTGTTGCCGTCGCATAGGTGCGCCGCCCCGAGCCGCTGCTAGCGCTAGATTGTCGCCGCTGCCGAGCCGTCACCGGACGCCATCGCTGAAGCCCCAGTCGCCGTTGGTCGCTTTCGCCTGCCGCTGGTGAGCACCTACCATGCCGCCCTCTGTCTTCCCCCATCTGCCGCCGTTGCCTGGAGCCGTCGCCACCGCCACCGACCCGTCCCTCTCCCGTGCGCCAGCTGCGCCGCCGCCAGAGGTCGCCATCGTCATCGTTGTCTTCTTTCCCATTGCCTTGGGAGCTGCCGCCCCGCCGACTGCCTCTGGAAGCCGCCGCCGCCTGTGAGCCCCTGCTCCCCAGCCGTCGGTCGTCGTCGTCTTCGCCGCGTCGCGCCACCCCGGAGTTGCTACTCCTGCCACCGAAGTCGTCGTGCCGTCAGGTCTCCTCTCTGCCTTGCCATGATTGTGCCCCGTCGCGCTGGCCGTCGCCCGACCCCCCTCGGCTGAGCGCCATGGCGAGCTCACCTTTTCTCTGTGCCCCTGACAGGCCGGCTCCACGATATCCCTATCCTCTGAGACAGCCATATGGACCTATTGACAGTTTTCTCAATGTACGACAGATGGACCCGGTGCATAGTAGTCCGAGCCATCTTGACTGTCTAACCCTTTTAATCAATCATAGCCGTAGAAGCCCCGATCCAAATCCCAGCCATCCGATCTATCCCGATCAAATCTGAACCGTCGGATTCCAACAACTCAATTCGGATGCCACCTCAGCCCTAACAACCATCTCATCGCCACGTGTCGTCAAGTCATCAGCAACAACTCAATTCGGATGCCACCTCAGCCCTAACAACCATCTCATCGCCACGTGTCGTCAAGTCATCAGTCCACCACAGCCATTTGCCCTTCGACTCCGTGGACTTAGTCCATCCAAAACCCAATCTATGACAGTGGGTCCTATCTCAATTTCCTATACAAAAGTAATTCCTTCGATATGTAATTCCGAGGAAATATTTTCAGGAATATTCCTTTTCTATTTCTTTTCGGAATTATTCCGAATTCAATCTTCCAAAAACCATATCTTTTCCGTCTAAAGTCCGAATCGACCCGTTCTTCTTCCTAAATTCATCTCAAATTATAATTTACTTGTTTATGTATTTTTATGTATTGTTTATTTGGAGTTTCTTAGGATTTATTATCGTTTTACGTGTAGTTGCGTACAATCACCGATTCGGAAGACTGTGGAGTCTGCGGAAGAGTTCGGAAGAGTAGTCGAAGACGTTTTGCGATTGCAAGGCAAGTCACACGACAATCTCCTTGAGCATGTTGATCCAATTTGCGAAATCTATTTTGTTTTAACATTATTGCATGCAACGCTTTTGAATGTCATTATATGGGTATTTATTTATTATCCTATTATCCTTGACTATTATGACCATGTCGATATTGATTCCTTTATCTTGATACCCTGGGTAAATAATATTAACTAGCCGGGTGTTTAATTATTTATCTGGCTAGATTATTTAGGATTTGCTTAGCCATGCCTAGAAACTATAGTGTCATTTTATGTGGGATAATTTATGATTCACTTATGAATAATTATTGTTTAAAGGCTATATTTTCACGACCGTGAGTCGTGGTTGATTAATTAACTATGTCAAATAAAACTTGACTAAATCGTGGGTTGTGAGTACCAGGGTTGGAATGTTGTTAGCGGTGCTCATGACAGTTAAGGACCGGTTCGCGGACTACTTGTTACGAAGCATATTTCGTGCTAACCACAAGCTAGAATGGGATAGCAGGAGTTTGAAGTGTGTTGAGTTCAATAGGAGGCACCAGGGCATGTTGTGGCTGGTATAAGTCCACACATGGCAGTGACAATAAGTCCATGCATTCGGGCGTCGGACCGTCTCGCGGGAAGGCATTGATCACCCCTACCGGAGACCGGAGGTTTGGCGAGAGGCTCTCCTATTGTGCGAGTTACATGGATAATCCTGTCACAATTCCTTTTTGAGGCACCGTGGTGGTATTAAGGCGCACAGTGATGTGTTGTGGAGTTGTGTCTTGTGGGTAAATTGGTACACCTCTGGCCAGAGTAAAACTATTCGAACAACCGTGCCCATGGTTAAGGGCGAGCCTAGCAATGTTTTCTGTGATTAGTCCCCCACTGCTTAATGATGATGATGAATGGTGGAAACTTGATAGCTCCTGTTTGGAGAGTTATGGTTTGGGCCTGAACTGCGTTGGAGCATTGTTCAGAGACTGATTTAATGTTGATATTAATTAAACTATACAGTTTTCAATGATTTTAAATGCAAATGTTTTAAATGATGTTTTATGTAAGTAAGACATACTATGACTTTCCTTTGCTATCCTGTTGCATTACATTGCATTTTTCTAGTGTGGCTTGTTGAGTACGGTGGATGGTACTCAGTCTTACATTATTGTAATCTTTAGAGTGAAGCTTAGTGTGGATGAGAAGTTTGGTGTTTGGCTTACATCCCAGTTGAGCTGCCTGTGGCTTGGTGTTGAAGCTACGCTAGTTGCCGTTCCGCTGCTGATTTCTTCTGTGTGAGGACTAAGTGCCTCGGTTGTAAGTATTTATTGTTATTTCATTTTGGTTATGTTTATCAAATTGTCGATTTCTATACATCGGCTGATTCCTAGACGAGGGTTTATTGCACAAATTAGCTTTAGAAATTCTGGTAAATTTCTGGGCGTGACACATACCCAGGTCCTTAGCTATTGCATCTGCAGTCGGTCTCGCCTGGCTAATCAGTTCCAGTGCCTCTTCAGGAGTCGTCTCCTCGGCAAAGCCCTCACCAATGGCTTCAATATCAACCCTAGGGTATATTGACTTGGTCATGGCAAGAGTTTGGGTGATGCCAACAGCTACACGCTCATCTGAGTACTTCTTCAAGATACTCGGGGTTTCGCTTAGGCGTGCCTGTACCTGGGAGACGGTACTAGAGCTGGTCCCAGCATGATGAGGTTCCATAATGTCCAGGAGCCCTTTCATGGATCCGACGAGGATTTTCCGTGACTCCTTGACAATCTTGATCTCCTCTACAAAGGCGTTAAACTGGATCTGGGCATTGGCTTTTGAAGTTGTTCAGATACATCAACAAGTATACTTGTTAGCCAAGACATGCAGTCGAAGCAACAAGAAGATGGATTAAGATCATTGTTAGGCAGGAGACTTACTAGCTTCAGCTTGTAAGTCGTCTTGATGTTTTTTCTCCTCTGCCTAGGCCTTTAACTCGGCTTCGAGGGCTGCCAATCAGAATAGTCAAGAACTCAAGATTGCAGTCAAAACTCAAAAAGGCAGTCGGAATCAACAAAGTTGGAGAAATCTACTCGAGATTTACTCGGGAGGATAATGCAAAGACTTACTTCTGATCTTGTTGGTTAATGCCTAGTTTTCATCCCTGAGCTTATTGTCACGCCCTAAAAATCACTTTAATTAAAAATTGTTTTTGGGGTAAATTGAAATACAAGAATACGCTAAAAAAAATTTGTTTGAGAAACGCGTTTGAATAAAATTTTGAAATTTCCAATATTAAAAATCCCAAGTTTAAATTTTAAATAAATGCTTGGATGCTTTTATATTCCTGGGGTTTTGGTCGGAATATTTTAAGCGTTTAAGTATTTATGATGATAAAACTCTATGTGTTTCGTGGTGGTATTTATTTCTGGTAAATTCCCCACGATTTAATAAACTCTCTGAAATTTCCTTGGAATTTTCGGAGCTCCAGAATTAATTTTAATAGGACAAAGATTATTTCTATAATTAGATAAATCTATAATAAAATCCCTATCTTTTCTCCTATCCGGGTCATTTCGGTTCAGTCCTTTGAACTCTCCCGTTCATCATCGTGAACTCTGACATCCTTTGTCTTCTAGGGTTTCGTGTCGCTCCCGGAACCCTAAAACCTCCTCAAACGTTCCAATTCTCAAAATACACCGATATTTCAATCGATCGCATGTTTCTAAACTATTTCCTCCTCCGTCCTCGACTCCCAAAATATTCCCCATTCCAATATTCTCAAAATTCCCGAAATATTCTTATGCTTTGAGAGTTCCAAAAATTCCGGCGAATTTCCTTGATTCGAAAAAAATATTTCAGTCCCAAAGGTGTTTCGACGCTTTTGATTTTCCATATATATTATATACGCCAACATTCGCGACCTCCAAAATTCCAAACAATCTCCCCCCCAATTTCCGATATTCCTAATACTTCTTGAAATTCTGAATTAAATTCTAAATTTAGAATTCCAGAAAAATCTCCAAAATCCCCACCTTTTCTCTTTTCTTTATTTTTCTTCCAATCTTCCGTCTCTCCTTTTATTTTTCTCAAAGTCTGTTTCCTCCTCTTGTTCATTCTCTTCCGTTTCTCTCTCTGCTCAGGCCTGTAGCAAACCGAGCCGCCGCGTCACCTGTGCCGCCCCGGCCCTCGGCCTCGCTCGCCCGGCCTGTGCCGCCCGGCCCTGGCCTGCGCCAGCCGCGCCGCCGGCCTCCGCGCCGAGCTCGCCCGCCGAGTGCCGCCCCGGACTCGGTCCGCTGCCCCGCAACTGCCTGCCGCCGCGTTTTTCGGCACGTCGCGCCACACGCCCCCACGACGCCGCCATAACCGTGCGAGCCGATGTCGCCATCCACTTCCCCACTCCCTCTCCTGTTTTTCCCTCAAAGCCGCCGTCGCCTGTGCCTCCTCGCCACACGCAGCGTCGCTGGCTCTCTGCCGCGCCGCTTCCTGCCCCTGCACGCCGAAGCCGCCGCCCTGCTCCTCGCCCCGGCCGTCACCGCCGCCCCTCTGCTGCTCCCGTCGCCTGCCTCGGCCGGCCGCGCCTCCAGTCGTCACCGCCGGCGTCTACAGCCCTTTGGGCCGTGCTGCCGCCGCCCGGCTCTGCCCGAGCCACCGTTTGCCGTCGCCTGCTCTCCAACTGACGGTCTCTGCGTCGTCAACCTCGTCGTCGTCTTCTGCGCCTCTAGCCGCCGCCTCCGCTGCTCCTCACCCCGGCCACCACGGCCCGTAGCCATCGAAGGTCATCGTCGCTGCCGTCGGCGTCGTCATTTTCGCCCGCCGCTGGTGAGCACCACGCCTCCCTGCCTGCCCTCCCTTTTGTTGGTTGTCGCCGTTGTCGTTTGTCCCGGTGCCCAACTCCTCTTCCCCGTCGCTGTCTTGTCACCGTCATCGCTGCATCCTTCCTGTCGCGCTACCACCGCCCCCGCCTCAGACCATCGCCGCCGTCGTCCTGTTCCCCAGGCCGTCGCCGGATGACATCGTCCTCAGTGCCACGCCGCCGCTGGTGAGCCACGGCCGAAGTTCCTCCCCTGCTCCTCCTCCTCCTCCTCCTCGTCTTTTCTCCGCCGGCTTCGCCGCCTGCCACCGCTGGACCAGCGTCGCCGCCTCTCTTCCCATCCGTCGTCGCTGCCGTCCACATCCAGCGCTACCGCCCCATCTCCTGCACGCGTCGCCCTCGCCCCGAGCGCCTGCCGCACCGCCCAACAGCCCGCCGCCGGTGAGCACTCCTTCGGTGTCGGTCCCTGTCTTCCTTCCCTAATCCACCAGCCGTCGCCGGGTCTCGCCGTCCTCAGCACTGGCACCGCTGTCCTTTCCCCATCGCCGTCGTCGGCATTACCGTTGCCATCTACACCCGCACCTGTTCCCCTCCCCTAATTTGGCGGCCGTCCATCGTCGCCATCCTCCTCTGCTGCACTGCGTCGCCGTCTTGAGCCGTCGTCGTCGTCATCGCATTTCTCGTCTCTCCTCGGTCTCGGCTCGCCGACACATCGCTACCGTGCCATCGTCAATCGCTACCGTCGTCGTCGCTCTCCCCGGCCGCTGCGCTGGCGTGTCTCCTGTGCTGCGCCTTAGACGGCCGAGCTCGTTTTGGCCCCTCGGCGTGTCACTGTTGCATAGACCCTAGCGTCTCTCCCTCCCTTGTGATCCCGGCGTATATGTCTCCAAATCATCCAATCTTCATAAACCGTTGATCGGATCTCATCCGTCCGATCCTTTCGAGTCCAATTTGGGTCATTGGACCTCCCTAAATCCAATCACCTCCACACGTCTAAATTCAATCGTCACGTCAATCCTAGCCAGACCATCTCGTCTGCCACCTCAGCCCTGATCTCCTCGCCATCGATCTACCTTATCACCATCTCACCTTTCGTGCCACATCGGCATCCACCTCAGTCATGACATCGTTTCCTTGTCCGTGAGGCAAACACATCAGTCCAGTCCACCGCCTCACCTTTTCCCCTCTATGAACCTAGTCCACAGGATCTGTGTCCATGACAGTAGGCCTCACTCTCTTTCTCCAGTGCCAAAAATAATTATTTTAGTGTAATCCCGAGAGAATATTCTTGAGAATATTCTTTTTCAATCCATTTCGGATGTATTCCGAATTCAATCTTCCAAAAGCCATATCTTTCCCGTCCGAACTCTGAATTGACCCGTTCTTCTTCCTAATTTCATCTAAAATTATAATCTACTTGTTTGTATAATTTTTATGTACTGTTTATTTGGAGTTTCTTAGGCTTTTTATCGTTTTGCGTGTAGTATACCGTACTCGCTGTTTCGGAGGACCGCGGAGTCTACGGAAGAGTTCGGACGAGCGATCGAAGATGTTTGGTTGCAAGGCAAGTCACACATTCATCCTTGAGCATGTTGAACCTACTTTGTGAAATATTTTACGATTTATAAATAAATTGCATGTTTTGCCAATTACATGGAATATGGAATAACCTATCCACATACCTGAGACCCGGTTCATTTGTTATCCATTCTTTGATAACCTTGGGTGATAATTTGACTAGCTTAGCTCCCATTGGAGGACCTGGCTAGAGATATGACCTGCTTAGCCATGCTTAGCAATATAGCTCACCTGGGAATTAAATATTATCTTTTTATATGATTCGACTCAATGTCGGAAAAATGGAACCTTGGATAGGCTGTTGTTAAATTACTAAAATTTTGACCCTAAATGGTGGGCTGTGGGTGTATGGTTTTGATTGTCACACCCATGGCAATTAAGGACCGGTTCGTGGGAACCACTTGGGCAACTTCCCGTACTTGCCACAAGCCAGCGTGGGCAACGGCTGGGCTTGAAGCGTTTCTTCTCCCTCTCCTAGGCACCGAAGAAGAGGGTGGGCGTGATGGAGTTGGGTCGGCCCGGGGTAGGGTTGATCGGCTGCCGGATTCACCGTGGCGCAAGGGGGGTAGCCTGGCCAATATGGCGTGCCCTGTCGGCAGGTGCATACCTCAGCGTGGTGTGGATGGTTAGGGAGGGGTTGCGTGAACGGTCCTGTCACAGCTCGCACGGGACATCGTGGTGATGTACTGGCACACGGGAACGTGTGTGGGGGCTGTGTCTTGTGGGTACAGTTGTACACCTCTGATCAGAGTAAAACTATTCGAATAGCCGCGCCCGCGGTAATGGGCACATTGGCCAAGACTCACCGTGATTAGTCTCACCCTAGATAATTAATCTGGTTTTATCAAACTGGTGTTGTGGAAGGTGTGTGTCCGGTCGGCGTGGTTGAGCTGACCGGGGGTGACCGGTTAGCGTGGTGTAACGCTAGTCGGTGGAGACTGGTGAGTGTGGTTTAACTCTCATCAGTTTCGCCTGGTGGTCGTGGTGTAACTTCCATCAGCGCGGCCTGGTCAACGTGGTTTAGCGTTGGTCGGGAAAAGCTGGTCAGCGTGATACGTTGTCCGGTGGTGACTGGTTAACGTGGTGTAGCGTTAATCAGTGGAGTCCGGGTAACGTGGTGTAACGGTACCCGGAGGTGTCTGGTGAACGTGGTATAGCGTTCATCAGTGGAGACTGGTTGACGTGGTTTAGCGTCAATCAGTTGGGAATGGTTGGGCCTGGTTAACGTGGTGTAACGTTAATCGGTGGAAAATTAATCTTGTTAATTTATCAACATTTTATGTTTACGAACTACTACTGTTTACAACTGCTTTTACGCAAATGAGCCCCAGCCTCCTTTGAAATCCCGTGCACAAATGCATCATTGGTGTGGCTTGTTGAGTACGGTGGGTGGTACTCAGCCTTGCTCTCCCCCCTTTTCAGAAGTGTGGACCTTGGCTTATATCCAGTTGAGCTTGCCTGTGGCGTGGAGCTGGAGTCACGCTAGTTTCGCCTTTCCACTGCTGTTTTCTTCCGTGTGAGGACTAAGTGCTCTTCTGTAAGTATTACGCCTTATTATGTTTGGAACTGTTTATTGATTTGTCGTTTTGTGTACCCTGGCTTGATTCCTGGACAGGGATTTTAATACACAAAATAGTCTGGAAATTGGCTAAATTTCTGGGCGTGACAAGTTGGTATCAGAGCCGAACTTGACTGTAGGATAAGCCAAACGGTCAGACCTTAAGGACATCATTTGCGAAAAAAAAAACTAATTGTGAAAATCTTCTTGCTCTCTCTCTCTCTTCTATGTTTGATTTTTCTCTCCTTACCCCTAATCAGAGGCAACAGAAGAAGGATTACCGACTTAGAATTTTCAACTTTGTTCTAGATGGCCAACAGAGAAAGTGTGTATCTTGGAGACAGTGGTTTCTCGGCAGAGCTTCGCCGCATGGTTGCCGAAATCGGATATGAGACTTTGACAGTGTACTACCACAACATTGCCAGCAAAGGGGACAGACTTCAGTTGCAAGATCACAGTGACTCTTGACTCCAACCGCGAAGACCTTCCTCAACTCGTTTACGCCGCTGAAGCTGATCATTATTTGCCTGCTCGTGAAGAAGCTGATGCCCTAGCCGAAGAAGTCAAAGAAGCTATCCGATTACCTTCCTGAAGCCTAAGCTACACCCTCAAGAATTGTTTTCATGTTTAGTTTAGTCACGTGTGTTAGCTTGCTTGTTAGTGTGCTGGTGCTTGCTCCTTTGGTGCTTGTGTGCTTGGGTAGCGTATGGCGCATGTCAGCTGGTGATATGGCCATACTAGTTTGGCAGTGTAATAATCAACACTCTATATTCATTACAGTTCAGTGATAATTTAAATATTTAGTAAGAAGATGCCCTCTCTCTCTCTCCCTCTTTGCTCTATACCCTCTCTCCTCGTTGATTTCTCCACCACATCTGGACAATTTTATACATGTGATAAGAAGAAAGAGATTATATTGGATTCAATAATAACCACAATCAGGACCTCTGCTCAGCTCAAGATATGCAAACTCAGTTTCGTCGTAAACTCTAGTTCACTAAGTCAGCAGACCGTTGTTGGATAGTGGAAGCAACTACTTGGTTATATAACCGCAAGAGGAAGCTAAGAAGGCTTAGGAAGACACAAGTAATGGATAACCAGATCAGTTCATCTCCAAAGATTACGACCGAGTCTTAGAAGACAAAGCAATTCATCAGGAAGATAAGAAGAACATGATGCAGGATATGAAGGGACAAGTCAAGCTAGGATTGATGGATTATTCCTCATCAACTTTCTCTGGAGAACGACCTTACCAGTTACAATCGAGACCAGAAAAACAACGCTTGGATATGGATAACTTCTTGAGACTTCACCCAAAGCCGAAGTGTCAGTCATCGCAGAAAAGCATCAACGACGTCATGGCCGCAACAATCATTACAGTAAAAGAAAGACAAGTTGGTAGCGTCAGAATTTGGAAGAAGGGAAGATATGACTAACTCACGATGGAGTTACTGAAAGTCAGTTTATATCAACGGAGTTAGTGAAACCCAGTCTAAGACGCCAGTAGTAAGACCAACCGAGTTGTTATCTTTAGGAGTACTGGCAGTTGTTGTCATGGTTCTGAGCCTATCTACGTGGAAAGGTAGCATCCAAGACAGAAGCTTTCAGAGGCCTGGTGCGGCGGTGCAAGAAACACCTCACCACCCAGGGACCTGTCACAGCCCTAGATTTAATTTCAGGTAATTAGTGTTATGCCCTACTGTCATTAGAGTGCACAATTTAAATTTTTGTATTGTCACTTCTTGCAAGATAAGTTTGCAATATTTTTGAAAGCCTCAAGAATTAAACCCTAAATCGGCAAAAACAAAACACTACTAAAAAGTGCATCAAATTGAACATAAGTTTATATGGAAGATAATTTATTCAAATATTAGTTTATTTATCATGAATTAATATAATTTTTCTAGAATTTATTTCAATAGTTTAGACCCCTTAAAAATTCAAACAATTTTCCGCTTGGGTCCTTTTCTTTGAATTTCTGTGAGCAAACCATTTTGAATTTTTGTGTGAAACTTTCGAAAATGGAACCTAGGTAGTCTAGGCTAGCTACACAAAAATCACCATATTTTTAACACCAGTTTTGCTTACTCAATTTGATTTTTTTAAAAGTGATGCATATACATTTGTATAGCCTAAATAATTTCCAAGGAGAATAGGTATAACATAAAATAATGGAAAAATTTCCATGAGCCCTATACAACATAAATTGACCCCTGTAAATTTTCCATGATTTTATCACTTCAGTAAGTACTCCAATAAAATTCCTCAAATCAGCTAGACTAGGGAGCTAGCTAAAAATGAATAGGTATACTTCTAAAGTTCACCAAATGAAAATGAAGACTAATTAGATAGAGCCCTTTTGCCAAAGTGTGTGCCAACATGAACCCTACCACCAGGAATTTTGGTTTAATTTATCTCCTAAAAGAACCACATAAAATGACAAGAGTAAAGCCCTAGGGACATAAACTACACTGCAGAAAAACTGGATCAATAACCCTACTTTGCAAATTCGCCAGAGATTAACCAGACCACTTCTAACTAGGAAATTTTGTCAGTAGGTTACACACATCTTCCTGTAACTTCAATAATTTTTCCAAAATTTGTAACACTTGATAACCTGATAAAACAATAATATAAAAGCTGCATGTTGGACAGTTAATAGGACTTAGTCTCTAGAGAATTCTCCTCTCTATTTCACTTCCAAGTGGGACCCACAAGACCCTGGCCAACCTGTAAGCCTCAAATTTTTCCTTGGATAGTGTGTTTCACCAAGAAATCCACCCACACCTCTCTCCTCTCCATAGGTTTTCACTACTTGGACCCACTAGTCATAGACTAAACCTAGCCAAAAATATGTAGAACAATGTTGGTTTACATGTGGGACCCACCTTGACTACTGTGCAAATAGATACACCTCAGCAGGCCCCAGCAGACGTGTCCTCCTCTCCTTCTTCTTCCCTCTCACTCTCTCTGCCTACTGATCTAGCAGCCAAGCTCCATTTCTTGAGAGCATCAACCATTTAGCTGCAAACCACACCAACAAGCTCTCCTCCTCTCCCTCCTCACATTCTGGCAAGAAACTGTTTCTATTAGCCCTAGAATCACTGGAGGCCGAGCTGTCTTCTCCATCTCCGGTGGTGTTCGATCAAGCCCGATCCAACTCCGGTGAGCTCCATCCTCTCTCTACCACAGGAACGTGATCACTACCTCTTAACCAATCCATTTTTGTACTTGGCTGCCCTAGGAATTGCCGGCCGAAGCCGCCGTCGTACTCACCTTCGGGTTCAGAGAGCGTCGCCTCGACGTCCCTGCCGTTCCGGCCGCCTCGAAGCAAGTCCGACCAAGTAGCTGCGCCAGCAACACCGCCTCAGCCCCAGCAGCCAAACGCCCCAAAAATCTCTGGAAACTGAGCCCCGAGCGAGGAGATCGGCCATTGTCTTCCTCGTCTCCGGCCGAGCTCCGCCACAGCCATTCCTCCTCAACCAGTGAGTTCCTTTTCGATTGCCTGCGGCCACAGTACTCTTAAGGGATGCTCCACCTCCTGAAATTGATAGCTTGGCCCCGCATGCCTCAGATCCAACTGCCCGCTGTACCACCATCGCCGCCGGTGCTGGTCTGACCTTGCTGGACTTTCCCAGCTGTGACCAACCATCCGGTGAGCTTCATGGTGACCCATAGGTAGTCTAGCGTGCCTTATTTTATTTTGTTTCGCTGCCGTAGCCTTATATGCATGTGCAGCCCAAGAGCTCCCACTGCTCAAGCTCGCTGCCGGTGAGCTACTGTCCATCATCGGCGAATTTGCGAGCACCATTAGGTTTGCAGGGATCTCGGCTACTTTTTCCTTTTTGGCTGCAACTTCAACCGAGTCGCCGTTCGCCACCAGCGCTGGCAAGCAGAGCCGGCGGCAAGCCAGCCCCGTGCCTCCTCTGTTTTGAAACGCCGACAGGTGGGCCCAGGCTGGGGAGGAATAAGAAAAAAAAAGAAAAGATAAACTGAATTATTTTCCAACAGAAAAAGGTCAAACTTTGAAAATCCATAACTATTTCATTTTAACTCCTTTTTGAGTGAAACTAATTTTGTTAGTTCTGTAAATTTGTAAACTTTAATACTGTGAAATAAAATAGGACCACTTCCGTACAGAAATATCTATAAAATAATATGAAGCAAAAGTAACTTATTTTGTGCCTAGGAACTTGGAATATTTCTAGGAAATCATTTATAACTCCTTTTTGAGTGTAGCTGTTTGGCTTCTATCACATCGTGTGGGTAAAGATGTACACCTCTGATCAAAGTAAGAACTATTCGAATAGCCGTGTCCACGGTTACGGACGACCGCTTGATGTGTTCCTCACTCATGTTAGCATCAAACTTGGGATATGTAGTTATGGGATTATGTGGTTATATCATGACTTAGGATAGTCATGGATGGATGGGTTTATATGAGAGGTTTTGGTGTTAAATATGACTTAGTTTTAGTCATAAAAGATGGTATGCTTGTGTAGCATATTTATTTGGGCAATGGTGGCCCATTGTTGATGTTAGAGTATGGGATTGTGCTCATTTTCATCTCTTTTTCAGAACATATTACTTGCTGTCATAAAATTTTAGATTGCTATATTTCGCAAATGCTTATAGTGTCCAGATATTATTTTGCTTAATAAACTTAGCATTATGCAAAACCAGATCAACATAGCCATATCCCTTGATATAGAGACCAGCATTACTCCTTTGTACTATTAATATTGTGTAAGTCTAGCTGAGTACTTTTTGTACTCACGCTGCTTATTTTTCAAGTGAAGAGAACGACGATGTTGGTGTGATATACTATTATCCCGCCGAGGGTGGCGAGGATAATGTGTAGTTGGAGTTAAGCTCTATCCCCAATCGGTTGCCCTATGGTTTGGTATGACACCACTGGTTTTATCCTTTATGTTTACATTTCCGCTGCTATCTTTTGTGCTACTCTGTGATGATTTAGGGTGTGAACCCTCTATGTAATATATATAACCCTGCTGCTCTTTTATCCATATTTAGAGTACTTGTGATGTTTATCAATTGCTTGCGATGAAAGTGTGAGACTAGTCGCTTTCTTGGGGAGACTAGTCGCTTTCTTGGGGACTAGCTGAACATGAGTATGAGTTTAGAAATGATGAGATGCATGGATATTGATTCAACCGTAGACCATGTCCCCAGAAGTGTGTATCGTGTTTGGTCACCACCTTCGTGTGGTTTGACGGGCACACTTCGTCGTTTCGAACTGGTGAATCAACTCTCCAAATATCTCTTTATTTCGGAATTCGGCGCTTTGGATTTGTATTATGAATGGGTAAATATTATGGCAAGGCTGCGATGAGGATGGATGGTTACTGCACTTATTTGGTTTTGATTCGAGATTCCATCCATCTAGATATTTCGCGTTGTCATAGTAAGTACTCTCCATAATGCACTTCCGGGGTGTCCACAGGACCAGTCAGCCCGGAGCTTTTCAGCAAATTGATTTTCTCCACCAGCTGGTATACTTGGCCCATTTCTTCATAGCTTGGCACCGAAGACCAGCAGGGCATAATTGTTGGTGGAGAACTAGTGAAAGGGGGCAGAGAAGGTTCGAGATTGGAACAGTAGAACCATTCTCTGTGCCAGCCCTTAGGGAGTTTTTTAGAGGAACGTGGAGTAGATTTTCTTCATTTTATTCCTAAGTTGGAGACTGGCTCCCCCAATAACCTGGACTTTATTTTTGGATGGCTAGGGCTTGATATGGAACAAATATCAGAAGAGATTAAAATGGGACTTGTCCCCTAGAAAAACTTCGCATAGAGTGACGAAGATGGAGATATGCAAGATGGAGTTGGGATTCAGATTCACCAACTCTATTTGATAGAAGGACAGAAGTTGGCGAAGAAAATCTGACGAGAGGAGGGCAAGACTGCGATGAAATAAAGAGGTGAAAACAACGGTCTCACCAGATCTAGGCGCATGTATAGATTCACCTTTGGCGATGCGCCAATGGATGACCTCTTGTTGCTGCAGCATCAACTTTTTCTCCATGTACTTCAGCTTCGACGAACCACAGTCCGAAATTGGCCAAGCTCCAGCGAACATCTCTGGGATCTCAAATGGCGCTCTCGGCATTGCTAGGAGTGGGAAGATTTGGGGGAAATGCTTGTGGAGGCTTGGGATGGATACGGCGGAGCAGAATCGCGCGAGTCTTGAGCAGTAGCGCAAGCGATGGCGAACCCTAGAGAGGCAAAGTGTGAAATTTGGGCGTGGAGGCTGGAAGACAAAATAATTGGCGGATTGGAGAAGATGAGGGAATCTTTTCTCTCTCTCCCCGCTTTTATAGAGCTTATGCTAATAAGTGGGCTTAGGCCAATAAATTCAGTACTGGGCCACAAGATATGAGTTTCTAAATGGCGTGCTCTATTGGGACGATCACTGGCTGTGTTAAAATCACTGTGCATATGCTATTTACAAAAACCGATTAAATAATTAGATATGCTTCATGAAAGCCTAATTGCTGGACACATGTGTTCAGGTATCTACATTGTTTACCAGGTATTGAGGATACATCCTTATAAGGATCGACAGCTGGTCTCCATTAAAATTAGGGATGCAGATCTCTCAAGTATATCTGATCATATATTGGGTTAAAGTCCATGACGTGGTACTTGGCTTACATGCTTAGCTAACAATTGCCTTGAGCAAAAATTTTTCCAGTTGACATGATGCTGAAGAGTCTAAATACCGTGTAGTATACTACTCAGGAAAGACTAAAAGGTTAAAGATCTTTGACTTTATGTTTAATTGTTAAACAATTAAGCACAAAGTTAGAGGCTACACCTAATAGGTGCGCCTATTCGGTGCACACTATTCATATTTTTACATGAAGCCCTTCATAGCCTCGTTGCCAACTAACATGAAGTAAGACTTGGGAGAAGATATACTCAGACAAAGAGTACTCGGGAGCAATGCATTTGGGAATTCTTCATCGTAGAGCATGAGCACTCGGCATCAGCTGTGACTCAACTATGAAGATCTCAGGGGCTGCTGTGGAGGCCATGGGCCTCGGGTACCTTATGAGAAGTATTTGGGCCACTCGGACATAAGATGGGCTTAACCTTGTAATTAGGGATACAATAGGACTCGGCATACATAACCTTATACGATAAGGAAATGATATAGTCCTAGTCAGGCACGTTGTATTCTTAGAAGGAAATCCCTTGGTCGGAATCCAACTGGGATTCCTACTCTGTAATCCTGTCCCCCGGTATATAAGGGGAGGCAGGGCACCCCCTGAGGGCAAATCAGAATCGTAGCGCAAATCTCACCAAAGAAACATCAAAGACAATACACCACAAGTGGACATAGGGTATTACTTCATCTCAAGGGTATGAACCAGTATAAATTGTTCCGTATTTCTTTGCAGTCCATCAAGTTTAGGTCTCATGAGTAGCCCCATATTATTATTGCCAATACAAAACATCGACAGTTGGCGCCAGGTAGGGGCATCGGCGAGATCATCTTCGACAAGCCTGATGGATTCAACCACCAAAGTCAGTGGCATCAATTTCTTCCCT
>RYFJ01002311.1:0-30000 GCA_003991445.1 Oryza meyeriana var. granulata | reverse complement strand
AAACCCACATATAAAGAATGCCTAACCAAAGGAGTAGATCCCTTAGATGGCGAATATATTGACTGGAAGATAATAGAAAAATTCGAAGAGGTCTCCCCACTGTGGAAGAAGGAGTTAAAGGAAGGAATATTTAAAGAATTAAAACAAGAAATGAATGAAAAATTTGAAGAAATAAGAAAATCATACGATGATAAATTTGACATTTCTTTATCCGAAATGGACACTATGGATATCGGAGGTCATGGGCAGCCAGACCATTAGAAAGAATAGTTAACATATAAAATATATATGAAGTTAAATTGATAAAGTTTATCAATCTTTCGGGCGTGGTGAAACATATACCAAACATATACCCTCTAATTTAATTTCAACACCCAAAGCACCTCAATTATATGGAGTAAATAAGATAAAAAATAAGTCCAGAAAGACACTCTACAAGCATAGAGTGATAATGCACGCAGCAATGCACGCAGCATAGGCCGAATAAATCCGGAAGCACTTTCTGTGGTGAAGGACGAATCTCTGCCAAGAACACTGTGAAGAATATAGCTTTCGGCGAAAGTTAAGGCATGCGTGTCTCGACTTTAGCCGAATAAAGGACGCCCGTGGATGCACCTTGGCAATGAAGATAAGAACGAAGCTCGGACGAGTCTCCCCTCGGCCACTATAAAAGGAGGAGATGGCCAAACCAAAGAAACACGGGAGAAAGTGGAACTCCTTCAGGAAGAGCTCACAACCACTCTCAAGCCTTAGTCCTAGTAGTAGTAGTAGTTTTCTAAAAAGAAATCTTGCAAGTATATTGAAGCAAGGAGTGTAATACTCAGCTGTAAGGTAAGCAAGTAAGTGTTTGTATCATCCTTCGGGGTTCCCGAAAGGGAAAACCATATATAAACTTATTTATTTAATTATGAAGTAGTTTTCTTTAAGTTTTCTTTATCTGTTTTTTTTTCTGAAGGAGTGTTTATGCTAGGGACCCTATAGGAGAAAACTCTTCGATAGTTCTCGTTCATAGCCTGCATCTCGTATAGGCATCAGGGAGAACCAGTATCGGTAGAGAAGTGTTCCCTTTGGGTGGAACTGCCTGGGGAGAAAATAAACTCGCTGTCAGAAAAAACAGTAATAGGGAAATCTTTAAAAGCTACTTCTAAAAACAAATAAGTGATAAATATGGTGAGTACCGAGTAGGATAACACAACTATTTGTCTTACACCCGGCTGTACCAGTGGTTTCGCCAACCATAAAAAGATCCTAAAGAATATAAGAATTTGTGAACAGTACAAGTGAACAGTAAAAGTGTGAACACTGAGTTTGTGAACAGTAAAAAAAAGGAAAAGTGTAGAAGTGTATTTGAAGCTTCAAATGTACAACATTTTGTAGAAAAATGCAAAAAATATTTTAATTTTGGTCTTAGTATATATTTAGCGACGTGAGTTCCATTTCTATTTGGATCTCTTCAATGTTCTGCATTTTCAATTTTATTTTATATATGGATTCTGGTGGTGGAAACTATGGTGGCAATCTGGCAATACATACATACACACACATATATATATGTGTGTGTGTGTATATATATATGCATATAAATATATATATGTGTATATATATATATATTTATATGTATGTATAAATATATACACATATATATATGTGTGTGTATATATATATATGTATATATATATATACATACATATATATATATCTATATATATATATACATACATATATATATGGTTTAATTAGTTAACTGCAAATTAGGTTGTGTTCTAGCAAGGATACAAAGTTCATGGCTAAATACTTGAAATTGCAGCCTCGCTCGTGATGCCATTACCAGAAAGGAGAAGATGGAGGCTACGACGGAGGCATACAGTTGGGAAGAGGTGCCATCACCGAGCTCAGTACGGTAACCATTGTCACCGGCACCCCAACTTGGCCTAGATCTAGACCCTGCATGTCATGCATCTGTCCTTATGTCACTATCTCTGCTGGCCGTCCTCCATAATAGATACCGATCCATCTCTAAGGCCACCCATCGGCACTCTATCAGTCTATCTGAATCAACTGCCCGTGGGAAAGAAAATGGATAACTGCTTCTTCTCTATTTCCATCTGGTAAGTATACGCTTTATGATTGATGAAATACATATGTGAAAAAACAATGCGCTACAAAATAATGTGCTGCAGGCCATATTTTCCTATAAAGTGTTTTGTTATAGTATATTGTTCATCGAACTGTATATGCTCATGCTGCTTTATAATAATTTGCACTGATAATAGTGTTCCTAATTCAACTTGTCTTTAGATTATTGAATGTTTCAATTTGGACCGACATGGATACATTGGACATATTATACAATGATTTCCGTTGGTAATGGTTTTTCCCTGTTATATATCTTAGTATTTAAACAGAGGACTTATCTTGTGCTAATTTGTATCTTGCATGTGAGCTTGAACAGAGGACTTGTCTTGTGCTAATTTGTATCATAACTCTGTATAAACAAAAAACATATTTTCTTTTTTGTCACTCAACTTCTTCTCAGGTCTGAACTTCAATACTGTTTAGTTTTCAGCTCTGACCTATTAAAATCGGGTGTTTCATGCACGAATTTGTCCTTTTTGTAATTTTTGGCTGAATCATGTTTTGAGTTGACTTTTTGTACGGCTGCACATTTTCAAGGAGATTTATATTTAAGCGGTGATTTTGTAGTTTTAAACAACTTGGTTATGCAATTCAATGATTTTTTTGAGACACCTTTAATTTATATTATGTTTTGCAGTGTAGTTTCAGACCGGTGAAAGGTGTGTTAGTAGGCATATATACTGGCCATATTGATCGCCCAATCCATTGGCTCCTTATAGTTATATGACCATGAATTCCTTATACAATCCATCACACATATAAAGTTAACAACATTTAACAAAGATAACTTTTTGGTCGGGTGTTCGACATATACACAAATAAGCATCTTAAGGGAGCAGTTTGCAGAGTGGATAACAATAGCTACATGATCTGTGTTTGCTTTAGTTTCTTCTGAGACACAAATTGGCGTTGCCACAGGCCAAGGCCATATAGCTTGTGCATTGCATTGCTCATTGTCATGAACATGACAGGGTAAAGACATACAAATTGTCAACATCTGATGAGAAGACCTAGCATAGAGGATAAGATGAAGTCAACATGGAGGAAGAAGGTCCAAGGGGATACAACGTAAACAGACCATCAAGCAGTTCATGAAATGATTTATTTAGAGTGGGTTGGTAAGGGAGATCCACAAATGCTTGTTAGGGAGAGTATGGTTTTGTTCGAGGGGATGGTTATCAATGAGATATCCCTTACTTCCCATAGATTGGTTAACAGAACTAATTTAATCAGTTTCATTTAAACTATTTTGACCTCTTCATAAGCATCCAAAATGAACATCAATAATTTGAGCTAAACCTTTAGTGCATGGGCATAGCCACTTAGCCAGTGTCCGTGTATATTTAGGGCAAACTTTCTAAGGTGTTTATTGGTAAACAATTATTTGAGTTCCATAATAGAGTACTCAACTTTAACACCGGTACTTCCTTTTTTGCATATCTTAACAATGGATGCATTATTGTTGATTTTAACAATGTTTCTCTGTATTATGTTTGCAGTGCAAGAATTATAGTGTCATGTTGAGATTTTTCTACCAGTGATGCATGCAGGTAATACATATCCATCTCCTTTTTCCCTTCAAATCTTGTAAACTTTGACATACAATTTTCTCAAATAATATATGCATGGTGTGTGTTAAGTGCTAAGCAATCGTATTTGTTTTTTGATCTGAAGCGAAATTATTTAATTTTTTTTGTCTCCAATTGACTTAATTTGCATGGATAAAGTTTAGACCGTCAAAGTAAAGTATATGATAGGAGGGCACCATGGCACTTGGTCCTTTTTTCTACATAAGCAATGAAGTTTTGCTGGTTCTATTAAATTTTATTTGGTTGGATGTAATATGTTGTTTTTAGGTTATTAGAGTCTCTAAATATGCTTGTAATCTAGGTAATTTCCTCTAATTACATTGAAGGCATCTCTACTGTTTTGATCAGTATATATAACTTTGTCGGTTCCCGGAGGTTACTCATCTTTACAAAAAATAACTTTCCTTAAATTATTCAATGTCTTAGAGTACATGACTTTGCAATGCCTCACTTATTGAAAAGTACATGTCTTTGCCTTGCAATGCTAGTCCCTTTCTTGTTGCAACATATTATTGGGTCTACATTATGAATCAAATGTGGTTACATGTTAGAGAGAAAAATAAAGGATGAGCAATGTCCTGTACCTCTTGAATTGCCTTTATCATGTCAAACTTATTAAATTGCCTGCAGATAAACATTGCAAGGTGGGTGAGAAAACGAGATAAAATCTAACCTGGTGAAGTTCTTTGTGAAGTAGATGTCGTAAGTTTCTTTCTTAATATGCACACCAAGACTTGATTTAATTTCCCTACTTTATTTAATTAAGCAGCAGTAGCAGCTTAATCGTCAAGCACATTTATGGTGATTAGGATAAAGTGACAGTGGAGATGGAATGCATGAAGGAAAGGCTATCTTGCTTAAATTATCTACGGAGATGGTGCCACAGAAATTAAAGTTGCTGTACAAACTGAGCATGGCTTGTTTGTTCCAGTAATAAGGGTATGCCTTTATTTTCAATGCTTTCACTACACCATGTTTAAAAATTCTTGTTAGACTTTGGACGAGAAAGATCCATGTATACCGATGGACAATCGATCGGTATAATTTTTGAATAGACTGGTGGTCGACAATACTAATTTTATGGACCGAGTGTCGGTTGGTAATTCTGTAAATTTTTACTGATACAGTTGGTCAGCAATGATAAATTTTAGAGGCGGACCGTCGGTCGGTAAAAAGTTAACGACACCAGCTCGGTCGGCAACAGTGGATGGGCCCGGATGAAAATTTTTCTACCCCCCGCGCGCGAGAGCGACAGGATCCATGCCAGCGCGTGGGCGCGAAGTTAAAAATCCGTTTCTCTCTCCTCTATTATTCCCCCAACCCCCTAGCTCGTCGATCTATCGCTTCCTCTCCCCACCGCGCGCCGCCAGCTGACCCCCAATGCGAACGCAACCAGCCTGCTCCTCTCGCCTCCTCTGGCGCCGTCGGCCGCCTCCTCTCGCACCGCCGCCATCGCATCGCCGGACCTCGGTGTGCTGCCCCTCCTTCCTTCCCTGCCCCCTCTCCCAACAAGCCTCCGTCGACGCTTCAGTCCTCCACCTCTGCCGCCTGCACCAGCCGCCACAGCCCCCCACCTTTGCAGTCCCCCAGCCCCCCACCTCCCCAGCCGCCCCCCTCCACCCTCTCTGCCTCCCCCGCCAACCCTAGCCAGTTCCCCAAGACCCGCCACCTCCCTTCACCTCCAATTTCTTCCTCAAGAATTAGGGAAAAGTGTTTGGTCGCACCTCAAGCATCATCTCACCACCTGGTAATTTTTTAGTGGTTGCAAAATTGCCCAGGTGCATCCTTTTGTTAAGTTGTTGATTTACCAATTATCTTTGTTTCTCTTATATTAAACAGTGTAGAGTCATCTGAGGATGGAGTAAGCAAAGATCGCGGGTGTTCGCATGCAATAAGACAACATCATTTGAAAGGAAGAATAAACGAATGGTAGGCATACTATTGTGTTCAATTCCAATTTTTTTTCTGATTATTGTTTGTGAAAACAGAGCCATGTGTGTGAAATAGTTAAATGTGCATGCTAGCAAAACAAAATGGTCGAAATACTTACCTACTTGGATATGTATTTTTGTGATTTGCTTGCACTGGCCCTCACTACCTGCGCCCAGCTGTGCCTACTTGCTGCACTGCTACCGGCCTACCGGCTGCTGCACTGCTACTGCTGACCTGCTGCCGTGCTACGCCTGCCTGCTGCCGTCATGCCTCCGCCATGCCCAGCTGCCCTGCCATCCCAGTCGCCGCACATGGCAGGTCGAGGCCTTGTGCCCCCTTGCCCAACACCGACGACTGACGCTTGATGTGATGAGAAGAGATGGGGGGGACCAGGAAAGGGGAATTGGGGAGCTAGGGATTTTAGACAAGCGACATTTTGACCACTCGATAGCAAGGCTAATGGGCCTAGGGTGCAAGCGTGCGGCCCAATAGCTCTAGCATCCAGCGCGTCGGTACTTGGCAGCAAGCCTCGTGATCTTGGCAGTTATATGACCTGTGCAGTTAGGGACATAGAGAAACCGTCATGCCACTTATTGCTTAACAATTCATAATAAAAAGTAACATGTAATAATTTTCCCATCTGCGGTTCTAGTTATATTTTGTTGGTATTGTTTAATAATTCTCTTTCTCCTTGCCAGGTCTATCTAAACTGGAGGAAGGTATTCACCCTATTGGTAGTTTGATCTTGCCTCAAGAGGACGATCACTTACTTGACTTCTTTGGACAGGCTATATATTGATAATGCTACTCTTTCTAATCTTTTATTGTAATGGTATCATCAAATGGTTCTGATTCAATCACAAAAATATGTGGCGAGTGTGCACTATTGAATAATGAAAACTGATACTGCTATATATATGTGTGCTGCTGACTGATAAATTAAAGCATGGCTGATTTATTTTTTTTACTGAGTTCGTGAACTTATAATATGCAATTTGGGTTTAGCTAGAGAGGCAAAAAGAATAACTAGGGTGGACCGTGGACAAACAGTGGATGGATGAGCCTAGGTATCACAAAGACTTTCTACTGCTACGTGTGAACAATAATTTAACTTTCTAACATTATGCATATATATCCATTTCCTGTAGGAATACGAATGTGTATTTACAAGGAGTGAGAAGGTTCCAAGATTATGCCTTTAGTAACTCAGCTGTAGGAAATAAAATACTGTGTCCTTGCAAAAATTGGGTGAACTTATTTTGGAGATGTGAAAGAGAAGTGTGTGAGCATCTGATATGTGATGGGTTTCTAGAAGGGTACAAGTCGTGGGAATTTCATGGAGAACGTAATTCCTTTGCAAATTGTGACTTGTACGATGAGGTTGAGGATGGAGGGAAGTCAGGTGAAGATGATGACATTTCTGATTTACTTAGAGACTTGGCATGTGGTTTAGAGGATAGAGGGGATTTTGAAGATGAGGACAGTAGGGAGCAAGCCAATGAAGATTTGGAAGCTCTTGAGAAGCTTGTTAATGATTCTGGACAGGAGCTTTACCCCGGGTGTCGGAAGTACTCAAAGCTTCGTTTTATAGTTAGACTACTTCACAAAAATTGCTTGGGGGGTGGTCTGATAAAAGTTTTGACCTTTTGCTAGATCTACTTAATGATGTTTTCCCTAAAGGGTCTTCACTACCAAAAAACTATAATGAAGCTAAGAAAACAGTGAAATGCTTAGGACTTGGATATGTTAGTATTCATGCTTGTGAAAATGATTGCATCCTTTATTGGAAGAAAAATGCTAATTCTAATGTTTGTCCAAAATGTGAAAAATCACGGTGGAAGTCTGAAAAGAAGAGCCTAAGTGGTAAGCACATACACAAGGTTCCTAATAAGGTGCTTCGTTATTTTCCTGTAAAGAGGAGGTTTCAAAGGTTGTTTGTCTCATCTAGAACTGCAACTCTGATGAGATGGCACGATGAAGAGCGTACAAAAGATGGTTTGATGAGACATCCGGCAGATTCTCCTCTTTGGAAGGATTTTCACTCTAAATATCCAGACTTTGCTTCAGATAGTCGCAATATTAGACTTGCTTTATCTACAGATGGTATTAAATCCATTCAGATCTTTGAATGTCAGTTACAGCATTTGGCCTGTTATTTTGATTCCATACAACTTTCCGCCATGGATGTGTATGAAACAACCCAATTTTATTATTTCAATGATAATTCCTGGTCGTCATGCCCCTGGTAGTGATATGGATGTGTATTTTGAGCCACTAGTTGATGATATGTTAGATATGTTTGTTCATGGTGTGAGGACTTTTGATGCTTCGAAGGGTGAGTATTTTCAGTTGCGTGCAGCCATATTATGCACAATTTCATATTACCTAGGTCTAGGCTATCTAGCTACATGTGTGACTTCCGGTGAAGGAGCATGCATTGAGTGTCATTCATTTACATGTTCTCTCCGATTGAAAAATGGAGGCAAGTCTTGTTATATGGGACATTGTAGGTTCTTACACCCAAATCACCAATTTAGATTTGAGGCTGATTCATTTGATGGTGTCACTGAGCCTAGGACAACACCTATTCCAGTTTCTAGGGAGGAAATTTTGGTACAAACAGAAGGTATGCAGGCAAATTTTGGGAAGGGGAAGAAGACAAAAAAGCGGAAGCGCAACGAAGGAGAGCCAATTATCATTTGGAAAAGGAAATCTGTCTGGTTCAGGTTACCATACTGGAAAAACCTATTGCTCCGCCACAATCTTGATGTCATGCACATCGAGAAATAACATAATTAATACATTGTTGGGTCTTGATGGGAAATCTAAGGATAACTTGAATTCTCAGTTAGACCTTCAAGCACTAGGTATAAGAAAGGATCTTCATCCTACTGAAGTAGAAGATAGATTCTATTTACCCCCAGCACCTTACTCAATGACTCCCAATGAGAAGAAATTATTTTGTGAAGTTCTAAAAAGTGTTAAGTTTCCTAATGGGTATGCTTCTGACATATGTTGCAATGTACATGTTAGTGAGAAGAAGATAATTGGGCTTAAGAGCCATGACAACCATATTCTTCTACAACACTTATTGCCGCTTGCTGTGAGAAGGATACTACCAGCAAAAGTCAGTGCAACACTCAATCGTGTTAGCAATTTTTTCAAGCAAATTTATTCACCTGTTATCTGTGTAAGTGATATGCAAAAACTAGAGGCTGAAATAGCTGAAACCTTATCCCTTTTTGAGACAATATTTCTGCCTTCTTTTTTTTGATATTATGATACACTTGATGGTTCATCTACTTGCCCAAGCAAGAATTGCTGGTCCTATCCATTTTCGCAACATGTACGCTGTAGAGAGGTAATTTCTATAATGTTCGTACTGAGTGTATCTCCACATACCATATAAACGAACTTACAAATCTGTACTATTATATGGCTATAGGTTTTTTATAAGGTGTAAGGGCTATGTATGTACTAGAAGTCATCCCAAGTGATCGATTGCTGAGACCTATTTGTTTGATGAGACTTACATTTTGTTCATGCTATTTACAAGGTGAGACCCGATTTACCCAACGAGGTAGAAATGATGAAGGGTTACCTATGGAAATTGGTAGCAATATTCCTTTCTTCCACAACATTGGTTGAGGTTTAGCTGGAAAATGTTGTGACATTAGACCACAAAAGTTGGCTTCAAGCACATAGATATGTCTTGTTCAACTACAATAACATAGAACCTTATTTGAAGTAAGCTACCTGAACTGTTTTAGCAATATCACAAGTTTCTCATTCTCTATTGTTGAATTCATTATTTAAAAACCTTGCAGTAGGCATATTAACTATCTTTCCTCAACTGCTCTTCGAAGCAATCGAGAAATAAATCGTGTGCATCATGAAACCTTTCATGAGTGGTTTAGGGTACATGTAAGTAGCAAAATGACCATGTTAAAGTGTATTTTTTAATACAAATAAACTTCAGCTTGATATATTCAACAATAACTCACAGGTGACTAGGATGGGTGAGGATGAGACAGAGGAGATAAAACTTTTAGCCAAAGAGCCAAGTATGGTTGCAGAGAAGTATAATAGCTACACCATAAATGGGTTCAATTTTCATACACAGTGCTATGATGAGGGTAGGCCTGTTCAAAGTAGTGGAGTATCTCTAGTTGCACAAACTACATGCTTTCAAAGAGGGAATAATGATCACCGAGTAGTAGGAGACAAGACATATTACGGTGTAATAAAAGAAATTATTGAGTTGAATTATGACAACAGGGGGAAGATAGTGCTTTTCAAGTGCGACTGGGTTGACAACCGCATACTAGATAAATGGGTGAAAACTGATGAGTTTGGGATAACTACTGTGAATTTCAAGCATTTATTTAATACCGGTGACAAGTTATCAGATGAGCCTTTTATTTTAGCATCACAAGCTACTCAAGTTTACTATGTTCAAGATCCCATTGACATTGAAGATGAGTTTGGGATAACTACTGTGGTTGAATCGAAACCTCGGGACTTCTATCACATGCATGCTGCAGAAGATGAAAATTTGGAAAATGGGCCACAGTTAGCTATGATTGAGCCTGTTGTGCATAATAATGTAACCACGAATGTATTTGGTGTTGTCAATTCTGTTAGAAATGACATAGATGGGACTATTGTTGATGCAAATATAACTAAAAAGTAAGTGTTTATTTAGGTTGTTGCATGTGTTCTTTTCTCTATATGTGCATTGTTTTATTCCTTTGTGATTGACTTCCTATTCAACCATTGTCCATAAAAAAACATTTGCTGATTATTTGTTATGTTTCAGGAGGAAAAATGGAAAGTGCGCGAGGAAGGGGGTAAAGGAGGTGGAACCGATAAAAGTGCAAGAGGAAAGCGTAAACAAGAGGAGGTCAATAAATATGAACTAATGCGTGATGCAATAGTGGCAGGAAATAAAGAGAACATGCTAGCCCTCAAACTTCCTGCTCATGGTGCTAATGCATCACAAAATCAACAACGGCCTAACAAAACACCAAAGGTTACAGAAATAACTTGTTATGTGCAAATTTTTAGTTAATGCAGTTTACATTTGACATACATGAATTCTTGTAGACACATGGATGCACAAGCACACCAACAAATGGAGATCATAACTTGCGTAGGTCAAGAAGATTGAATATGGAGGATGAGGAGAAACATGTTGATGAAGATGTAGAATATCAACCAGACCAAGATATCTTGGATGAGAATGAAGGTATGCAAATAACTTCTGTTTTACTTAAAGCTGAAAAATCGTATCATGCCTTGCTGTGACTGACCTAGTAGTAATTTTTTCTTTGCATTCTTGTTTTTCTTTGCATGTAAATTAAAAAGGAGTTACAAATCTGATTGCTGAGCCAAAACAGAAGAGGAAAGGAAGGGGCATCACTAGGAAAATCCATATGCAACCAAGGGTGAATCAACCTAAAATTAAAATTACCTTTAATGAATATGGTCAGCCTCTAAAGATTTTGCTAGTACGGTTGGGATAACAGTAAGAAGGGTAGTTCCTATTAATTGTAATGATTGGAGAGATATTGATGTCAACAAGAAACTTGAAGTATTGTCTGAACTGCTGGTAAGTGCAATAAATCAGCATTCATCTATCTTATTTATATTACTTTTTTCCTCAGTCTGCACCTTTAATGTAAAAACAGAAAACTTATGACATGGGTCAAGAAGTTCTCTATTTTATCATGGAAATAGCACGCACAAAGTGGAAAGGCTTTAAGTCAAACCTGAAGAAGAAGTATTTTGATCCAACTTTGTCTAGAGAAGAAGTACTCGCAAGATGTGAATCTGACAAAAAGACTTAATGCAACACAATGGGAGTGGCTTGTTGACTATTGGAGGTCTCCAGAATCTGAAGTAAGACAATTTTCTTATGCTTTAGTTTCGAAGTAGCCATATGTAAATAAAAGTGTCCCTTTCATGTTTACATTGTAGGCCTGCTCCATAATAGGTAAAGTGAACCGTGGAAAGTTACTTATGTTACATACATCTGGCAGCAAGAGCCACGCTCATGTTTGCTATGAATTGGTAACAAATATATATTGCAAAAATTGCTCTAAGTACTCACTATAATCATATCTATTCTGTGTTGGACTAATTTATTGTAGAGCGAGAAGAAAGGGTATCCTGCTAGGAGAGATGAAGTTTGGATTGCAACACATTTGCGTAGAAATGGAGAACCAATTCCAGAAGCTGCGTCTACTGTGGTATGTTTTTTGTGTGCACAATAGTGGGTCATATAATATAGGTTAGATGACATAATTTTCAGTTTTGCAGAAAGAACTTAAAGAGGTTGCTGAAAACCACCCAGAGCTAAAGCAAACTATTCTAGAGGGTGATCTGTTTGCAAGTGTGTGTGGAGAGAAGGAGCCTAGAGTTCGCTATCTAGGTTTGGGACCAACTCCTCAAGATGTGGGCACACCTGGAACACAATGTAAAATGCCAACAAGGCTTCAGATAGAAAAAGCCTGTCACTAGCAAACTAAACAGGACGTTCTATTTTTAACCAACCGAGTGGACAACATGCAACAACAAATGGACAAGATGAAACAAATGATTCTAACTTCACAAGGCATGCAGAATGTTGAATTAAGTTCTCAGCATGGCTCTACTTCATGACATACGGTACAATGTCTTCCCTACTTTTGTTATTTGTTCTTGGTGCTATCTTAATTAGCATCTTCATTTCGTAGCTATCATTGGTTGCCTTTCTAATTGCTTCCACACATGAATTTGGCTGGTTATAGAGCCCACCATGTGAAGAACTAGAAGAACTTGTTAATGGGAATCACGATGATGATATTGAGGCTGATTGTGCTCGTATGGTAGGTGTGCTTTTCAATGAGAATGAAAACATTGTGCACAGAAGAGTTATACCAAGGGGAACTAGTGTTTCAGCCACTCCAAGAAGCCATGGATCATCCTGCAATGAAGATGAAAGCCTTGTAATGTCCTCATCCTTCTCTATGGTGCTCTTGGCTATATAATTACTTGTGTTTATATTCACTTTTCTGAACTATATTGTGTTTTAGGTTGGTAACGATGTATACTCTATGCTATTATGAGAAATGATATCCCTATAGCCAAGGCAACAATTGTCTCAACGGACCCAAGCACCACAGTGGGAGGTCAAGCTCTTGGCATCTAGTACTATGAGGTGGTTGTGAATGTGGTGTTAAAGAGGGATGCCTTGCTGCCTCGTCCATACGACGGTATTGAAACTATGGCTGATGCTCGCATGCTGTCCATTGCATGGCCAAACAACAAAGTAATAAATGAAGTATATATGTTTTTCCTGTTTTGGTTACCATGCATCACACCCTAAAATACTAACTAATGCTAATATTGACAGATCAAGGCAAGTAAAAGGCCAACTATGTCCCAAAGTGCAGGTATTTACATGTGAACTTTAATTCCATACACTTAATTGATATATCTAATTAATATGTCCAACTATGCTTTACCGATAATTCATCAGTTTATAAACATAAAAATATTGTTCTGCACTTCTGCTTACTAACCTCAAATCTAGTGATGAACCAGTAATACACACTTAGTACAAAAGCATGTTATTTACAATATCAGTCTCATGAAAAAAATAATGAACAATTCCCTCAACCTATCTGCCTATATGCTAGATGACTATAACCATGACATTTTGCGATACAGTGTGAATGTGTTAAAATGTGCCTTACATTCCAAATTTTAGTGTCCAAGTGACTTGCATCACTTGCATGTGTGAATGCCTATACGGGAGGCAATAGCATCACTTGCATGTTGTATAATGCTTTTATATAACAATATTTACTTCAAAGTTTAGCCATTTTATTGAAAAATAATTGCTTTTTGTAGATGGAGTTCCTAGAAGGACATAGAGGTGCACAATGGCTGCTAATTGACATAGCTAGCTAGGGAAGTTGGCATATATATAGCTAGGAAGTGTGCCACCTTTTGTTTTTTGGGGGAAGACAAGCTCATACTTTGTTAGAATCTAATGTTAAACATACAGTAGAACATTATTGTTGAGAAAGAACTTGTTCGAATGTCACATTTTGTAATGGAATTTGCTTCAGGATGCATGTGCTGGACAACTAGACCTTATGTCACATTATTGTAGTAGAACCTTGTGTTTTGTTTTGGACTACTGCTCTCTAGATGTACTGCATGATGAATGAATCTATGACTATGAAAGAATGAATCTAATGTCTCTAGTGTTGTCTTTAATGAGTTGTGTATAGTGAATGTATAAAGGCACTTATTTGGTGTGAATGTTTGTTTGTCCTTTGCAATTATGATGCACATGATATTTGTGTATATCTGAGCATATTTTGTATATGATTTGAAACTGGAATTATGTTCTTGGACTGAATGTGGGTCGGCAATACTAATGCTTGCATCAGACAGTTGGTCGGCATTTGTTGTCGGTTGGTAAAAATATGTCGGTCGGCAAATCTAAACCACTAGGGTCAGAGAGTCGGCCGGCAAAAATATGTCAGTCAGGAAATATCTTTGCCGACCAGACTTGTTCCGACTGTTCAAGTCGGTTGGGAAAACTTTTTCCGACCGATGGTATGTCTCCGAATGTGACATTTGCCGACCCATCCTCTGTTGACGATTTTGTGTCATGGTGTAGTGTTTTTAGTTCATTCTGCTCCTTACCTTGTATTGCTTTTACAGGATGTAGACAAGAAGGGCCTAGCCACTATTGCTGATGAGGTGAAGCAATTGGCTCAGAGAGCAAGGGATAACAGTCTTAAGCCAGAGGATTATGAGGTATAGGCCGGGTATATATCTGGGGATGCATTTGATGGTATTTCCTTGACAATTTGGATGCAATGTCTTGCAGGGTGATTTGGAATATAAAAAAAGCAATTCAGTGCCATCATAAATCCTCCATAATCAGAAATTTCCATTTTGTTATGCTGTTTACTTACCAAGGCTAGAAATTTGTCGTGAGCACAGTTGAGAACAGGGTGGCCCCTGGAGCTGATGGTCAGTTTGATGTTGGTTCGTTCATGTCAGCAACATTGAGCTGCGACCACCGGGTACTGCTAAAAACATGCTATTGGACTTATATGGTTATTTCAGCATTATTGTCTTGTTCTTACTTGCCTGTACTTGTAAAATATAAACTTGATCTCGAACCAACCGTGTATATCTGCCATCTTGTAGAGTTGTAGTATGAGAACTTGTGTACCACGGATCACCGGATGATGATAATTTCTTTAGATTCTTGTAATCTTGTTTAGAGCGTGAGCCAACTCTGAACAAATGCATTCTTTAGTTGTTGTTGATCACTTTTTTTTCTCTAGGATTGCACTGGCGAGTTAATGAGTTTTTATCCTGTGTATATCGCTTGCAGTGAATCTTGTTTATTCTATTATAAAAAGTGTATGCCATGGCTTTGTTTTCTGTTGATGTACTTTTGGATTTAGTAAAACCTGCATCCAATAACTCATGATAATTTGATGTATACAATAACTGCATCTTGCCATTCCATATAATTGTGCTGAACTAGAAGGCCTGTAGCTTTCTCATGGCCCCTTTTTTCCTCTTTTGCAGAGGCTATTGTGGCAGTAATTATATGAATTGCTTGATTGAGTAAAGTTGATACAGTTAGTCATACACTGTTATTGTCTTAAGAGGGAATGACAATGGACAGAAATTGCAGCAAGGAATTCTTGCAAAGATATGGCTCACACTACATAATAGGTATGTTTCACACCAAGTTGTTGTTTTTAGATGTTACAATTTGCAGCCACGAAAGTCAAAATTTTCAGATGTTTTACGCTAGGCTGTCGTTTTCATATGTTACAACTAATTGAGTGCCCATGCGTTGCAATGGGAAAATAAATATACTAAAATTCGTGCAAAACAACATCAAACTTGTAAATTCTCTATACAATACTCGTTGTTCATAGAAAAAAATCCCCATAAATTATTAAGTTGCTGTCTACCAAAGCATCGTACCATCATAGAAGCTACTACCGTGGCCACCACTGGACAAAATCAAGCCAAAGCAGGTAATATATGGTTCAACCAGTGACAAAATCAAGCCAAAGCACTGCAGTATATGCTAACTGGCATGCAAATTGGTTAACTGAACTGAATTTAACATGAAACCAGTCAATCACCAATCCACAAATTGATACACACATCATGGAACCACAATATTTCTACACCATAATCAAATTTTGACATGACACACTCAAAAAGGGGAAAAAAGAGAGGAGAAATTGGTTCTACCTTCACTGCAAGGGAGGGGGATCTAAAGATGGGGAGCAGGGTGTCGGCCGGCGGCGTTTCAATCAGAGGAGGATACTGCAACCGCCCTCGGCTCCTTGGTCCTCCAGTCAACGGACTCCGGCAGCGCCTCGTTGTCGGTGGCAAGGTACTTGTCGCTGACCTCTCCCTTCCTCCGCGGCTTGATCCTAAGGCCGAGGTACTCCTCGTTGGTGAGACCGCCGAGTCATTTGTGTGCAGTGAACTTCAGGAAGCAGTATAGTACGCTGTATGATGTATTCACTGTGAATAAAGGGAGGTAAATATATATACTCCATTGCTTCCATTTTGCTTACATATATATAGCCTGATTTTCCTCCATATATATTGCTTTCAAGGTTCGGTACTCTTTTCATCTTCGGACCAGTAAACAGACAAACTATCATCACTCATATAACCCCTACAAATGGTCATCTTGGCATGCAAGGAGATGTATCAACTGATCCTTATCATCAACTACAACTGAGAGCAAACAAATCCGCAAAACGAACCCCACCCATACTCAGCAACTGCGATCCCGCCAATGCAACACCCAATGCATCAACAGGAGGCCCCCAACAGCCGAACCATCAATGCTGACAACATTGTACATTCTCCTAACAACATTTTAACCTTTAGAGAACTAATTAATTACCAACTTCAGAGAACTGTACAATCTCCTAACAACATTTTACCTTTACCATTGATACACAAATAAAGGTTATTTTGGAGTATTCATCATATATTTGTATAGATCCTAGTCAATGGATCAAAAATTTCATACGGTGATTCTCTCATGAGAAATTTGACTCATCATCCAAGAGGTAAAAAAAATTTACTCGATTACTATTTACAAACACTGCAGTGACATGGTAATGAAAATAACTCCGAAAGAAGTACTATTACATTGCATCAATAAAAAAATGTACAATCATCTGATGTTAATGACAGGTTGATGCTAAACAGCTCCATTAATAAATATACAATCATAATCGAAAGGAGCAGTATGGTAGAATTAGAAATATATAATCTAAGATACAAAACCTTACCTTGAGCTTGTGTCACGAAGAATTGAGTGCAGCCTAGAGGAACAGGTGCGCATTTCATCAAATAGGTTCCGTCTGCTTTGTTATTGAACCTGCAGAACACATGCCTCATATTGTTCCTAGGAAGGACATGGCATCTGTTTCACATAGCAAGGAAAAATCTCATGGGGATAGAGCAAGGGAAAATGACTAACCTTGATGACAGAACAAATGAAAGCCTCACAGACCAAGGGATCTGCTCGGGGGAGGTCGACAAATTCAGAATTCACTACAAATTCAGAATTAAAAATGATTGGTTATTCACTATAGTCATAATAGTCTCTGCTATGAGGTACCTTTCAAAAGATAGAACTGCTATAAATAGAGGAAATATAGAGGATTGAAATCCACAACAGTTACACTTCTGCTGAAAATACACGTTTTGTTTAGATATTTAGTACTATTTTTGGAGTTCCTCCCAAAAATATATGATCACAGTTTTGAAAATTATGTAGGGGTGGTTTTATTTAGCTTTGCACATTCAACTTGTAACCTTTCCTTTTTTACTTTCAAAACCACAGCACACAAATAGTGAAGTACCATCAAATGCACAACTGGTAAATCAAATGCACAAGTGTACAACCAATTACCATTCAATAAGCTCAAGCTGAAAAGGAAATAGTGAAGTGGTGTGGTTTTCAGCTTTTCGCCATGATGTATTGCACACAAATGGGTACAGCAAATTAATCTCTACCCACTCTCGGTCTAACGCCAGGATATACCAGAAAATAGGGCCTTATTCTGAGGGAGAGAATTGAACATGCTTTATGCAAATATGTTCATTAAATACGCAAATATGCAAATATGAACTGCATTAAGTTTGATCAAATCATATTTTAAATATGAAATATTTATGACATGAGGGAACAGAACTAACTTGATCTATTTCACAGTTTACTTCCATACACTATACGGTGACAATAGATGCAGTAAACCACCTAAAAGATGATCAATGAGCAATTCCCGCTACTAAATTAACAAGTTACCATCTGTTGGAAAAGGTATTGCAGTTAGCTCAGAATTTCTGAGCCAAGTAGAACTACCGGAAAGGCGATCAATGAAAATGAGTAGTGGAATCAACTATGTTAAGCTAATTGACATATGATTTTGAAACCTTTGTCATATACATGTAGGAGGTCGATAATAATATACTTTCCTGTAGAAGCTGACCCAAACCTATGTTGATGATACGGTGCAGCGCCTATGTATGTATTACATGTTTGGGAATAAAAGGGTAATAAAATGGCTGAACCTGATAACCAACCTATCACCACGTCAAACCAATTTTGTTTGGTTTATAATAATTAGTGGTATAAGTTTGTGACTGGTTGAAAAAAGAATATAGGTGTAAAAGTTGTTATATTTTGGGACAGTGGGAGTAATTAGGAATTTTGGATTAACTGTTTGGTTATGACTTTTCTTTAGGAGAACATAAAGACATTGAATGACCAAAGAAAACGAAATGTCAAGGCACTTCAAGAAAAGATGAAAATGAATAAAAAGGAGGTTCGACGTTTTAATCCAGTGAGTAGGCATGCCCAGCAAACTCCTTTGCTTTATTTTTGTTTAGTTTGTCAACCAAGAAATGGGTGTTACATGAACATTTTCTTGCCTTCAGGTTGATGCTTTCCCTGGTGATGCAATTATATTCACAAGAGTCTTGAATCTTCTTAGAAGTATGTTTTTTCATTCATTCCTCTGAAATATCCAGTATCATAGTAATATTCTTTCTATATCTGCACTTCTTTAGGGCTTTCAGGATCACTAAATGTTAGGATAGTTTATCTAGACATCATGAAGCCATTCGCTGAATCAACTTTGCTAGGGTAAGATGTCTATTTATCTACAGTTTCCAGCAGCCTTAGAGTAAAGCATTCTTTTTTATTGCTTATTTATGCTTTCGTTGATGGTAGGAGTATGATGCGTGGGCCCACAGCTAACATTCAGTGGATTTATAACTCACCTGTTAACTCTGAGGTGCAGTCTAAACTGTGGAACCAAGTTGAAGTATGAGGAGACTGTTGCCAATATATGGCCAAAATTTGGAACTAACAGAAAGGGGCTAATAAAGGTACTTGAACTTCTTTGTTTTTGTTGTTTGTTAAAACACTGTGTCTTGAGATTAACAGACTGTCCTTTTTTTTTTCTCAATCTCAATGATAGTACTGAACCTTTTTAACTGGATCAATGGATCTTTATTGATCAAATAATTTTACTAATTTGTAATCTGGATAAGGGTTGCCTCAATTAAACGCAAAGCCCCACCAAGTTATATTTTTCGGTTATGGGTTATTGGCAATTAAGTAGAGGTAAATAACCTAAGACAACACGTTTGTGTGTCACTGTTCTGTGTTAACTAATTTCGTGAATCATAACACTGTTATTTGACAATAATAGCATGCGTCCGGGAAGAAGCTTCAAGAGGTCCTAGAAGAGGCCATTGTTCATCCTCTTCACATTGAGGGGGAGCTATATATTGGCATTCCTCCAGGTATGTAGTATAATTAACAAAATTGTGTTCCAATTGTTTACAGTCTTACTTTCCAGTTCAGCTTTTAACAAAATTGGCGCGCTTGTTGATATAGCGATGGATGCTTTTTTTTGACAAGTCCCATAAACATACTAACCCTTTGTTTTTAGTTCTCTGAACTCCTGGATAGTTTACCCACTTTGAGATGTGTTCTATAAGTTTGATAAGTGAAAATTACTCCCCCTCTTATAACAGCCTGAGTGGATGGCACCAAAGGTATTGCGGAATGAGCAGTCAAATGAGAAGTGATTTTTAGCACCATTTTCCGTTGCTCTTATATGTTATTTATCAGCTTAGGATCTAACAAATTTCCTGTACTTGCTATAGGTTTACCCTAGCTTAAATTTCACTCTCTACCTAATGAGTTTATTCTATAGACTAATGCAAGCAGTAATTTGACTTATATGGATAAAATACAAGTTTAATTGGTTCCACACAATGGTAGAATGCGTATAATTCTTTTTTATCCGTAGCAAAGCACATATAAAAGATTCCCTAATTATCACCTTCTATTTACATTGATTCGCTACTGTTTACTCAATCTATACTAATCCAAAAGTGATAGCAGATTCATATATTTTGGTTCAATTTTATTTCATCTCTAAAAATACAAGTTTAATTGGTTCCAAACAATGGTAGAATGCATATAATTCTTTTTTATCTATAGCAAAGTACATATAAAAGATTCCCTAATTATCACCTGCTATTTACATTGATTCGCTATTGTTTACTCAATCTATACTAATCTAAAAGAGAGCAATGGTGGTGGCAGATTCATATATTTTGGTTCAATCTTATTTCATCTCCAAAAATACAAGTTTAATTGGTTCCAAACAATGGTACAATGCGTATAATTCTTTTTTATCCGTAGTAAAGCACATATAAAAGATTGTTCTCAAATGTCTGCGTGTTTAACTTTCCTACTGTAATGTGAGGTTAGTTGTATTGATTTGATTGAAGGATTACATAAGCGCGAAGCTCTTGGTGGCACACAATGGACTGGGGCTGAGTTGCTGCCTATTAACAGAGTGCTATGATCTGTGCTGCTGCCTGTCTTTAATTTTGAGTCCTTGAATTCGTCTTACGTCTGTATTTGTATTTATTTTCTTATGGTGTCTGTATCTCTCTCTATATATATGTGTATTTGTCCAAGCAACGCATGCCGCGGAATCAAATAGAAGCCATGCAAACGCATGCGGAATCGAATTGAAGTCTGTATCTATATAGCGCTTGCGGATTCGAATAAGTTTGTATTTATATAACGCAAGCAAAAATGTGCATGTCGGATTGATGACGCCATGCTGACATCATCATGACATCAGCGATGGACGAAAATGTGTGGGACGAACGGAATCACTATGAATTTTTATAATAGTAGAGATATACTCTCTCTATCCTAGAATATAGTTACCTAGGAGTGTTTTAAAGAATTAAAGATTAAGATGAACGGTCTAAAATATTCTTATTAATAGATAGTGGGATAACAAGAATTAAGAATAATATGGGTACGGGTTTCGAGGATTGGTGAGATGATGGGACCTATTAGAGATATCATGGGAAATAGTGGGGTAAAAGTCACCTTTTACATGTCCTAAATAGTTATATTTGGAATAAAATTTGAACCTAAAAATAGCTATATTTTGGAACAGAGGGAACAGTAGATAGTAGAGATATATTTAAAAGACCGTAGTGGTGACGGTGAGATAGTAGAGATATCACCCAGATCCAGCGGCTGAGAGCCCTTCCACACTCCTTCCATAGAATCAACGCTCCTCCGTCCATCCCGCATCGCTCCATTCTTTCATCCTACTATCAAAGAAAGAACTCATAGCAGCGTTTAATTGATTAGCCAACACGACACTAAGAGATCTATCTACGGAAGTAGCAACAAGTTCTTAGATAGCAGGAGCTATATCATCTGGTTTAGGAGTTACCTCATCTGAGACGACGATTCGGGGAAGAGGGACATCTCATTTAGAGATACCTTGGCGGGTTCGGATGTAGCGCCTAACTAGTGCTTCCTTCATGGCCACCAATTGTTCCTTGACTTCCTATTGTCCTTCCTCGGTCAATACCTCCATGGAGATTGGGATGACATTGCTTGGATCTATCTCCTTGAGCTTCACTCATGGCATCGATGTAGAATTCCCCAGTGGAGTCGCCAAAAATCGTGTTGACGCTTATTTGTGGTCAAACGACAAGAATCACCTAATGCTTTGCGGTGTAGGGAGTCGCCAACCATCTCAACCTAGATCAAGGTGGGTTTCGAAGTCAAAACGGGCTAGCGGATCCAATTCTGATGAATTGGGACAATCACCCGTCTCGTGGGCAAAACGAAAGGTTAACGGGACAAACCTACAATGGGATAACTCGCAATCTCGTAGCGAAGATGGATGATTTATAGTGCAAATCGACATAGATGGACGAACTAGGCTAAATCTAGGCAAAAAGTAGGTAAAAGGTACATGTAAAGCTGAAAAAAGATTCAATTGAATAGTTGGATGTTGTGTTGTTGGTTCATTGAGAGATTGTCAATTGAACTGGCCATTGCCCTTATAAAGGGGTTGGACTTGTGTTCCTTGAGCCTTTTCCACGTCCTATTCAGGTTAGAGACCAATTAGGACTCACCAAACCCCATGCACACCAAAGGCAACACGAGAAGAACTCAAACTGGAATCGACTGGGTCTGCCAGTCCCACCATCGGACGGCCCGGTCCGACCAGCCATATACCGCCGGTCTGACCGGCGCCTACGAGGCAATCGAGCTGGCCTTATATAGAAGGATCATGTCACTTTTCAAATTTGGCTTCCAATTACTATATCCTTTTCTATAGTGCTAAATTCAGGTGTTAACACCAACGGCAGGTGGAGTGCTCCAGGGAGGAGGGTCGACATCAAGCGAGCACCGAGCCACGTCGTAGATTTGGACCGTCAACCTCAGCCGTCACCGCCTCCGCTCCTCCCTTTGCACCGTCATCATATCGACTCACCGCCCACTGCTGAGGCACTCCCTACTCCGTGCTGTGGGCCTTGACGCCCTCTGCCGTTCTTCCGAAGCAAAGGATGGTGCCTCTCCCTACTCTGTGCCGCAGCTGTCTAGTTGGAACGTTGATATAAGATCCGACGGTCTCAGCTAATTGTGGTGACTCGTCTCATTGGTAGAGCAGCTTTATAGTCATATAAACGCATGTTAGTGGGTTGTACTAACTTTTAATGTGATTTTTTCTTTCTACAACGCGTCTGAGCTGGTGGCGACCAATGGAGTCGTTTCCAACGACTTTCTCGTTCTAGGGAGCCAGGAGAACGATGACTCCCTAGAATGTTCTAGGGCTGGCGAATATATGACTCCCACACGACACGACTCACTCTAGTCACCAGCTCACACTGATCGGGTACAATTTGGTGACATAGAGGTTTTCATGACAAGGCATTTTCTAAGCCATCCCAGGCTACCCCATGCCAACCGGAGGGATCTGAGACCATACTGTGCCAGGAACCCAGGAGGCATCCCCAACGCCCTCCCACACGATTTACAGTCCAATGACATACAAGACATCCCTGGGCGGCTAGTTACTCAGCCAGGGGCTTCCTATATGTGGTTGTACTGTCATATGTTCGGATGAAATTTCGAAGGAATTGGTCCTTACGGCAATCACACAGGCATCACACACCGGACCGGCCTTGTGTTGTGAGTCTCTATTTTTAAAACTCATTTTCTTTCATAAGGCACCAACCCAAGTGTCGGGTTTTCCAAACGTTTCGTAAAACTTAGATTTTACCCAAAGTGTTTTTCAAATTTTAAGTTTGAAGGTGACCGTCAGTACTCGCACTGGAGTGTGCGAATACCGAGGCACAACAATGGTGGTTACAAGGGAACATGGTATTGCAATTGTCAAGGAATGATTTAAATGCAACAAGTTTGGGAAAGGTCCATCGATCTGACTTGCAAATGGGACCAAACAGATCAGTGCACGTCTATCGATGCAATTTTGCAAACAAAATAATTTAAGTTCACATATAGGCTCGATTGGTCAAAGGTGACTTGTCTTGCTCAAGTCTTCACAAGTCTTCGAGAAACGCTACAAAATCCATTCCGAAACGAATTTCCGACGGCGGTTACTATGCGCAAACAATTAAAATCTACACAACGACCAAGAAAAGGACTCTATTTAGTATTACTAATAGTGCCATTAGATAGATCTCAATTTTAGAAAATTACTGGAGTTGGAACGGAGTCAATTAGAGCTACATATCAAAAGATATGAATTTTCGAAGTTTAAATGGATTTCTGGATTGAAGAAAAGGATTTGTTGAATTTCCAGAGGAGAATATTCTCGGGAATATTCCCCAGTCACCGACAGTAGGGGCCCACTGGCAACCTGGGCCCGCATGTCAGTGGGAGGAAAGGGAGAGAGTTGGTGGGCTGTGGGCCGAGGAGGCAGAATGTGCTGGCCCACATGTCAGTGATTTAGGGGGGTTCACTGGTGGTGGGGCCTGCAAGCTAGGGAAAAAGAGAGGGAGTAGAGGCCTACGGCCATTGGTGGCTGGGGTCCGGCTGTTAGTGGAACAGTTGGGGGGGGGGGGTGGCTCATGGTGAACCAAGGGGGACAGGCCCACAGATCAACCACTGGTTCACTTGGACCAGGTGTATGGACATGGAGAAAGGGCTTCTTGGTGGACCGGGACGGACGGGCCTACATGTCAGAGACGGTGGCCACGGGGACCGTGTGCACGCACTCAGGAAGTGAAGCGGACGTGGTGCTCGCGTGTCGGACCCTAGCGCTCACAGGGGCGAGGAGCGATGCCGCTCGGGATCGACGGCTCATGGCGGCGCTAATGGGAGGAGGGGACCACGGTGAATGTCGTGAATGGCTCGGATTAGTGAGATAGAGAGCACCGGCGGCTGGCAGCAATATGCCAAGGCGGCGGGGAGAGAGAAGAGGGGAATAGGGCGATAGCCATGGCGGCGTCGAGGGCGAGCCGAGAGGAGCTGAGGGAGGAGAGAGACGCAGGGGAGCATACAGAGAAGGTGCATGCAAGGGGTTCGATGAGGGAGCTCACTGGCGATGGGGATTCACTAGAGCGATGGAGTTCGGGAGCAGGGACAATGACAGTCGTGAAATTTGGGGGCGTAGCGCTCTCAGGTCGAGTGGAGACCGGGCGAGGAAGGAGAAACGGAGTGGAGGGGAGCGGCATACGTGGCATAGGGCTTCGACCTAACGAGAGGCGCTCCAAGGCAGTTGAACACCGATGACGGCCGAGCTCCGGGAGAACGAGGTGACCTAGGCCTCTAGGGTGAGCAAGGGACAAGAAGAGGAGATGGGGTTCCAGAAGGGGTCTTTATAGGCGGGGGAGGGGGGGGGGGGGGGAGCTCGGGGACTTGGTTGGTTCAGGGTTCCAATAATGGAGGAAAGGGGGATAGGTGCCGAGGCGGCGTGGGAAATCTCGCGGCGGCGTGAAATTGGCCGACCGTGGAGATTGGTTGTGCGCATAGAGGTGGTGCATTGGAGGGCGTAGTTTGGACATCAAGCTTGGGCTCGCACGGTCACGGGTGTTTTCGGTGCGGCAGGATGGCGAGAGAGAGAGAGAGAGCGCCATGGGAACCATGCCGTTGTGGGACTCGGTCAAAAGTGGAGAGGGAAGGGGAAGGATGAGGCGGCTGCGGCTGTCCACTCCGTGGCGGCTAGCGGGCGCCGGCGGGGCTGGTGCGGGGTCGCGGTGACGCGAGAGGCCATGGCGGCATTTGACCGAACACGACGGGGGCCGCGGATAGGGAGAATATGGGACGGAGGTAGAAGATGATGACACCGTGAGGAGTGATTGAATGGCATTACGCGACTCGAGGCATGCGCGGCGATCTGACGGGCGTGGTGGTCTGCACGGGCGAGAGAGCGATCGATGGCGGTTCGTGGGGCTCGGGCCACGTGGCAGGCATCGGGCGAGGGGCGGCGAGGCACGCGCAGGTGACGAGGGGGGATCAGGGAGCTGTCTGTGGGAGTGGGAGGCCACATGGTAGTGATCTGATGGTGGTAGCTCGGTTGGGCGCTGGCTCACGTACGGGATTGGGCCGTGGGCCGCGCAAGGGAGAGAAGAAGAGAGGCCCGATAAGAACTGTTCTCCTTGACATTTTTCTGGGGGTTGTTTTGGAGGGGTATTTGAATGTTTGAATTTAGATCTAAATTCAAACCTTTTTATTTGGAGCCAAAATAAATCAGGGAACTCAAGGGTAGGAATTTCAAAGGGAATAGTTTGATATTCTTGGGGGGTTTTGTATCTGAAGTTCCAAAGGATTTTGCGAGGAAAATTCGAGACGATTTCAATGGAGAGAAAGATTTGGATTCAAACTCAAAATTTTTGATTTGTATTTGTGGGTGCTTGCAGGGATTTTTGTGGAGAATTCAAGGAGGGTAAACAAAGAGGAAATTTGTGTATTTTGGTATTTTGGATTTTTCAAGGATTTTTGCAAGGGATTCGAAGAGAGGGTTTGAAGTAAAATTTTGCAAATCCGAACTCGAGGGTTGAAATTCTGAAATTTGTTTTAGAGAAATCAAGGGAAGATAGTGTGTTGGGTTTCAATTTGGTCCTCGAAAACGGACATCGAAGCGGAAGAGTTTTTGAAGGGAAGAGTTGCCGTTAGGGTTTTAGGAGCGAGAATTCGACATACGGTGATTGAACTCGAGGAGATTATCGTGAGAAGGGGAGGTTTTTTGGATAGGTTGGGTTTTTTGAGAAGATCACGGACAGGAGACAAACCTGAGAATGAGGCAAGACTTTTGGACACGAAGGGAACAAAAGAGCGAATTTTTCACGGATAATTTTATTAAAATAAGAGTTAAACGTCTCGCTGAAGAAAAGTGGGGTGTTATACAAACCTACCCCCGCCTGCAAAATCCGTCCTCAGTCGAGATTTGAAGTGGATGAAGAAAGAGACAAAAGGGGTTTCTTCAAACTAATGTCTATTCGTTGCCTTTGGTCCCTTCAAGATGCTTTCTTCTGGTCAAACTTCAAACCTTGCATCAATTGTCTAATTGCTCTGCTTAAGAGCTGGGGTGGTCAATTTCTGTGTTGTTTCTTCTTCTTTAGGGAGGACTTGTTTTTCACCTTCTTCATCACTGTCAATGGAGAGATAACTCAACATTCCTATTTTGGGTTCTGGCTTGCAACGTAGGTTCAGACGTCCATGTCTAGCAGCTGGTGAAGCTTGAGAGAACTTGATCCATCTGCTTCGCGGTCTTTATCATTTCCCCTATGCAGATGCTTTGGTTGACGCGTAGGAACTTGAGGTGCACGAAACAATTCTTAGGGCATTCAATGAATAGTGTCCAATCTCAGTGGCAGTTGAAAATTTGACTCCGGTCTTACTGTCCAGAGTGTCTTGTCTGGGAAACTGAGTTTGTTCTTCCTAAGTTGCCACTGTAGCTTCTTGTAGATTGCTGACATGGTCTTGATATTGGATTCACAAGTTGGACGGGAGACAGAAATTGGTGGTTTGAATTCTGTTGGTTGTTTATGTGTAGTATTGTGTAGAGCCAAGTGCGTTCTTTCACAACATTTGTCCATCCCTAGGCATGGAATTCCGTAGTGATCTGCGCTCCCCTGTAGTCTTCCAGTTCTTTCTCTGCATCTTCTTGTAAGTAAAGCCTTGTTGACATGTGCACTGAATGTGGGGAAGTCATGAGCCAATAGGTAAACTCGCAGATTGGCGTTTCATAAGTCATCTTTCAAAGAACCTTCGGATCTTCTTAGTATTGGTGTCAATATCCTCTGGTGCATATCGAGCTAATTTGTTGAAGGCGGCTCAAAGTATTCGTTGATACAGGAGGATCCTTGCTTGATCTTTGCAAACTCTTCTTTCTTCATCTCAATGGTGCTTTATGGAATATGTGCTCTCGAACGGAAGGCTTGCTGCAAATTCTGTCCAAGTGTTTATGATTGTTGAATCAGGATGGGGCATAGTACAGTAAGTTGTCCCCACCAATCTGCTGCCAGGTCCTCTTCAACTGATGTGCAGCTTAAAGAGCTTTTTCCACTAGGTGCATTGACAAGATTCAGTTTTCTTCCACATGCTTTAATCTAGTCGTCCGCTTCGATGGGTTCTGTGGTCTAAGAGAATTCTGGCGGGCATGATCTTAGGAAATCATTGAGTTTGGATTTGCCATTGTCTTGAGCCAAACGGGGTTGATGAACTTGTGCTTGTTGTTGTTGTATTACAGTCAGATTCTAAGTGATTCCTTGCAGTATCTGGGTCTGAATGGAAAAAAAATAGATGAAAATCCATTGGCGGGGGTTGGTTACCGTTTGTGGCTTGACTGGCTAGTCTAGGGTTAACGGTGGAGTCACTTTCAGCATCCTGTGCAGCAGCCTGGTCAACAGGTTGATCTGGGTCTCTTGTCTAAACTGGGTCTTGTTCGTAACCAAGGTGGTTGGGAAACAAGCAAACACAAATTGACGGTTGGAAAAATGCAATGTGCCATCTGTTCCAGGTTAACTGAAGATCAGAACGATTCGGGGAACAGGAGTAAAGACGTAACCAAAAACCTAGATGAAAACGGTTTTCCATCAAATCCGAGGAAAAGAATAGTAGTGTGTCCCAGCTGTAGCCCAACTAGTCCCACACCTGAAACACGAAGAGAGACGTACAATAAACAAAACTCACACACACACTGCTTCGCCACAACTCCTACTGAAGGCGGAGTGACGATACTAAGGTTAGCCTATTACGGAAGACTTACCTGATTGCTCGACTTGCCAGGCAGAAGCACACCTTCCAATCAACTGAGCATAAAGACAACAAGAGGCGGGTTTTAGGGCGGAAGGCATACATGATGACTAGCATTTCTGCTTCTGAATTTTGATGTAGGCAGGGGGAACAGGAGAAGATTTTCTCAAATCTAGACTAAGGAAAAATGACTCCTTAGTTTTTCAAAAATAGCGTGTATTCAAATATTGCCATCATATCGGGGGTTTTGGTCCTAGAGCCAACCTATGCTCTGATACCATCTCTGTCACACCCCAATCTGGCATCGCGTACAACGGCACCAAATAGGGCGTGCGCTGCAAGAAAAATAGCATGAACTGCTTCCCTGCGGAAACCGTGATACCGATAGCCAGTCCCAGGACGACAGTGCTGGTATCACACGGAAATCAGAATAAGCATCATCACAAACCTTAAATAGATAAATAGAACTTATACAACCTTAATTACGTTGCAATCTTCAGAAACGAGCTGGAGACAGCAACGATAGCACAGACGGCAAAGCGGCAGCAGCGGAACAATGGACTAAGTCCCAACACCACAGGCAACGGCTAGGAACCAGGACGAAACCCTAATCTTCACTTCACTGCAACTCCAGCTTCAGCTTTCGACGGAGAACTATATATATAGAGCAAGAGGTAGAAACTTACGTACTAAAATATAATCAGCAAGCCAGGGGCAACTCTAGGTGGTTGTTGCAGGCTCCAAAGAGTGGCTAGATAATTTGTAGTCAGTTTTATTTGCAATCTTGTAAATCTACTAAATGTATTAATCTTTAATTCTCCACTTTTCACAATCTTAAGAGTTGGCAACATGCCGGCTCCTAGAGCCAAATCCATCTTCGGACTTCCCGAGTCCCACTGTCCACGACAGCCAAAAACCATAATCATCAGGAGAACGTCCCGCATCCTCGATGCCATCTTTCTCACAATTCCCAAACGCACACACACATTTTGGGCAAAAAGGGTAAAATAAAACTACGTTAAGGAATCACCTCACATCCGCCCATGACCATGGGCACGGCTGTTCAAATAGTTTAGACCTCTGCAGAGAGGGTACACTTTACCGACACGACGCTACTCACTCTAGTCACCAGCTCACACTGATCTGGTACAATTTGGTGACATAGAGGTTTTCACAACAAGGCATTTCTCGAGCCATCCCAGGTTACCCCATGTCAACTGGAGGGGTCCGAGACCGACAACAGGATAGGTCCGAGACCATACTGTGCAAGAAACCCAGGAGGCATCCCCGACGCTCCCGCACGATCCACAGTCCAATGACATGCAAGGCATCCCTAGGCGGCTAGTTACTCAGCCAGGGGCTTCCCATTCCACCCATGTGGATGTACTGTCATATGTTCGGATGAAATTCCCAAAGGAATCGGGTCCTTACGGGCGATCACACAGGCTTCACACAACCCGGACCGGCCTTGTGTCGCGAGTTTCCATTTTTAAAAAACTCATTTCTTTCACAAGACATTGACCCAGGTGTCGGATTTTCCAAACGTTTCGTAAAGCTCAAATTTTACCCAAAGTGTTTCCCAAATTTTAAGTCTGAAGGCAATCGTCAGTACTCGCACAAGAGTGCATGAATACCGAGGCGCAATAGTGGTGAGTTACAAAGGGAACATGGTATTGCAATTGTCATCTCTCTCAGCCAACAATG
>RYFJ01002310.1:0-273459 GCA_003991445.1 Oryza meyeriana var. granulata | reverse complement strand
TATTTTTTGGGGAGATAGTGCAAGATGATGTTTAAGTCATATTATGAATAATGTAGAATTATTGAAGAGTTTATGGATAGTATTGTTGACATATACTAGAGAACAAATTAGAAAACTAATGATCTTGCACAATTGCTTCGATCGCTGAATGACAATTGAGTGAAATAAGGCATAGTCGATTATCGGATAAAGCAGAGGAGACAGAATAATTGTTATTTACAAAATCCGTCAAATCTTTCTAGGAAAACTTCGCGCTATAAGCTACTAAGTATGTGTGCTGTATGGGATTATATTTCGACTTTTGAAGTTCTCTGAGATGCCTAAATTTGAAAAACCAAAGGTTATGTCGAAGGCATGAGGGTTTTTGAATCATCAATGGCCAAAATAAGTGATGTTGAGAGAGGTAGGATATTTTGCACAATGTTGGAGATTGCTTCAAATATTAAAAGATGTCAGATGCCAAAATTGTAAATATACACGAGCACCACATCGGCTAGAATCCTATCATAAACCGTAGCGTTCAGAGATGGGAACTGATATGATCGGCCAGGTGATCCTCATCAAGAGACATAAATCAATTTCAGCACAGATTAGTTTACAAAGTGAAGCAATTCTTTTGAAGAAAGTCACGGCAAAGATCCGTAGTTTGTAAAAAGCATAGAATACTGTTGAATTCCTCAGACATAACTACCGATCAGGATCTTCATGTCCAATGAGTTTTCAACAATTTGCTGCCAGTATGGATAAGCTATTGAATTCATCACCTTTATTATAGTCAACTAATGACAGACAGAAGCTCGTAATAAGATTTTAATCAAATTAATTAAGCAGAAGTTGATGAACAGCCTGCGAAGATCCATACGTACTGTAGCCAATTCATTATGGCATATCGGATGCATTCATGGTCTACTCGGGTCCCCCCATAGACCAATTGTATTAGGACATGAAGCATTTTGCCTTGGGAGACTAACACTCGTTCTAGGAGAATTTCTTTACAAAACCAGCTGACACCGATGATTATTATATAATTTGATGACAGATGAAATCGAGATTTGGCTCAGAATCGTTGAGGGCGCTGGAAAGGATTAGGAAAATAAAGCTAGGTGGCTAAGTATTATAACAAAAAATGATGAATAAATCATTTAGTGAGGGGGGGGAGATCTTGTATGGAAGTTAATTTTAGCCAATCGGTCTAAGATTGTAAATTCGAAAGTGATTGCCTAATTGGGAAGGCCCTATCGATTAATCGTTGTGTACCTGGCAATGCATATATATTGGAAGATCTTGAGGGGACAGAGTTTGCTAAAGCACTTAATGGGAAATATCTCAAGAAATATTATCCGAGCGTTTGGATCAACTCCTGAATCGGTTGAGTGCGGCCGATTTCTAAAATGGTTCAAAGAGCCGATGTTGTTACATCGCCTAAAGATAGCCGATATCAATTGGTATCGTCTTTAGATAAAACAAATAAAAATATTATCAAGCGAAGATGGAATAAGACGAATAAGTAACAGAGCTGGTTAGATTATATTACAGCGAAAGACTATCGGCATGTTCCAGAGCAACATCGAAGTCATCAATGTTAAGGTTTTACAAGAATTTTTGAATTGTTTCAATCACACGCAGGCGAATCTGATCAATTTTGTTGATGGCACGGATATCATCTTCATCGGAGCTTGGAATGGTCTTTAAGCTCTTGCGCCGATGAACGACTTGGCGTACTGCTACTGCAACTTTGGATTCTTGATCTTGTATTGCTTGTGGCAAGCCGATGAGTTGAGATTTTGTGATTTCAATGTCCTTGCGGATTCTTTCAAGCTCTGCCAGCAAATCGGCTTGTTTTTCCTCCAGCTGATCTAATTTGGCTTGGATTTCTTGAGGGGCGGTTGCCATATCATCAAGCTTTTTCTTTTCAGATTGAGCAGACAGCCGATCGTCTTGGATGCGTTGAGCTAGAATCTTTTGTTCGGCGCGATCAGCTATCCGTTGCCTGGTCTTGATCAGCTGAAATCTGTGGGATTCTAAGTAAGCAGCAGGAGTTAGGGCATCGATGAGTTCGTCGGGTAGATGATGTTCAATCTCAGAAAATCTTGCCTGGATTGGCCCACAATCTTCTACCAGCGCGTCTATTGGGGTTTCCAGCCGACGGGTAATGTCCAGCAAATGTTCGCGCACGTCGGATGGAAGGGATGGTCTGGTCATAGCGCTGGTAATTGCCTCTTCATCAGTCTCCAGGTACTGGCCGATGTCGAAGGAGAATAGGTCGGCTAAGGATTGCAAATCGGCATCGGTGAGTAAACGGATTATGCATGAATAAGTTTACACAAATGAGTACCTGAGGGGGGATAGAGGTGGCTTGAGGAGTGACATCGGCATCAGAGGGATGAATAGGTTGCTCTTCAGGACGGCCGATGTCTAGCGTCGAAGTAGGAGGAACGGCCTCAATACCAGCTTCAGGGCTGGGCGCTGGAGTTGGAACAACCGGGGAAGTCATCGGCTCGATGAGGATGTCGGGTGAAGGTTGAGTTTCAAGAGCCGATGACTCGAATTGAAAATAAGATTGGTAATGAAGACAAAAGAAATAGACAAATAATGTTAAGGATCAGCACATACCTGCGGGGGATGAAGGAGCCGATATTGCTTCGACAGCGGGCGGCACTGTAACCACGACATTGGCGCTAGTTTTTTGCCTCTTTTGGGAAGGGCGAGACGCCAGCTTCTTGTGTTTTGGTCCTGTTGGCCGTGGCGCCCGGAGAAGAGACGATGGAGGGGGAGCACCATGACCCAAGTTTGGATTGGCCGATGGTGGTTGATATATGATCGGCCGGCCGCTGGTACTTGTTGTTGGCGGTTCTTTGTCATCAGCCTACAAGATAATATTATAAGAGATATGATCGGAGACTGATTAAGACTTATTGGATGTTACCTCTTCATCGGATTCGACGTAGTCGGGGTTGAGGCGAGAACAGTATTGGGCGGCTGATAGGTTGAACAAGTGTTTCCTCCATTCTGACCACCATCGGGAAAAAAGCCTTGTATTGGCAGTGCATGTTTCCACGCTGGTAGCGGTGCCCAGAGGCAGAGATCCTGTCAGCATCCGCAGCCGATCGTACTCCAAAGCACTATTTACATTACCCTGGGCCTGAAGTTTGTCAATAAAGAATAGGCCGATTGGGAGTTGGCCGAGGCCGAGCTGGCGAGAACCAACCGATGGATGATAAAACTCATATGATGGTTGTTGTGATCGGCCTTGAGAGAAGCCAGTCGGCAGAAGGCAGGGGGTAATGGCCGATAGAAATATGGTCTTGGATTCTTCGTCGGCCAAAGCATCAAGAGGATTGAATTTGAAAGGCATCTCGAATGATGCTGCATCATCATATGCAAACCAGAGTGTAGCCTTCCTGGTGAAACCATAGTAGAAACCTTTGAACCACTGGCTGAGTCCGATAGGAGTCATTTTACAACCAGGGAGGGCCGATGCAGCTTCGCCCACAGAGATACATCGGCGTTAGATGGGTACCTGTTCCTCTGGGTGATCGGCTGGGAAGTTTAAGTTCAGAAGGGAGGTCCTAGGAATGGCCTTGGAGGTGTAGACATTGAACCATAGTTGCACGAACCACCAAGGACCGCCAATGTGGCCGACTGATTGACTGGCCGATAGTTTGCTTGCTACTTGATGAAGTAGTTGATAGGTTGCGCCGAGAAGATATTGCCCCAGTTGAATTTGTTTCTTATCGGCCAAACATTCTGCTAAACATTGCATGTTTGTAGTCGGGCCAAGGGTTGCGCCACCGAAGACAAATCGTTCCAGCCACAAATTCAGAAAGGCTACATGCTCCCGATCGTCAACTGGTCCAGTCACCTTGTTGTGAATTCATATGTACTTGGTCCAACCACCGATATTCTTCGTCTGTAGCCGATGAGTGGGCTTGAATCGGAGGTTGAAAGGGTTGATGTAACTTGTTGTATTGAGGCAGGTGAGCATAGTTACATCCATCAGAGTTGGGGTCATCGGCCCGTGTCCAAATAGGAAGGCGTTGAGGGCGTCTGACCAAAAGTACGAAGCCAATGCGAGCAAAGGTTCGTTCTTCTCCATCTCAGCCAAGGAAAGGTTGATGCAATGGCCGATATCTGTTTCTTCCTATTGGGTTTTCTTTACAGCTGATACTCTGAGGTACCAGTTCTTCCACCCGGGAAGCTAGCTAGGCTAGGATCTGAAACTATTGGTCCAATCGTTGGCCAGCATGGAAGAGTTCTCGAAAGGGATACGTTGGGTTTCGATATTGATGAAGTCTATTGGGTCTTCACTACCCATGGGACCGTGATAGAAGAAATTTGGATAATTGGTGGCCGGAATCAAGATTTGGCTTCTATGGTCCTACAGTAAACAAGAACACGATGAAGAACGGGTGAAGAATGCAGCAGATTTAATCTATCTAGGTTACAAAGCAGAAAGAGTGATCGGACAACAGAGTTACCTCTGGGACGGCGGTTGCTGAAGCCATCGCGGAAGAAGAAAATGAGCGAAGACCGGTGGTTGAGGAAGAGGATCACAGCAGTTCACCTGGGTTCGCCGGAGCTCGTTGAGGTCTCGGGAGAAGCGAGAGGGTTCTGGTGATGTGAAAGCGTAAAGAAAGGGGGCTAGGAAGGCGAAGCGGTTTATAGAGGAATGATGATCGGGCGGGAATCGAGGCCGTTGGCACTATTTCAAACAATTAAGGAAAGTGGGCTACCTTGGGCTGCCTCGGTGTGAAGGAAATCTGAAAGCCCAGATGAGAGAATTTCGAAGTCTTATGGAAAACTCCGAAATTGGGGGGCATGTGTTAACACCAAAATTTGGTATGGTTCTTTATCAGATTCGGTTAAAGAAAAAATCACAGCCAGATAGCGGGAATTAATCCGGAGGAAGCCGAGTTTGGGAAGGAATCGTAAAGACCACGGAAAGGCAGTTAATATCTTGTCTATTAATTAGGCAATATTAGTATTTGTTCTTTTAGGAAACCTGATCTCGTGTCCGATCGGGTAGTATTAGTGTTTTCCTTCTGTAATTAGGAAATCGGCAAAAACGTGTTGACACCAAAAATCACCAGCAACGTTGAGAACGAGCTGAGGACCTGGTTCGATGCACTAGACACGCGAAGGCCTGGGAGATTTGCTTAACTCCAGTGTAGGTCCTAAATTTGAGGTTCGTAAGCGTGCCAGTCAATTTGACCCTGCAATTGACAAGGAAATAGAAATATTAGACCAGTGAGCCAATCAGCTGGAAGCCAATTTGGACTCGTTTCATCAGCTGATAGCCGATATGAACTAAAGCACTTATACATCGACTGGAAACCGATGATGGCATAAATAGGTAAAATAAATAAATCAACCGACTACCAATAGAACATGTGCATCGGCTAGAAAACCGACGATAGTGTAGATAATCAGAATAATAAACAATGCAGTCGGCTTAAAAGATAACTTGTTGACTAGGCACTCCGATAAAACATTGCATATACACCCATCGGCTTAACAAGGATAAATCTATCATTATCAATATAGTAGGTCAAACTTAACTGATGCAGCACAGAATAATAATAATAAAAGAACCTCGATGAGCCGATAAATCTAATGCAATTGTGATGTATTATACGATAACTTATCGGCTATACACTCCGATAAGACCCTTGCGTGAAAATCTATCAACCTAGCAGGAACAACTTATCATTAGCAGTTTAGTAGTTCGGACCTAACCGATGCAGTATAAACTGATGATAAATTACACCCAGTAAGCTGATAAATCTACTCAAGTGTGATGTGATATACCTACTCAGACTAAGAGATCAAACCTAACTAATGCAGCCGTAGACAGAATAGATACATCGTGGTAAGCCGACTACCGTAGACCGACTAGAATATCGGACCTAACCGAGGAAGTCCTAGCCGATACGATAATCGGGGTAACGAGACTTACCCTCTCGCAGGAGGTCGAACTTAACCGATGCAGCCCGACTCGAGAAGCAAGAACCCGTTGAAAAGGATGGCGATGCGCCAAATTTATATTGATCTGTGAGATGTTTTACAAGGTACCCGGACATATGTATTTATACCCCGAGTTGATACAAGTCCTTATTGGACACGACACACGATTTCCTAATTACAGAAGGAAAACACTAATAATACCCGATCGGACACGAGATCAGGTTTCATAAAAGAACAAATACTAATATTGCTTAATTAATAGACAAGATATTAACTGCCTTTCCGTGGTCTTTACGATTCCTTCCCAAACTCGGCTTCCTCCGGATTAATTCCCGCTATCTGGCTGTGATTTTTTCCTTAACCGAATCTGATAAAGAACTATACCAAATTTTTGGTGTTAACAAGATTCCTACTAGAATTTTACCGCTGTATTTTAAGAATTTTTTAGGAACGCCTATTCACCTCCCCTTTAGACGACATCAACAGGATTTTAGTCGCAGGGTGATGGAGTGGGAGGCGAGGCTCCCGGCACCGATGAGCTGACCCCGCTGTCGCAGCTGCTGGTGCCAGCAGCGTTGGCGTTCTGCATCCCCCCGGAATTGGGCCAAACGCTGCTGGACGTGCACCGGGTGTTGGCGGCAATGATGTCTCGACTGCGTCGCACGTTGTTGTCTTCGTGTGCGTTGCATCCTCGTCGATTTGGGAAGACAAAAGAGAAGAAGGTGGACTGGCTATGAGGGAGGGAGAAAAAGGATGTAGCAGGTGCCAAGTGAGTGGTCAGGGCACCCGATTTTTCTCTCCAAATGGGGTGTTCGGTAGAGAGCATTTCCGTAAATTATTTTGAGGTGCCAACAAATAGTGCACGGTGTTGCTTGAGTTATTGTAAAATCCATGTGGTGAGTAGATCTTGTGCAGAGCACAGAAGATTCCTCTCATGCCAATTACTACAATTCATTCTATAATACATCTACCCCGAGCTATATACCCTCTAATAAACATAAAAATTACATGTCCTAAAAATCCTTCCAAAGCTTGAAAAATGACTCATATAAAAATAACGAATAGGACCATCTTGCAGCAACATGAAAAATAAGGAATAATGGTCCGCTTTCTAAAAGAAATAATAACATCATCATTCAAACATAGATAATTCAAGATCCCCTTCCCAACAACAAAAATTCAAAGATTCCAAAACTACGGTACGGGTAAGCGGCAAAAAGAAAATTCTCCATCTTTTCGTCAACCACATAACCCATCAACAATAAATCGTATAAACACATAGACCAAAACCACGCACAAAACCGCTACGTCAACCATCTGGAGAAATAGAAAAGCCCCACACACTACGGCTGAGGCTGAAAGTGATTACAATGACCTAACTATTAATTACTCTAAGATTACGACCCTAGTTTGACAAAATGGGAGGAAAAAAAATAAATGTACCAAAATCAGCGGCTCTTCGGAACCGCGCACGAATTAAAATCTATTGTCACAAGCCAAGGGGCGCGTCGACAGAGCTGCCACATGGCTAAACAAATGTCCCTAGAGGTCATCAGCCAGCTTGTGCTACATGCTTTGTTTACAAAACTAAGGAGAGTGACAGTGACATGGCGTAAACATAAATGGGCAACAAATAATAAAGCGGGCGTTTTTTCTTCTTTATTCGTGTCCGCCAGTCTGGCCGCGTGCAAGTGGCTGTCGACTAGCCATCGCCCTCAGGAATAGTCATCATCTGTGACCGTGACCCAGGCGGCTCATGCGCGCCGCGTCGGTCTCTCCAAATGCGCAGACTAAACTAAACGGAGATTATTTCCACGGGAAGCGCTACCCTGCGTGATTCTGACTGGTGGGCCCGACATATCTGGCCCATGATGTCAGAAAGAGGGTAGGAAATGGGTGTGTAGGAATCTCAGGCAACGCATCGAGGCGAGCAGCCGCAGGTCGCCGCATCCGAACCGCTGTTTACTCCAGCGAACTGTGCTCCTGTGACTGAAATGTGGGGTCAGCTCTTTGGGATGGCCCACCGTCAGTGACTGTAAATGGAAACTGACGTGGTGACTGAGGGACAGCTCATGCCGACGGATGGAATCACGCGCGGGAAGCAAACGGACAAAAGAGAGAGAAGAGAGAGGACCCACATTTCTTACGCGCACGCACGATCCCCTAGCGGCCGGCTTGATGCGCCACCGACACGTGGGGTCAACCAGCGGGGCCCACCCACGCGAGCTGCTCCGTTTCGCCGCATCGGAACGGGTCAGCGGGTATAGGCTCCGGGAGGACGGCCACGTGACGTCACCCGCCCCGCCACGTCAGCCGGAAGCGGCGTTTCAGCGCCGCGAGGAGTCGACGCGCGCGGTCGCCGGCCGTAATCACCAACCACCGTGAGCAGCTGGTCCCACCACACCCCCGGCCCGGGGGCATTCGCTGTGGTCGAGTCGCCGCCAATCGTCAACGGCAGCCTGCGACTGCGCGCATGTTCGGGTGGTCCGGCACGGTCACATGGATGAATCTAGCCGTACTATCAGTCCATCCACGAGCCATGTGAAACATGGAGATGCGAATCTCCTGTCAGGAAATGAAATCTCGTGAAATTGTTTCAATGTGAGATGCTAAAATAATCTCAAACTGTTTGAGGTACCACTAGCAACCAAGTAGATTCTGGTCATATTATCGTTTGTGTATTATATCCTAGCAACATTGGATGACCAGTAAATAAGTGAACAAAATGTTTAATAGCTTGAAGTGGAAATACTCCGTCATACTATTTACGTCTAGAGATTTTAAGAATTCTACCTGCTAGCCAGTTTGTCGTAATAAAAGTTGACCAAAGATAAAAAGATTATGGTCCTGACATTTGATAATTATAAATTATCGGATGGTGTTTTATCCTATATATAAAAATAATTTTTTTATATGTTTCAATATCCGATAAAAATGTTTTAGATGTTTTTCTTGCTTTGGTAAAATGTGAAACATAATAAAATTGCCCGTTAAAACATTCTATTCTCGCATGTGAAATATTGAATTGTAATGGTTGAAACATATATTTTTCTTTTATCAAAATATAATCAACTGAGATTTTTTCAAAAATTTAATTACAAAGGATACCATGATATAACCAATCATAAATCAAATAAATAGTTTAAGAGAAAAAATCATTTAGCGTCCAATATGCGACATGAAATATTCCCCAAAATATTCATACCTACAGTTATCCCTATAATTAAACCCACGGAATTACTAACCAACGCTAATCCCCAAAAAAAAAACTAATCAACGTTCATGAGATCAGCTAGCCACAACCTACAGACAGATCCACGCCGGTATTACCGCATTTACCACCGGGAGCTCGGGACCCAGCAGGGGGCCCCGCCACATGACATCCCCAAATCCGGGCCTACCAACATGACATCCCCAGAGCCGGGCCCACCACTATGGCACCTCCAAAGCCAGGGCCCCACTCAGCATGACGCGCGGCCCTCCCCCGGGCCCACCTGACAGGCGGGTACGTACGTACGTGTGCCCCGCATCCCACGGCCCGGGCCGGCGCCAAAACAGGTGACGTCATCCATGACAAAATCCCCTCCCTGCTGGCCCCCTACCCCACATCCGACCGCCCACACGTCCCCCTCTCCCTCCCGATGTGCGACACGTGTCCCGCCCGGCTCACGGTCAACACACCAGCTCAACTTGCACGTGCATTCACCGCAACGCCTCCCTTCCCCCTGCCGTCGACACGTGTCCCCTCGCGGCCTCTATATAAAGGCCTCCGTCACGGCCGGGTAATGTTCCATTCCAAACTTTCGAAAGCTTCACGATTAGCGACTAATCCAGCGATTAGTGACCCTAAGATCGGATTAATCCCGCGAGATTTTCTTTTTTCCCAGATCGGAGATTAATGGAGTGCGGTGGTGGAGCGCTGCAGCTGCCGCCGGGGTTCCGGTTCCACCCGACCGACGACGAGCTGGTGATGTACTACCTCTGCCGCAAGTGCGGAGGCCTCCCCCTCGCCGCGCCGGTCATCGCCGAGGTCGACCTCTACAAGTTCAACCCCTGGGATCTCCCCGGTAAGCGCATCGATCGTGCGGATCGGAGAAGAAATCGCTACTCGATTCGTTGGATTTTGCGTGACTGGCTGGTGTGCTAATGGCGGATGGATTTGGGTTTGCAGAGAGGGCGATGGGAGGGGAGAAGGAGTGGTACTTCTTCTCGCCGAGGGATCGGAAGTATCCGAACGGGCAGCGGCCGAACAGGGCGGCGGGGACGGGGTACTGGAAGGCGACGGGGGCGGACAAGCCGGTGGGGTCGCCGCGGCCGGTGGCGATCAAGAAGGCCCTCGTCTTCTACGCCGGGAAGCCGCCCAAGGGCGTGAAGACCAACTGGATCATGCACGAGTACCGCCTCGCCGACGTCGACCGCTCCGCCGCCGCCCGCAAGAACAAGTCCAACAACGTCCTCAGGGTACGTAATTACTGCTGCTGTTAATGTCTTGGTTTATATTCTCGTGACTAACTAAGCCCCATTTCATTTTGAAAAAAACATAGTAAATGTTTTACAACAAAAAAATTACACAGAAAAGAAATACTACTACTCTAGAAAAGAAAAACATAGTACTAAAGATTTCGTCATCTAGTGGCTGCAGTCTCTAGCTCTGGAAAGATAAGGTATATATGTGTAAATGAATCAATAGCTGGCTAGAATTTAATAATTAAAAAAGGAATTTAAAAGGTGAGCCTCTCCACCTCCCTTGTTTAATTACTGCTGTTATTATCTAATAAGCCCCATTTCATTTTTTGAAAAAATCCGTAAATATTTTACTAGTACAAAACAGCACATAAAACTACACAGAAAAAACAAACAAATTCCAGAGATTTCTTCATCTCGTGGCCGCAATCTATAGCTCTAGAAAGATAAGATATGCATAAATCAATCGACAGCTAGAGGTTTCATGAAATAATTTAAAATTCAAAAAGGAATTTAAAAGGTGTGCCAAATTGGCAAGTTGCGGCACGCCTGAGTTGTCCCTTTCGTAGCAGCCTGTAGCCGCTAGCAATAGCTTGCATGGCGTCATGGCTCACGCACGCGCAGATGGAGACAAGCCGCGCCAACCTTTATCGCCCGTACGCCCAATACCACATGCATCGAATTTAACGTCACCTCGAAAATGTAACCAATCAAACATTTTACCAACTTTTTGCCACCACTTGTTTGCATCCACATCAATCTTGATCACTCGCTAAGAATTTTAATTAGAAGCGTGATTACTGAAGAAATTTTGGGTGTGGTTTTTTTGCAGTTGGATGATTGGGTGCTGTGCCGAATCTACAACAAGAAGGGCGTGATCGAGCGGTACGACACGGTGAACGCCGGCGGCGAGGACGTGAAGCCGGCGACGGTGTCGGTGGTGTCGGCAAAGGGCACGCGGAACAATGGTGGTGGTGGCGGTGCGGCGGCCGCGATGAAGGTGGAGCTGTCCGACTACGGGTTCTACGACCAGGAGCCGGAGTCGGAGATGCTGTGCTTCGACCGGTCGGGGTCGGCGGATCGCGACTCCATGCCGCGGATGCACACGGACTCCAGCGGGTCGGAGCACGTGCTGTCGCCGTCGCCGTCGCCGGACTTCCCCAGCGACCACGACTACGCCGAGAGCCAGCCCAGCGGCGGCGGCGGATGGCCGGGCATCGACTGGGCCGCCGACGATGGGTTCGTCATCGACAGCTCGCTCTTCGAGCTGCCGTCACCGGCGGCGTTCGCCCGCGGCGACGGCGCCGTGTTCGGCGACATGTTCACGTACCTGCAGAAGCCGTTCTAATTGAAAGAACGCGACGCCTTCACGTACGACGTACTCCTAGCTCACTAACTAACACTGTCACGTCGTGTAATTCTCTACCAGTCTAGGTACAGCCAAACCAAAATCAACCGTGCTCGTCCCCTGCACCGGCAGAACGAACCAAAACTGGGAGAATTCATGGTACGCCCAGTACCTCGTCGACAACATGTGTCGGGTTTTCTGCACCATATCATTCGCGATCTTATCGGCGAAAATGATGCAGAAAGATCCCTGATTTTGGTTTTGCCGGATGGAAGCGGCGAGCATGGTAGATGTGACTGGTAAATTTTCGTCCATAGGGTAGCCAGGGTCGGTGTAACCTGTCGAAATTTTTGTCTTGTTTAGTTGACATGCTTCCCTGATAGATTCAGAACAAAGAAAGAGGAGATAGTTGACATGCTTCCCTGATAGATTCAGAACAAACAAAGAGGAGAAGAAAACAGAGGAAAAATTAAGAGACCAAAGTTTAAAAGTTTTGGATTTTCAGGGGCTCCAGCTGATGGTATTGTCGGTCGTGTCTAGATTCGTAGAGAATTAAAGGTAGATGAACTGGTAGTACTTCAGTTCAGGTTCGTGGCAAACAGGTCTGACATTTTAGTTAGGTTTTCTTTTCTCTATCTTTTTTGGTCTTTTGGTAAAGTAATGTAAGGTGATTGCGACATGATATTATGTGATAGAGTCGCTTTCAGTTGGTCTCTCGCGTGACCTGGAAAGCCAATTTTGTAATGCAATTATCGTAATAAACAGTGCTGTAACTTGTAATTATATTACTGTCCGTTCTCTCTTCTACACAACTTGGGTGTATTTTTCCATTGAGCTTACATGGGTTGGCACAAGTACACGCTGGAAAACGAAAGGTGAGATGCATCTTGCAGTGTGCCATACTGCCATGACAAAGATATTGCAGGTGTTATTAGAAAAAATGATTTGCCCTTGCTGATGGTTGTCTGCACGAGCATGCCAATTGGTAGTTATTTCTTACTGCTATCTTTGTCCATAAATATAAACACTTTTAGAATAATGTTAAGTTAAATATTTTTAATTGACTATCAATAAAAAATGATTGATGACTTAAGAACGATGTTACTAGATTTATCGTTAAACAAACTATCATAATATGTAACTCTTTTTATTTAAGATAATTTATTTTCATAGATGTTATTGGTTAAAGTAGCATATTGAAGATTGTGTCGAAGTCTAAAAATATTTATATTGTTAGACGGAGGGAGCAATTGGCTGCTTGCTTTTTGGTAATTTAGGGTTATGTGTTGAATCTGTTGGTGCTGAACCCATTTATACAGCTGTTGGGAGATGTTATGAAGACATGCATGCATGCCACTATTGAACCATATTAATTTAATAAAAAGGGCGTCATCGGCCATGACTTTTCTGTTTATTTTCTCAAAAAAAGAAGTGGTGCCATTTGTTGTTTGATGGGTGTAGCGTCAAAAGTCGAAACTGCGTGCCAATAGCACAATTATCTGCAAGTATAGCTTCTTCAGTAGTATGTGACAGAAACTTGCTATTGCAGACAGCCAGATACTAATGTTAAATGCAAATGTAGGGATAATTGAATTGTTGCAGCTTCTTTCAGTACTATTTGATTGAAACCTGATATTGCAAACAGCCAAACACTAATGTTACATGAAATTGTAGAGATAATTCAATTGTTGGAGTCAGATACAGCCACACAAAAAACTTTAGCGGTGAACTCTAGACCTAAACACTAGTTCAGGTAGTCGGATATTTAGCAATTAGCATGGCCTGCACCTGTGAGCTTCAGATCTCGTCGATTTTGTTTGCTGTCGACATGGCTGCTTGTACCTGTATTTAGCCATGCAGGGCAATCTGTACAAAAGTTACTCTGAAAACATCGAACCGAGTTTCTCAATCCCAAATGCACAAGATCAGCAAAGTTGGCTAAACATTCTCTGCTTACAAGAAACTTCAAAAAGCACCAGACAAGAAATCGATTAGGCATACTCCATCGAGTCAGTTGCAGGTTTATGTTCATCCAACATCCCCGAGTCAGCATTCTAGCTTTAGCTTGGTTTGCTCGGATTTTATAAGCAGAAGGTGAACAAATGCAAGAATGCATCTGTAGCCTATGCCTTGTATACCACTACTTCTGCAAATGTAATTAGCACATGATGAACTTTATACTGATGCAGGAAGAAACAATTAAGCACACATAGAACCTAGAGGCACAGCATGGCGTAAATCACATGTGCTAAAATATTACTTCATTTCATTATGGGTAGGAGCATACAGGTGTTTATCATTTAATTCTTTTCTAAGATATGAACGCCCCTTAAATTTCCAAAAAAAAAAGATATGAACGCCCCTTATCTGTTTTCATCTATCCTTTTGTCATCGCTGTATGCTGGTTTACACTTTATTCACAGACGGGAAGTGATCAGAGTCTTGGAACTGGGAATTTTATCACACTGATAATTGCCCCATCCGAGCAGCGATCTCTCGTTGTCATATATCACCATCTGATCCAGCATTGTAATTATAGAGAAAAATTGCGCAATGACCTTTATTGATTTTGATATTACACAGCTGCCTCATTAAAAACTCTGTCATGTAAAAACTCAATTTTGAGAAAACCATGACAAAGAAAAAAGAGTACAGCTAAAGGTCAATACTTAAAAATAAAAAAGATTACTCTAGTTCCTCATTTTGTAGGTAAAGATTTTCGAACTGCTCAGCCAAATCTTGGTTCTCCGTGGTGTGTTGGGCACGTTCCTTAGCTAGCTCCCAGTCTTTAACCGCAAGTAGCATTTCTACCACCTCACTGCGGAGATTTCTTCTTCTCTCCTCAATAATTCTTCCGCAAAGACTGAAGGCCGATTCGGATGATACCGTAGACACAGGCACCGTGAACACATCCCGTGCTAGCTTTGAGAGCACGGGATATTGGGTCTTGTGATCATTCCACCATTGAAGAACGTTGAGATCTTCCTGGTTGATCGAGTCGCTGTCCAAGTAGGTGGACAGCTCAAGAGCTTCAAGTGAAGCGTGTGCAGGACTTGCTGCGGCCGAACTTCCACCACCGGTGCTCGAAGAAGAAGAGGAACCACCCCAAATTCGGCCCCACTGCAATTTCTTCTTACCTGGGACAAGGACGGGTGGGGCTCTTTGCACGCGAACTCCCTGAAACTTAGTTTCATACTTTCGAAATACTTCATACAATTTTGTCTTACAATCAGAATAGTAGTTAGTGTAATCAATATTCATTGTATCCCCAATAAGATTTAAAATATTTAGAAACCCCCGTATTTTACCCCTAGGATCAAGAATAAATGCAAAAGCATACAAGTATGGAATGTTCCTCCAGTATTTAAGATATTTTTGTTTCATGTTATATACTGCAAATCCTAATAGTTGGTCATCTTCATATTCTTTTAATAAAGTGGCAATCTCAAAAATTTTATGCAAAATTAAATTAGCAGTTGGATAGTAAACACCAGACAAAGTAACAGTTGCATCATAAAATGTTTCAAGAAAGTAATAAAACCTTTCTACAACATGCCAAGACTGTTCTGTCAGTAGCGGTTGCCTGTCACTGGTAACAACATTCTTGGACTGCAAGAAAACAGTTAGCATATCTTTGTAAGGCAAGACATGTTTCAACATTAAATAAGTCGAGTTCCACCGATGGTCCGCATCCGTTTGGAACTTGCGTGGTTGCTTGTCCGAAGCGATGCAGAATCGCTTGAAGGTCGCAAGTCGAGGATTAGAACCATTCAGCCATGTTATGGCTTCACGGATAGAATCGAGATATACAGTTACTCTTTTAAAACCAGATTTAACTATAAGATTAATAATATGGCAAGCACAACGTTGATGTAAAAGAAATGATTCAGCATAAACATTGAATAAAGGCTGCAAAATTTCCATTGCTCTGGAATTTGCAGCTGCATTATCTAGAGTTACTGCAAATATTTTATTTGTGATGCCAAAATCCTCATAAACTCTAGAAATTCGTTCAGCAATATTTTCTGCATTATGTGAAACATCAATTAATTTTAAAGCTATTACTCTTTTTTGTAGTTCCCATTCATCATCAACATAATGAGCAACTACACTAATATAGTCTTCCTTAGCCCTACCACTCCAAATATCAGATGTGATACTAATAGAAAATGTGCAAGTAGCAAATAATTGTTTAATATTATCCCGGCCTTGGTTGTAAACATTCACCAAGTCCCGGGTTGTAGTTTGTCTACTAACAGCTTGAAACCTAGGATTATGAGCAGTTTTAATGTAAGTCTCAAATGCAGGAGACTCACCAAAATTTAGGGGTAGATCCTGTCTAGCAATTAAACGGGTAAGGGAATCTCGTGCTATCTGAGCATCATACTCCCATGAACGTACCGTACCGTCCGGATTGAGTACCAGTTGATGCTGTCTTAGCTGGTAACCTTGCTTCTTCGCACACGCCTCAGCATGCCGCCTCAAATGCCCTGTTCCACCAGAAGATTTTCCAGAGAGTTTAGTTTTACAAATTTTACATTTCACGTAAGTTACCTCCCTTCCATCCGCGGCGGTCTCCTTGATCTCATCAAAATGTTGCCAGGCGGAGGAAGTTCTTGATCTCTTTGAGCCGGTTGCCGTTGACAAGCTCCCGCTCGCAGTTCCGGATCCTTGTGAAGCCGCATGTATTTCCTCCGTATGTTCTTGCGGTGTAGGAGCCGACCCGGAGTTGTCTCCTTGCGACATCGACAGATAGCTCGGGTCGAAGTCGCTCAATTGAAACGTCGGGTAGTTCGGATCCATCCTGCAATATAAATAGAGAAAATTAGTATTAAAAAAATAGTACGAACAAAGAAGAAAATTTAAGATTCTTTTACCTTGCAGGAGCACCGGAGGCTGCAGCTATTACCTATGAGAATGTGGGAAATTTTTGAATTTTAGACAAAATTTTGTCTAAAACAAAAATTTTGAGCAAAGAGAGCAAAAGAGAGGAGAATAGAGCACAAGAGGAGAGATTGGGAGGTTTGGATGAGGAAAAATGTGGCTGGGGGTTCCCCTATTTATAGGAAAAAATTTCACAATTTTTCGGATTTTTTTGATATTTTTTCGGATTTTTTTTGTCATGCAACGGCTAGATTCAAAATCTAGCCGTTTTTTCGGACCGTTGGGACAGGTGTCAATTTTTGACTGGGCCAACGCGGCCGAAAACTGTAGCAACGGTCATCAGCAACGGGCAGATGTCAGTGCAACGGTCGCCTGCCTCCTCCTCCCGCACGCACCCGGCCAGGCCGGCCTCGACCTCCTCCCGGCCTCCTCTCCTCGGCTCCTCGGCAGCCCTCCGCCTCCTCCCGCCGCCTCGGCCTCCTCCCAGCCTCCTCGGCTCCTCCACCTCCTCCCGCCGCCTCGGCCTCCCGCCGCCTCCTCCGCCTCCTCCCGCCTCGCCACCTCCTCCCCCGCCTCCTCGGCTCCTCCACCTCGGCCTCCCGCCGCCTCCTCGGCTCCTCCGCCTCCTCCCGCCGCCTCGGCCTCCTCCCGGCCTCCTCGGCTCCTCCACCTCCTCCCGCCGCCTCGGCCTCCCGCCGCCTCCTCGGCTCCTCCGCCTCCTCCCGCCTCGCCACCTCCTCCTCCGCTCCTCGGCTCCTCCACCTCGGCCTCTCCGCCGCCTCCACGGCTCCTCCGCCTCCTCCGCCTCCTCCTCGCTCCTCCGCCCCTCCCGCCTCCTCCTCCTCCCCTCCTCCCTCCGCCTCGGCCTCCCGCCGCCTCCTCCTCGGCTCCTCCGCCTCCTCCCGCCTCCTCCTCTTCCGCCTCCTCGGCTCCTCCGCCTCCTCCCGCCGCCTCCTCCCGGCCTCCTCGGCTCCGCCGCCTCCTCCCGGCCGCCTCCTCCCGCACCCGCCTCCTCCCGGCTGCTGCCTCGGCCTCCGCCGGCGCCCTCCGCCGCCGCCTCCTCGCCCGGGCGCCTGCCCGGCCTCGGCCTCCGCGGCCGCAGACGCCTGCCACGGCGGCGCGGCCTCCGCCGCCGCCTCGGGCGGCCGTGCCGGCCCGTGCCCCGTGCCCCGTTCCCGCGCCCCGTGCCCGTGCCCGCGCCCGTGCCGTGCCCGTGCCGGCCCGCTACAGTCCACGGGCCGTGCCGTGCCGCACCGCCGGCCTAGGCACGGCACGGCTACTCGGGCCGTGCCGGCACGGCCCACGGCCAACCGTGCCGGGCCGGCCCGGGCACGGTTACTGTAGCACCGTGCCCGGGCCGGCCCGACGGGGCACGGCCCATTTGGACATCTATAATCCAAACTGACTGGCCAAATGTTGGCACCCACTAAAAATTTGATTTTTTTCCATCGAGGAACCTGCTGTCCCGTGCGAACCCCCCCTCCAGCCGCATGTCGTTCGGCTCCCCCACCCCCCGACTCGCCGCGCTCCTTGCCGCCGCCACTCGCCACGCCGTTGCCACTCGCCGAATCCCCGCCGTGCTCCTCCTCCGCGCGGCCTCCCCGGCTCTGCGCCCCGTCCCGCGCCGACCCCGACGGCGGCGGCGACGACATCGACAAGGCCCTCGACTCTTCTCCGCCGCCGCATAGTCGACTCTTCTCTGCCGCCCTCGACGCCGCCGCATCCCGCCGATTCATCGCCGCCGACTCGTCGGACTCTGCCACCGCCCAGTAAGTGCTCCACCGTCGGACACCAGGTCATCAAGAATGAAATCAATCTCTCTGATTGACAATATACACTTTTATTGACCCGTAGGCGATCTGCAGAACTGCAGAGGATATTGCAAAGCCAATTATTGAGTATAAACTAGAATCTATTGAGTTTGAATCACTTACTTTGGGTAGCTTACCACCCACCTTTCAAGGTACTCTTTCCGTCCGTATGTTTACATGCATGCATCTGTAGTTTATATGTTTTTTGAGTCCTTTCTTTGAACTAGCCTATTCATTAGAAGTGGCTCATGTTGCTGTATTTCGTGCAAACACTTGTTTTTATCTCGAGTTGTTTTTACGCTCAAGCTAACAACTAATCAAGTAGCATGCTCTGTCTCAGTCACATAGCTAGCCCAAAGGACATAATGCTTACAAGCCCATCATACATTCATACTAGAAGCCACAAGTTCAGAGGGTTGCAATGCACCCAGTAACTAGCTATAGTTGTTGGCAATTTAACTAATACAGCAACACTGCAGATAGGTCCAACAAAATGCACTAGGTAATCTCCAATAACAAACTAGCCCTAGCTCCAAAATATGATCAATAGGTTCATGTATATATGTATGTAGTGGATGTACATGCAGAATTTTGGGTTGTGGAACTAGTCGTTGGGATTTGGATATTGGCAAATAGCTATTCTGTTGGAGTAGACAGAGATTTTGACTACCCATTTTTTTGGCTAACTACCCAAATAGATATTTGGGTAGTCAAAAATGAGTTAGCTATTGGAGATGCTCTTAGGCATTGTGTCACACTAACGGCACCTGGATCCATCCGATCCGTGACCTCTCATCTCCATGGATCACAAGGTGATTCTGCATTGTAATGTCTGCAAAACAGAAGGCCACAACATCCTCGATGGGGATGTATGGGGCCATCGGCCGTCGGAGGGCGGCAGCTGTGGCACGGCAGTCCGGCAAGCGGTGGCTCAGGATGTCGGACGCAGGAGCATCAGGACGGTTGCGGCGAAGATGGGGGTGTTGCGGCGTGATTTGGCCATCCCTCGGCTGGATCAGAGCGCTGCGGTGGCAGAGGCAGCCCATGACAAGGTGAGCAGGCGGGATGAGATCGGCTGGACGGCGAGCTGCGTTGACGGTAGAGCCTGGGCATCGGGAAAGGTCGGCTAGATCTAGCCTTCCCTCGTCTGGATCCACCAGAGGTGAAGACAAGTATGTCATCATTAGCGGTTGGCTGCTATGGTGGGATTGCCGGCTACTGTAGTGGCACTCTGCGGTGACAGGCGTAGGTGGTGCATGGTCGACTAGGCCTGCAGCATCACGATAGCACAGTAGCGCATGGCGGCGACAGGGCAGGCTAGTTCCGCACCTCCCTTCCCCATGTCCACAACTGGATTCGGCAATGGCGACAATAGGATGACGCAACGGAGGCGTGGGGGCACAGGATGGGGGGCTAGATCCGCCCCTTTCTCACCTATCGTGCTTAGCTGCGTGAGGCGGGGAGCTCTATGAGGGACAATGAGTGTCGGAGGATTGCTCGGTGCGTTGGAAGAAGGCTGGAGAGTGGTTGTGTCGGTGGCATGACATCTCATTGCGGGTTCTGCACGATAGGTCCTGGCAAGCAATAGATAACTGATTTCTGGGTGGACGATTCTAACATCAAAGTTTTTAAGTAGACGAAAGATGTGATAGGTTGTTGCTACACAAGAATAGAGCAAGGTAAAAGCCAGGGCATATAAGAAAATTTGAAGCTTAGTCTTCTATATTTCTTTCTTAGTCTTCTAGCTTTATGTATTTTTTTGTGTTCCTTATTTTTTGAGGCTTGGAGTCTAGGTATTCTTGTTTCTACTGTGTGACTCTATATATCCACTCTGGATACAAAGATCGAATTTCTGTCCATTATTAAAAAAGACCTTATAGTACCTCCAATCATGTTTATGTAGGACTCGTGCAGTGACCATGAGAGCCTTTTGAGTGAGAGAGAGTGAGGCAGGTCCATGAGGGAGAGGAGGGAGGATACCTAGCTAGCTGCTTCCCTATTAGTTTTTCTGTACGTGCCTAGTTTGTTTTTGCTTCTTGTGTTCTGACATGCTCCTTTGATTTGCTTATATAGACTAGAGACAGAATAAGATCCCTCCTGCACTTATCAATTCTTGCCATTTTATTTGCTCCTCTGTTAAGTTATTGCTTTCTTACTTTGTACTAGTTATTCGCTAAATTGGTATTAACTAAATTGGCCACCAATCTTAAAATATATGTTATAATGCCATTTACTGGCTTCTTAGTTTGAGTTTGTATTTTTTTTGCTGGTAATTAACTAGGATTTTAGCACTTATATATACTGATCACAACTCATACTGTTAGCATACACAATCACGCCAGAGTGTACTCCGCACTTGATACTATCGAATTTTGATTTGTTAGTCATGCAGAAATTTGAATAAAAATGTTTGCAATTTCTTGTATGGTTGTCAGATCAGATAAGAAAGATATTTGCCAATTGAGAGTTCGATCTGCTTCAGAAAATACATAGGAAGGGTGGGGCAGCGTTTTTCCAACTCCACAACTCCAGATCCATTGAGCTCTACCAAACAGGCCTTTATTTACTCAGAGCATTTCTATTCTGTCAACTCTTTGCCAGAAGGGGAGAGACCAATTAATCTTGCAGTGTAGTGCACTTATTCTTGAAACTATTGTAATCAAACTACATGAACTGTTCATATGGGAAATCTACAATCACAGAGAATGCTACCTGTCTGTGCTAGTTGCAGTTTTCTACGTACTATGAAACCAATCTAGCTTAACACTAAAAACATCTATTTGCATCCAGAATTTTAGTTCCAAATGAATGGCATATAACCCTTCAGGCCAAACATAAAAGATGGACTCCATCTCATTATGCAAAGTATGAACCCCACCTCACTATGAACATGAGAATATAGCTTAGTGCCCTGTTATCAGCCTCTGTTACATGCTTATCCTTCTCTCCTTTTATCTATTTCTCCAGCCTTATCTGTTCAAGAGACGGACTTTATTTGAATGGCAACGTATGTCAGCCGGCAGCTGAGAAAAGAACCTGAAACCTACTCACACCAAAGCAATGGAGAAGAAATTGCGAAGCGAGTACTGTAGCTAATCTGGCAAGATTCATGAAAGGAGAAGAGCTGAGAAGACACAGTTTTTGCGCTGCTTAGAACTGCTGCAGCTTTTCGGTTTTCTTTGCCTTTTATTCAACAGGAAACGTGGGGATCACTCTATATGCTCCACGATCCGAGATAGCTGTATCATCCCACAACGTTAGATTCGTGGAGCGATAGGAGGATCCAATGCAAACCACCACTACTACTCCCACGGCACGCACATAGGTTTAGTGGGCTTGTGCATAATAAACTTCAGAGAAAGAGAAGGGACTCTGCATCTACACACGGGGATGCAATGCAAAAAGGGGGAAAAAAACCCTACTGACACAGGGTTAACTACAATGAATCACCCCCTTAACTGTGTGTTAGTTGTTGACCTCCACCATGCCGATTTGGGTTCGCAGTTCTTGAAAATGAACCCTGCTTAGTGCCTTTGTCAGGATGTCAGCCAATTGCCCTTTTGTTCTGACAAAATCCAGCTCCACTTGCTTGTTCCCAACACAACCGCGAATGAAATGATACCTTGTATCAATATGCTTACTTTGATCATAGAAAACAAGGTTCTTACTGAGTGAAATCGCTGACTTGTTATCAATCAACAGCTGAACCGCCGTAGGGGAAGACTTAGTCAGATCTCCAAGCAGACGTGAGAGCCATATACCTTGACAAGCTGCAGTTGTGGCTGCCACATACTCAGCTTCATAGGATGACAACGCCACAATCTTTTGCTTCTGCGACTGCCAACTGATTGGGTTGTCGCCAAGGGAGAAGAAAACACCGGATATGCTCTTCCTTGTGTCAACATCACATGCCATATCACTGTCACTGTACCCAACAAGCTTGAGACCACCAGCACGAGCAAAGTGGCATCCCGCACTATGTGCTTCACGGTCGCTAGGTGTTCGACAGTTGGATTCTCCATGAATCGGCTTACGAACCCCACTACGTAAGCGATGTCGGAACGTGTATGAACCAGGTACCACAAGCTTCCAACAATGCTCCGGTAAAACTTCACGTCGGTGGACTCGGCCTTGTTGTCCTTGCTTAGCTTAAGTCGGGGCTCAAGTGGAACCAAACAGGGATTACAGTCTGCCATCCCAGCCTTATCCAAAATCTTGGTAGCATAGGCTGATTGACTCACGGTGATGCCCTTAGCTCCTTGCTACACCTCAATTCCAAGGTAGAACGACAGGGGTCCTAGGTCACTCATCTTGAATTGGAGCTTCATTTCCCCTTTGAAGCGCTCGATCTCCTCTGGATCGTTGCCAGTGATGATCAAATCATCAACATACACACCGAGCACCAAGCGTGATGCACTGTGTCCTCGCCCATAGATGGTAGCTTCATTTGGGCTAGGTTCAAACCCAAGTGACAGTAGAGTGCTTACCGGAGCCCATACAATGCCTTGTCGAGTTTGAGGACCATGTCCTCCTTGCCGTCGACGATGAAACTAGCCGGCTGCACGATGTAGATATTCTCCTCAAGCTCCCTATTGAGGAAGGTGGACTTGACATCCATTTGATGGACTATCCACCCTTGGTGTGCCGCTAGTGCCAACAGAAGTCGCATGGACTTGAGTCGCGCCACTGGCGCAAACACTTCCTCGAAGTCAATCCCAACACGCTGCACGTACCCCTTCACCACTAGTCTCGCCTTATGCTTCACCACGTGGGCAGCTGCATCCTTCTTTATCTTTTAGACCCACTTGAGGCCAATTGCCTTGTGGCCAAGGGGAAGACGGGCCAGCTGCCATGTCCCATTGTCCTAGATCGAAGCCATTTCCTCTAGCATCGCCTTCCGCCAAACTGGCTCACGCTCGGCTTCGGTGAATGTAGCTAGTTCTTCGCTAGCCACAAGATTTAGCTCGTTGAGATTAGCTGGTTCAATCGGCTTGGTGGTGGCGTAGATGTTCTCCACGGTGCGCAACATGCGCGGTCTGTCGCCATCATCGTCCGCTTCAAGATCAACATCATTAGTGGATGTAAGAGGCGACACAAATTGTACCTTGGGTGAGATGTGGGCGGCGAGGAAGATCCCGAGGCATTTTGCCCACCTATGATTCTTGACCGCTTAGGCATGCTCAACGCTGTGCCACGTCTAGCATCCCTATCCGCTGGTTGCGACCAGTACTCCACCATGAAGCCGCCACCGACAGGCAAGGAGGGAGTGGCATCTTGAGACGATCAATCCCAGCTCACAGCTTTGTCTAACACCACGTCGCGGGACACGATTACCTTCTGGGCCACCGGGTCAAACAGGCGATAGGCCTTGGCTCCCTGTTCGTACCCAATGAATACTACTTCCATGCTACGGTCAGCGAGCTTTGGCAAATTGGGCTTGGTTACCTTCACATGAGCTCGGCAGCCAAATGTGTGGAGGAAACGGATATCAGGCTTGCGTCCATCCCAGAGCTTGAACGGCATCGCATTGTGCACACTCTGGGTAGGCGAGTGATTTTATAAATGAACACCGCTATGGCGACCGCCTCACCCCAGAACACGTCTGGCATTCCCTTTGCCTTCAACAGACTGCGGGCCATCGCCACAACAGGCCTGATTTCTCAGCTCAACCACCCCCATTCTGCTGTGGGAGAGTAGGGTGGTGAGTTTGCCGTGCAAACCGTTGTCAGCACAGTACTCACCCAAACTCAACCGAGGTGAATTCACCCCCCCCCCCTTACCCCGATCGGTTCTGAGTACACCAAGGAGCCACCTCTGCCAGTCCCAGATCCTCAGAATCCCCTCCTCAATCAGGGCGCGGCTGCCATTCTCATCAAGTTGTCCTAAGCTGACGATGTTGTTTCGCAGCTTCGAGATGTAGTACACGCCAGTGAGCGCGCGGTGCTGTCCATCCTTGCAACTGAACAGTACCGTACCACGCCCTTGGATCTCCACATGAGACCCGTCGCCGAACTTGACTCCACCGACAACATCGGTGTCCAGCTCAGCGAAGGCATCCCGGTGCCCTGTCATGTGATTGGTGGCGTAGGTGTTGAGGTACTAGGCATCGTCGACGGTGTCGCCATCGTGCCCGAGGTAGGCCTGAGCTTGCAGTTCATCCAACTCGATGGAGTCGGCGTTCTGCTCGGCATCAGCAGCGAGGACGTAGATGCTCGCCATTAGAAGTGCAGGTTCCTTGAGATCGGGCTGCAGTGCTTTGATCGGTAGTCCTTGGCCAAGTGACCTCGCTTCCCGCACTTGCGGTAGGTGTTACGGGCTGTCTCCCCTTGGGCTTCCTTGCCGTCGGAGCCTGAGGAATCGTTCTTCTTCTTCGTAGAGCGGCAATGACGACCGTGCCCAGAGCCCTACCTGGAGGATTGCCCTTCGAACGCGCCCTCAACGGACTGCCACTCTTTTAGGCGCGCGGCCCACTGCTCCTCAGTGAGCATCAGCTTCTCACTCCTCAGCCGTTTGCAAACAGCTGACGAGTTCTTCAAGCGTCATGTCGTCAGTATCCGTGAGGATCTTGATCACCACCACGATCTGGGAGTATCTTTTCGACATCACACGTAGGAATTTCTCGACAATAGTGGTCTCGGTGACATCCACATTGACGAGCCGCATGTCGCTCGCGAGGCCTTGCAGCCTCAGAGCGAATTTCTCGATGATCTTGCCGTCGGCGAACTCGATGACCTCGAACTCCCGCCACTTTTGCCCTCGCCTTGCACACACGATCCGGTGTCCCAAGCCTCCTTCACCATCTGCTTCTCAGCGAGGGTACGCATCATGTCTGCCGGCACAGCTCGGAGGATGCTTCCATGGCCATCCGATCCTCCTGAAAGCCAACATCGCCGTGATCGACAGCGTCCCAGAGACCTTGAGCCTGCAACATTACCTTCATCATCACGTCCCAGTCGGTGTAGTTGGTTTTTGTGACTGCCGGGTTTGCACGACCATCTCCCGGCTGTCGTCGTGGAGGCGGTGTACGCCCTCGATGTGCTCGTGGAGGAGTCTAGGATCGGCCTTCCTGCAGAGCTGGCATTGCTCTGATACCACTTGTTAGCCGGCAGCCGGGAAAAGAACCTGAAACCTACTCACACCAAAGCAATGGAGAAGAAACTGCGAAGCGAGTACTGTCTTAGACAGAGTATTTTGCGCTGCTTAGAACTCCCGCAGCTTTTCGGTTTTCACCGCCTTTTATTCAACAGGAAACGTGGGACCACTCCATATGCTCCACGATCCGCGATAGCCGTGTCATCCCACAGCATCAGATTCGTGGAGCGATAGGAGGCCACTACTACTCGCATGGCACGCACACAGCTTTAGTGGGCTCGTGCATATCAAACTTTAGAGAAAGAGAAGGGACTCTACATCTACACACAGGAATGCAATGCAAAAAGGAAAAAAAAAAAGACCCTACTGACACAGGGTTAACTACAACAACGTACAGATTGATCATGGAAAGGAAGCCATAATAGACTTAGGGCTCCTACCGCATGATCCGCGGATCCATCCGAGCTGCGCTCTCTCGTTATCATATATCACCATCTGATCCTGCACTGTAATGTCTAATAAAAAGAAGAGAAAAGGCATTTGCCACGCAAAGACGCAAGGTGTGCCCAAATTTCATGAACTGTGGATGCTATCTGAACTTTGTACCGCCAATTGTGTTGAAATTCAGTTTAGCAGCTGATCCATCAAGGATGCCCAAGCACACATTCCCAAATTCCTGGCACAAACATATAAAGAAACTTCAGCCATCATTTTCAATAAAAAAAGTGTGGTTCATTTCTACTCCAGTTGTTGATTGAGCTGTCGAATACTTACAGTGACAACGAGGTAGTTTTCAGGAGGGACCTCCATGACAGCATTATTACCAAAGCTGAGTTGAAATGACTTGAAGTCCTCCTTCACATCAAACTCAGATTTGAATGCTTTCTGCCCTTTCCCGCACAGCGGAAGACTAGGATCTGAAACCTGTTCAAGTGAGTTGCTGAGACCACCTTTGATCTGCAAGGTTCATATTTCATTAGCCAATGTTTCTTTTGTCAAATTCATGACAGGTATAGAGTGATTAAAGTTGAAATTTACCGCAGAAACAGTTGCTTGGTATGGCTGCACAGAACAGTATGTATATGTACTACCACTGTCAAATACCACCGCCATCGGCTTCACGCCCAGTGAACGTCTATCAAAGTACAGCGTTGCTGAGCGGGGTGAGTAGTAATTCCTGGAAAAAAAACATAGTGCATAATGTGTTAAAACCAGATGAAAGGAAGTTAAAGAAAATCTTACCGAAATCCTTATGTAATATGTTATTTGCAAACTATTAATATGAACTATCAATGTTGGAACGATTTTTTTTTCCCAAGAGGCATGGCAAGGGCTCCCTCCTCCATGAGAGGAAGCCCATTCTTGAACACAGGAAGACAATAGCGGAGTTGAGAGAGAGAGGAAGAGAGATGACTGAATCTGAGAGACGGGAGTCTAGGCCACCCCTTTTCCCCCTTGGGGATTCCTGTTATTCATATCCAAAGGGACTTTACATCTTTGCTCCTGAGCTTTACAAGGAGGTAGCCCTAATTCAGGGGCATTTTAGTTATTTGCTAGTGTACATGCGGCAAGCTGTCTATTCTTGTGGAGGCCATGGGCCCTGGATACCTCATGAGAAGTATTTGAGCCACTCAGACAGAGGATGGGCCTAACCTTGTAATTAGAGATATAATAGGACTCGGCATATATAACCTTGTATAATATGGAAAGGATATAGTCCTGGTCAGGCATATTGTATTCATAGAAGAAAATTCCTTGATTGGAGTCCGACTGGGATTCCTACTCTGTAACCCTGTCCCCCAGTATATAAGGAGAGGCAGGGCGCTCCCTGAGGGCCAGAAGCACAATCTCACCAAAGAAACCTCAAAGTCAATACATCACAATTAGACATAGGGTATTACCCTATCCCTCAATATATAAGGGGAGGCAGGGCGCCCCCTGAGGGTAAGAAGCACAATCTCACCAAAGAAACCTCAAAGTTAATACACCACAATTGGACATAGGGTATTACCTCATCTCGAGGGCCTGAACCAGTATAATTTGTTTCGTGTTCCTTTGCAATCCATCAAGTTTAGGTCTCACGAATAGCCCCATATTCTTATTGCCGATACAAAACATCGATAATTCTATTTAAATTACACCATAGGAGTAGAATACTACCCCAACAATCAACTACCGATACACCTAGATTTGGAGAATGCTTAGGGACGGACGTCCGGACGACTTCACAAAATTGGATGCTCTTGTCTTTATCCAAATCTTCTAGCTACCTCCACCACATGTTCCCTTCTACTTTTCTTCTCTTGCTTTCTCTCTCCCCTCAAAAACGTCAGCGCTGCCACCACCATTGTTGCCCTGCTACGAGCTCTCGCCACCATCACCGCCGAGCAGCTGCTCATCTTGCCGATGCCGAGGCAGCACTTGTGCTCATCCATGGTCCTCGGCCGACTTGATCGAACACCTGCACACGGAGCGGGAGCAGTGGCCCAAGCCGGATGCTGCACATGCGTTGCCGCTGCCGCTGATGCTCTCCTATTGCTCCTGGCGGAAATCAAGTTGAACATCTCCTGTTCCTGCTTGGTCCTGCTCCTCCAAGCTCCATGTAACATCGATGGCCTAGTGATCTTGCTGTAGAAGCATTCAAAGCAGCTCAGACTTTGTCATGCCATAGGAGCCAGATCCTCTCCCAGTCATCGTCGTAGAGGTAGATTTTGTCACCGGTAAAGAAAGAAAACGGATGGTAGGCTTGTTGCAATTTATTATTTTATCTTGTTACACTTTGGTGTATTCGGGTTGTTTCATCCTTTTCTGATGAGATGTTGAATATGTTGCCTACTGTGTTTTCTTCGATGTTGCATATAGTAGGGTCCTAGTGTTTCAATTAGCTTTTTCTTAATGTTGCATGGTTTTGAAACATTTTTTTATTAGGCGATTGAAATATTTTTTATTGAGTAATTAAATATCTGAAACATTTTTTTCTAAAACATTTTTTATTAGGCGATTGAAATATTTTTTATTGAGTGATTAAACATCTAAAACATTTTTTGCTAAAATATTTTTTTATCGAGTGATGAAACATCGAAACATTTCTAAACATGGAATGTAACACCGTCCGATATTTATACAGGCCCTAGTTGCGCCCCCCTAGATTCACACTAAAAATTGCCTGAACCAAGCACCAAAATGGTGAAAAAAGAATGGATTCAACTGGAGCTAACTTACCCGGTGTTGCTACAGGACATAGGGATCCAGGTGACGCCTGAGAAGGCACCATGGTACCGCCATCGCCGTTGTCATCCCCGACCGCATGCTTGGTGATGGTCCCAAGAGTCTTGAGCTGCGATACAAATCTCACCTTGCCCCTGCCAAGCCTGAGCATGCCGTCCACCGGCGATGTCTGCTGGAAGTTCTTCCCCACGCCCTGGTCATACCCGCAGCCGCATGCACGCAAATAATCAAAATTTTAAAAGTTTAACCAAATCTTATCTTAAACGTCACAACAAAACTTACCCGAAGTCGGGGAGGTTGAGGCAGGTGGGCCGCTGTCACCACGTTTCGCCGTTTTGGATTGTATAGCTGGTTTGGCACCTTTGGTGTGTTGTGACATGTAACAAGAACCACCATCATGCATTATCAAGATCAAACCACACATATATGGACTAGCTAGGCAGGCATGTATCAATGAATGCACATGCATGCATCTTATATGAACCACCTAATATAAAATTGTTTTTTTCTGAATCCAATCAAATTTGAAATTTTGGGCTGGAGGCACTTTCTATTGGGTCACTGATAAATCCGAAATTTCAGAAACTTGAAACGGAATTTAATTTTCAACCATGCCATAGATCATCGCCAGTTCTTTAACTAGGATGCTGTTAATTTTGCCAATTAATTCCATGATTCGATTAACTGTGAAGTTATGGCAGAGATCTAGGTAGCTACATGATGAGCTTACATCTAAGAAAAGCTATATGGTGAGATTAAAAAAGAAACATGGCATTCGGAGTGTGAATGCATGCCTGGTTGCAGCTCGGGCAGGGAACGTCGCACTCCACCCATGGTGAGGTCGCTGCCGGTTTCGATGCCCAGAAGTAGGGCTTCGCTGGGACGCCGATGTTCATGGTCGCGAAGAAGCGGCTGCATCATGCAATGCAATGCAGAGATTATTGCCAAAGATGTTCAAAGTTGACGCATGCGATGCACAGAGCGTTGGAGGAGGTGGCCGTCGGTCTCGCCTACCCAACAGGGTAGACGTTGCCGTGAAGCTGGAGCACCAAGGCGGAGGAGGCCGCCGGCGGCGGCAGCGCCGGGAGCAGGAGCAGGAGATCGGGGCCCACCTGGCAGCTGCCATGCCGGTATACAAACTAACCAGCTAGATAGTGTGACCTGCTAGATACATATTACACTCCAGTCCTCCTTTAATCCTTAGATGGTGAGAGAGAATGAATGGGGGGTGTATGGGGTGAGACATTCATAGGCGCTCAACACAATCTGGATGGCACAAAATAGATCGGACGGCAGCACTATCACGCTGGACAACCAAGGAAAAATTTGGTGGCGAATAACGCTGGACTGCCAAGGAGAAACTTGGTGCCTAATAATTAAAAAGAAATTGCAACGAATAACGCTGGACTACGCAGAAGAAACTTGGTGTTGAATAATTAAGAAGAAATTATGAGCATGTTGAGAATTGAACCCCTACCACTACACTATCAAGTACATCTCGGCTAAACTATGACACAATCTAGATGGTTCGTGGAACGAAACGGCATTAATATTCATTGCTGCCGGTTATATCAGTAGTTCTAAGTAGTGATAGAGATGCAAGCGGGTTGACACATAGATCCGCTTCTAAGTCGATTATAAACTATCTAACCCATATTCTAGCCCATAAAAATGATCTATAAATAGGTTTATGGATCGGCCCACTTGTATACCTAGCGAGATAGTCCTACTACTTTCACCTTAGCACACATGGTAGTGGCATGGCTGTCTTAAAGACCCCTCTACCATAAAACCCTAAATGCATGGCAAGAAGGGTGATATAGTCATTTTAAAATAAATCTAACAGTCAGCTCACGGTCAACTAACCGAATGGACATAGAGGAGATCAAAATAAAAACTCGAGAGTATATAGAGGATGAGGCAAAATTGAGGAACATAGAAGCAATTGAGAAAAAACTCGTGGGCACATAAGAAATTTGTCACACCCCAAACTGACCTTCCGTGAAGGACGAGTCTGAGCCGTACAATTAACCTGTGAACTTGTACCAGTCCCAGGAATATAGTGCTAGCACAACAAGCAATTGAACCGTCATGGCACAACTTGTCTTTATTAATAGACATAGTCTTATATCCAAGTTGGACTGCGAATATACCCCGAGTTCATAACGATACATTAGCAAAAGAGAGGAAACAGAAACTAGCCCAAAGCCACAAGCGCGACTCGGGAACTAAGCCAAAACCCTAAAACTTCTCGAAGCCGGCCTGCTCCTGGAAGAACTCCTCATCGGTTGGATCCAGCTCGTCTTCCAGCAGTAGGGGGAAGGTAGATATATATATATATATAGAGCAAGGGTGAGTACTAGCGTACTCAACAAGTCATGGGAACATAAGTGGTTAATGCAAGTTTCAAAGGATGGGTGGTTGTTTTATAATCCCTTTTTATTTAAAATTCCTTTCGGAACAGTCTATGTGTATGCTTCTCAACAATCGGGGTGAGGTGCGGTCTCGCCTGGATCGAAGTGATTTGTATCAATCTTTGAATCGGTGCAACTCACAAGAGTTGGCCTCCGGGATCCAGCTCCACCAGCTAATCCGACATCATCAGGCCCACAGCCCGGCTGTCCTCGACAGCACTACATCATTTCCGAAATCGGATTCCCAATCCGCAAACATCCTTCACAAACAATAGTCAAACAAAACTACGCTAAGAAATCACCTCACATTCGCCCATGACCGTGGGCACGGCTATTCAAACAGTTTAAACCTCTGCAGAGGGGGTACACTTTACCCACGACGCGACTTACCCTATCACCCAGCTCGCGAATGAGCAGACACGACTGGTGACTAGGGGTTTTCATGACAAGGCATTTCCGGAGTCCACCTAGGTTACCCCATGCCAACTAGAGGGGTCCACGACCAATCACAGGGTAGGTCCTCGACCATGCTGTACCAGGAACCCAGGAGGCAACCTTGACATCCTCCCACATGATCCACAGTCCATTGGCATGCAAGGCATCCCTAGGAGACTCTTTACTCAGCCAGGAGTCGTTCCATATCACCCATGTGGTTGTACTATCGTATGTTCGGATGAAATTTTAAGGAATCGGTCCTTAGCTGTAGTGCGGGGGACTCGCCCCTCTGGCACGATCCTCGCACCGCGGTTTTCGCAAACCATTTTATTTTCAAGGCACCGACCCAGGCGTCGGGTTTTCTAATGTTTAGCAAACCCAAATTTTACCCATCGCAGTCATTTTTAAATTTGATAGGTGATCACTGGTACCATGCCCATCGGCACAGGTACCAAGATCTATTAAGGGAGGTGACAAGGATGTTTAAGGGATTCACAAACAATCAAGGAAGTCATGCAGCAAATGGGTTGGCGGCCCGTCGATCGTCTCGTGACCGCGGCTGAGAAATTATTACATTGCAACCTGGTATATGCAATTTGTCAATTAAAATACTTAGTTCCGTAATTATGGGCTCAAGATGGTCAAAGGTGACTTGCCTTGCTCAAGGCCTGCAGCTTCGTTTTCGAAACCCGCGTCCTGAGGCTCCTCAGACTCTGACACTACACGCGTTATAAAACGATTCGATAAAATGGCTAGTATAATAGTCCTATTAGAGATTTCTAAGGATGCCAACGGTAAGATCTCATTTTTAGAAAAATTTAGGAACTGGAAGGGAGTCAATCGGACGAGCGAGGAAAAAGATATGGATTTTTGTTTATTTTGGAATATTGGAAAAAGATAAAGAATTAATTTTCTTAGTTTTCTCTTTCCCTCGGGCCACTGCCAGGCGGGGCCCAGCCATCGGCCTGAGGGGAGTGCCGCGCGTGTGGGAAGGACGAAATTGGGCCGGCCCGGGTGGAACAGTGTAGACGGCCTGGCACGTGGTCGAGAGGGAGAGGACTGACCGGTGGGGTCGGTCCTAACCGGCAGGGCCCAAGGATAGTGGCGTGGTCCACCGGGGCAGTGCACGGGAGGCGTCTGACTGATGGGCCCGATTCGAGAGGCGGGGTCCGCTTGCTAGCCACGGGTCTACGAGAAGACAGTTTCATGAAGCGTGTGCCCGGGCGAGCGGTGGACAGAGTGCACGGGCGGTTCACAATGCTCTCGGCTTCGGTGGGCCCACGGGCAGGCACACACTGAGCCGTGCGTGCGTGAGTCCGCGGGAGACGCTCTCGGCTCACAGTCGGGCGACAAGAAGAAGACGAAGAACAGTGTGGCATCCGACAGTCCACGACAATGCAGCTCATAGGAGCGATCCTCAGGGCTCCCGGCGACGGCGAGGACACCGGAGGGAGGCGGAGAACAAGGGGAAACCAACTAGCGGCTTGGATTCACCGGATTGTGACCGGAGACAGGACATTGTAGCATCGTCCCGAGGCGGCATCGGATTGGGGATTTTCAGCTCGGCGAGCTAGGGTTCGATTTCATGCGTCGGAAGGTTCTTGGGGGTTTCTAGAAGAGTTTCCCCAGAAGGAGATGGGCAGCGGGCGGCACTACCCGCCGGGCGACGACGAACAGGCGAATGGCGAGGCGGCGGCCGAGGAGAAGGTAACTACGGTTTGCACCCAGAGCCGGAGGGGCACCGGCAAGCATCTACGAGCACTAGGGGAGGAAATGGAAGGGAGAACGGGGTGTGAGGGCTACCGAGGTGAAGAGGCGCTGTGAAGGTTCACCAGCGGCACGAACGTGATCGTTCGTGCCTCGGCGCGAACGGGCGAAGCAGGGGAGGCCGTGATGTCAACGGTGGCCTTGGGTGCACCACGAGCTTGGTGAGGCACAGGGAGCTCCAAGGCTATGACGACAATGGGATTTGGGAAGGGGAAGACATGGCGATGGCGGTCGGAATTTATAGGCGTCTCGCGAGGCTGGCGATGCAGGGGCAGCATGGAGATTTCTTGTGGAGGCGACGCGCTGGCACGGTCCTCGCAAGGACGGCGGACCGGCCATGGTGGCGTCACTCGGTCTCCGTCCCGTTGAGCTAGCGGACGAGAGACGGAGGAGGCTCGGCAGAGTTTGGTTAAAGGCGGCACAAAAGCGTGGGCGGGAGGAGGAAAAGCGAGGGTAATTGGTGGTGGCGAGGCAGTCAGGCTCGCGGGGAGGCGTCCATCCCTTGGTGGCTAGCGGCGACCGTGGTGACGCGAGCGAAGATGACGGCATAAAGGCGGCGGGCCGATTTGGATGCGAGCGGGGACACGCTGGTCGTTGGCACACAGCGATGACGGCGGCGGTCCTCAACGGTCGGCAACGGGCAGGAACGTGGGGGTATCCGAGGCGCGGCGCGGATTTGAACCGGCGACGCCGAGCGGTGGCGGGATGGTGAGAGGGAAAGAGAGAAACGGCGAGAAGAGGAACAGGGGAACGGCTCCTATTTCACACTCGAGCGTGCGTTCGATGCGTGGGGAGGACACCTGTCGCTCGTGGGACAAGGGAGAGGCCGACTGGCTGCACAGTGGTGGGTCGGGGAGGAGGGATGCACAGTAATGGGCCGAGAAGATTAGGCCCATAAGCACCTTTGAATTTCTTGGAGGATTACCAAGGATTTGTTTGGAGGATTTTAAATAAGGGATAGGATTTTGGATTTTTGTAAATTTATTTAAAAAAGGGAGAACACTTATTCCATGGCTGATTTGGGGATTTACAAGGATGCAGGAGAATTTCTCGAAATCGAGGTCTAGGGAATAAGAGGTGATCACAGGTGGCGAGATTCGATTCCGACGAAGGGAAAAATGGAGATCTTGGCACACGACACGACAACAAATAAACTCAATTTTCGTAATTACGGTTTTTATTAAATTAGTTTTACGCCTAATGCTAGGGTGTTACAAAATTTTCTCCCCAAAATATAACGACTTCTAGCATTCAAAATTTGTCCCTAAAATACAACAACTTCTCCATCTACATTCTCTTCTCAACTAATCACAATTTTTCACCTTTAATTTCTCAACATATTTCGTCTTCTTAACCAATCATGACCTTCTCATATTTAATTTACCTACTTTCTTAATATCTGTGTCTAATCCCAAAGCTTTTTATATTTGGGATGGAGGTAGTAATAAAATAAAGAAAATATATGAATCCAGATTCATTCTTACCTCTTCATGTCTCCTCTTCCCTCTAGTTCCTCTCCATTTGTGGATGGAAGAGCTTATAGCTTCCATATCTTCCTCACCCAGAGGTTTGTTTTGGTCCAGACTATTTCTCTAGTAGTCCCTGTAGATAGATAGATAAATAGATATAGATCGATGCAGAATTTCAAATAAAATATCTATATTTTTCTTGTGCAAGTCATCAGAAAATTTGGAATCGGATCTTCTGCATTAAAGTAGAAATGCAGAGAAGCTGCATTAAGGCTGCATCGGATGGCTCAGGATGAATGCTACAGCAATCGCTAAACTGTAAAAATGCACAATAATTTCGAAACAATATTTTCATCACTTTTGTGAACAGTATTCTTCTACAGTGTTACTGCATTTCGCTCTAACAGCAGAGAGAAAACACTGTTCACGCAGTGCCTCTCTGCATTACAATTTACAGCAGAGGACTCGAGTCCAGAAATTTTAGTTCACTTAAGCACTTCTGTTGTTCTGTCAGATAGATATTCCTAGATACTGAATTTTCTTGTGCAGGTCATCAGAAATTTTAGTTCACTTTAAAGCACTTGTGTTGTTCTGTCAACTCTACGCTAGAAACAGGGATACCAAAGTACTACCTTCGTCTCAAAAACTTTATTTTTCGCCTAGGAGATTTGTCTCAGAGAGACTTTATTTTTAGAACAATCAGTGCATTTGAGTTTATAAAAGTAGAAGACAAATGTATTGTGATTTGATAAAGTGGGGAACAAAGGCATTAGGGTTTGCTAAACTAAAAGATTATTACATTGGGGTTTACTAAAGTGAAGCATATTCTAATCTTTTTAGTTTTATATTGATATTATATGTACAATAGGATAAAAATAAAGTCTTTCTCGGATGAAGAGAGTAGTTTCTATAAACAGCATCATTCATACTTATCTTGCAATGAACTCCACTCACTCTTGAAACTATTTATGGGGTGTTTGAATTAGTTTATTGTCCTAATTTATAAGCCGCACGTAAAACGAAGAACATCATTAGCACGTGATTAATTAAATATTAACTATTAAAAACTTAAAAATGGATTTATTTGATTTTTTAGAGATACTATCATATAGAAAATTTTTTGCAAAAAACGTACCGTTTAGCAGTTCGGGATGTGTGCTCATGGATAACAAAAAAATAAGACAAGCTTATAAGCTCCTTCGAACGGGCTGTTAATCAAACTACATGATGGAAAATCTAAGATCACATAAGGCCAACTCTACAATCACAAAAAGCCTGTTCTAGTTGTATTATTCAACTATGAATCTAGCCTAGCTTAAAATTAAAAGCACCTTGGGTTGGTAACTTGGTATGGAGATTCCTTGTGACAAAATAGGCAGAAAACTTTTTGTGACGGCAACCATAATCACCTTATGGAATGGCAAAAAGCTGAGTTGCTGGGACTCGGACTAGATGCTTTGATTGCACCATGGTACATAGCGCCGAGTGTCTATATGGCAACAAGGAAATGACAGATCACAATATATGAGGCTCATAGATGGAAGATGGATATGTGATCTCAACATAGACAAATTCACAACAGCCAATCACTTCGATGAATTTGCCAACTTATGGGAGAAAATTCAAGATGTGGTTCTAGTGGAAGAAAATAAAGACAACATTACATAAAACGAAACAACATCAAGAGAATACTCTGTATGATCAGCCTACGCCTTCCAACCAAATGGCTCAACAGGTACTATCTTCAACATGATCATCTAGAAGTCTTAGGGGCCGCCCAAGTGCAAATTCTTTACGTGGCTTGTGATACAAAATAGATTGTGGACGGCAGAACACTTGCAGGAGCGAGAATGGCCAAATCAGAGAATATGCCTGCTATGCCGCTCTTGCTAAGAGACAACTATACACCTCTTCACTAAGTGCAGGTTCTCAAGAAGAATTTGGAGTGGGATGGCCACATGGATGACTGTTATTTACTAATTAACCTTTGGGATGGCTGCGACACAATGGAAGAGTGGTGGACGGTGATTACTAGCACACCAGGGATGGCTACGACACATATCTTATGCACACAAGCTTTCATGCACACATCATCCATACTAACTAAAAATATTACAAAAAATTCTAGAAAAATTTTTACATGTACTTCCAATAGTATTACACATATGTATAAAATCTCATCTTCAAATTCATTATATTTTAGCCGTAACAAAAAAATCTGACAGTTTTAAGAGTATAAATCTGTCAGAATTTATCTTTTTTGTTGCTCTCTATGTATAATAAATTTGAAGATGAGACTTTATAGATAGGTGTAGTACTATTGGAAGTACATATATATTTTTTCTAGAATTTTCGGTGATATATGTTAGTTGATGTGCACAGTGTGTGCAAGGAAAAACCTGTGTGCGTAGGATACATTCCCAAAGTAATCCCTTCGCACCACAATCCTGGTGATATCATGGGAATTATGAAAAGAGGGCAATGCAAGGATTTTCCAGAGTATTGTAACTCCGCTGCCTACGATTTTAGCCAAAATAAAGGAGGAAGCGTGAGCTTGATGCCTAGCAGGAGCTAAGAAACTAAGAGCATTCCTATCCTTAAGAAAATAGAACCTGAAATAACAAAGACCTTTGGACATCCCCTGTAAATAATCTCTGTAAAATTCCTTTATTAAAGTATTAGACAACCCTTTTGCCTTCTTTAAAAAAATCACTTTTGTTGTTCTGTCAGATAGATAGATACTGAATTTTCTTGTGCGGGTCATCAGAAATTTTAGTTCACTTAAAAGCACTTCTGTTGTTTTGTCAACTCTATGCCAGATACAGGGAGACCAAAGTAGTTTCTGCAAACAGTGTCATTCATATTTGTCTTGCAGTGTACTCCACTCACTCTTGAAACTATTTAATCAAACTACACGAATTGTTCATATGGGAAATCTATAATCATAAAAGGCCAACTCTACAATCACAGAAGACCTGTTCTACTTGTAATATTCAACTATGAATCTAGTCTAGCTTAACATTAAAAGCACCACTTGCATCCAAAATTTTAGCTCCAAATAAATGGCATATATATGATAATTCAGGCCAAACATACAAGATGAACTCCATCTCATTATGCAAAATATGGACCCCATCTCATTACGTCAGTAACTTGTTATCAGCCTCTATTACATGCTCAGCCTTCTCTCCTTTCGTCTTATTTCTCCAGCCATATGTGTTTAAGAATACAGACTTTATTTGGATGGCAACAGATTGGCATTCTTCAGTTACAACAGTATTAGTGATTCCAAGGACTTGAGGCTAGCAGTAACTTTCTCCACCTCCATCAATGATACAGCCAATGATTAAATGGATGGCCAGCTCATAGTTCAAATGTGAGGAATGATCATGGAAAGGAAGACATAATAGACTTAGGGCTCCTACTGCATGATCCACGGATCCATCCAAGCTGGACTCTCTCGTTATCATATATCACCATCTGATCCTGCATTGTAATGTCTACAAAGGAAGGTAAAAAGCATTTGTCACACAAAGATGCATGATGCCCAAATTTCAGAAACTGTGGATGCTATCTGAACTCTGTACCTCCAATTATGTTGAAATTCAGTTTGGCTGCTGATCCATCAAGGATGCCCAAGCACACATTCCCATTTTTCTGGCACATTCATATAAAGAATCTTTAGCCATCATTTTCACTAAAAAGATCTGGTTCGTTTCTAGTTGTCAATTGAGTTGTCGAATACTTACAGTGACAATGAGGTAGTTTTCAGGAGGGATATCCATGAGTCTATTCTTACCAAAGCTGAAGTGCAATGACTTGAAATCCTTCTTCACATCAAACACAGACTTAAATGCCTTCTGCCCTTTCCAGCACAGAGGAAGACTGGGGTCTGAAACCTGTTTAAGTGAAGTGCTGAGACCACCTTTAATCTGCATGATTCACATTTCATTAGCCAATGTTTCTTTTCTCAAACTCGTGGCAAGTAGAATGTATTAAGGGTGAAATATACCGCAGAAACAATTGCTTGGAATGGCTGCGCAGCAAAGTATGTATATGTGCTACCACTGTCAAATACCAACTCCATTGGCTTGACGCCCAGCGGACGTCTATCAAAGTACAGTACTGCTAAGCCAGTTGAGTAGTAATTCCTAAAAAAAGTCCGGGTGCATAATAGTTAAACCAGATGAAAAGAAGAAATTTTTTTTACAAAAACCCTTATGATATTTGCAAGCAATTAAATTGAATATCAATTATGCAAATCTTAAATACATAGCAAGCTTTCAGTTTAGTCAGTACACCTAGAGTATCAGTTCACACAGTTTAAGAAACAAAGGTTCCAACTTTGTAATAATTCGAAACATGTTTGTTAATTTCAGTCTTGGTGCAGTAATGTAGAGTGGAAACAATAAGCGCCATCAGAGATATGTTAAGCAAAACTAACGTGAAAACTTGTTAAACTTCCAATGAAAATTATTGATTTCAACACAATAGAAGTATCAAGTACGGAGCTACCTTTCACATTACAATGGTGACCAATACACAAAATACCAAAAAACACCAAATTTTGGTGTTAGAACAAATCCAAGATTGCCATCGATGGTTTTTTCTGCAGAACTTAAAGAATTGTTCTTATGCAATTTTAGAAATTATGAATTAAACTTACTTCCTCATTAGTGCTAACAAAGATATGGGAATAAGACACTGATAACTTCATCCGGTCATATATCAAGAAAACTAAAACTCCATGGACAGAAGTAATTACCCAGATGTGCTCTGAACCATGGGCACCCAAATTGCACGTGAAGTGGGAACCATATCATCCCCAAAGAAGAGAAATCCCCCTCCACTTGTGCTTAGGCAATGGCCAAGGACATTCTTGGTTATCCCTTGCTGCTTGAGCTGTGAGAGCAGGCTAACTGATCCCCTCCCGAGACCGAGCAAGCCATCTGTCTTCGCTTGTGCTGCACCATTTTTTCCCACTTGTTGGTCATATCCACAACTGCACCAACAAAAGGAACCATCAACATCTAAATCCACTATCACTAACGACGCAATGTTTTCTCCAAGTAGTATACCCAAAGCTGAGGCTTGGACGGACATTGGATTTGTTCCTCAAGGGCAGTGAGAAACTATCTGTAACAAGCACACCGAGAGAAGATGCGCTGTCGGCGTACTTGATTTGATAATCACATTGTTGTTGTGTAGTGCACTTCTTATTAGGGCTCTGACCACTGTGCAATGCAGTGCAGAGTGAATTTGCACATGGTACCAGCTTATTCTTTGTTGGCCGATACAATGGATGCGGCACCTGCAACAACCATTAGAAAGACAACATCAAGCACCAAATTTTGGATCAAAGATCATGCAGGGATTGCTCATTTCCTACCAGACTGAGAGGAGGACCACTAAACATTTGTCACCACCAAATGTTGGATTATAAGATCAATGCATTTTTTTTTCCTTTGATGCAACCATGCAAGACCGAGCATCAATCCTGAACCTACACAATTATTTGAAGTTCGGAATTTTGACGCCAAAGAAGGTACCTATTCTGGGATTAAACTTAATTACTGACAAATTTTGGCTATAGAACTCAATATCAATTTTATTTTTGAAAATAGAAGATAAATCTAAACTGTCACCAAAAGAGATCCCTAGAGCAATAATATGTTCGGGGCATCAAGTTGACAAGATCAAGATTTTTTTTCACATAAAGCATCAGGATTGAAACCTAAACTTAGGAGCAACATAGACAAGTACACAAAGAAAGGAACCGAGTTATTTGGACAAAATGCCTCCAGCCCTCCACCTAACTGATCAAGACTTGAATTTTGATGCGATTATGCGCAATTTATTATGTGGCATCGGTTGAACCTTGTTGCAGCTCTGGCAGGGAGCGTCACACTGCAGCCAGGTAAGGTCGCTGCCGGTGTCGACATCCAGGAAGTACGGCTTCGCTGGGTCCCCAATGTTCATAGTAACATAGTAGTGCCTGCAAGTCCAAATAAAATAAAAAAAAGTAATTAATCAAATTGCACAGCATCTGATCTACAAATCCTTACAAACTAGCAGGAGGAAAAAATGCAACCAGAGTTTCAGTTTTGAACAAGTGGAATTAGATAAAAAGGGATTTCAATGCACTTAAATCAATCAATATAAACTATACTAAACTGTAACATTTTGTTTATTTAAAAAAAATCAAACTGCAACTTTTTTAAAAAATCAAACTCAACATTTGGTAAAAATATAAGTTCGTTCATCCAAACAGAGCAAACTGAATGAAAAAGTGCAGAGCTTTGAACAACACATACATGATAAATTGCACATGACTTCAATTTAAAAAGGGAGAGCAGTTCATCAGATTCTGAGAGCAACAAAGAAAAGAGGGCACAGGTGAAAAGAATTTCTGCCGGCGACTTGGTCAAAACAAGACCAACGCCCACAGAGTAACGGCGACGACTACCTGCATTCGTAAGAAACCAACCAAAGCTACAAATCAACAAGCAATATCTTGCCAAAAAGATCTGATTTTGACATCTAAACAATAAAAAGAGCATTTCTTTTAGGAACAAACAAGCAGAACAGCTCAATTAAACAGATTTTTGTTAATCCTGGAGCCGATTCTGCAACGAACAAAGGTTGGTATCCAGCTTGATGAAGGGGGAGGAGCTAGATCACGTACCCGGTGGGATAGACGTCGCCGCTGAGCAGGAACACGGCGGAGGAGGCCGACGACGGAGGCGACCTCGCCGTCGTCGCGGAGCACCCCGGAGCAGGCGCGAATGGGAGCAGGAGGGCCAGGAGGCCGATGATCGGGGCCCACCTGGCCGCAGCCATGGCAGCGACAAGAGGCGGCGGTGCGAACAACTGCTGCTGCTGCTCTCTCTCTCTCTCTCTACCTTGGAATGAGAGAGAGAGAGAACGCGAGGCGACGGAGGAAACGCGGGGAAGACGAGGAGGCATTTATAGCGAGGAACAGATCGGCAAGCCTCGGAAACTTCTCCGCTGTTTACTGATTTTATTTTATTTTTATTTTTCTTTGTTAGTTTTCTTTTTTTCTTATTTTCTGCTTTTTTTCAGATTTTTTGAAACGGACTATTTACTCCACATCTCTAAAATTGTGATTTCTAAAAAATATTTTCTTCTATATTAGACCACCGATTTTAAACTATTTGTGAAATTTTTTTAAAAAAAATATTTATTTACCACGTTTAAAAAACAATCCGCATCAACAATTTAAAGGAAAAGCTATCTCAAGCACAATCATAATGCAAATACAAACGCTCGCATACACACTCGTATACTTATTCCATATGCACACACTCTACCTCTATATGAGTAGATCCGAGAAACTAGATTAGTATATCTTCATATTAACAAAGTTATCTTGAGATTTTTAAAATAATTTACTCAAACCCTTTGGGCGACTTTTATGGTTGCAGCTTACAAGGCGAACACACATAACTAATGAAACTAAAAATAATTTTACGACGATAATTTAATACTTCCACTCTTAATAATTCAAAAGCATGGCTAAAAAATAGAAAACAACCAAAAAAACCCCTAAATATGTGTAGGTGATGTACTCGTTGATAACGAGGCTAATATAGAAACTTTGTCAATCCCAAAGATATATCGGCTCAGTCTCTTGGAGGTATTCACGGAGATAGGGTATAGATGTGTGTTTATAGGGGTGAGCATGTATATGTATATATAAGAATGTCTGTGTTCTACATAAAAAAATAGGCTCTAAAATTTAAATTCCCATAAAAGCTTTCATCTTACTTATGTGGCGGTTGACTGTGGCTGATGCAGAAAGACCGGCCTCAAAACCCTTAGTGCCAGTAGTGACCTACATTACAACTGTGGTTGGTGAAACGACCAAACGTCTACTCTATCAGCTTGCTGACAGTCACAGCTAATTAACTTTTCCACAGATTATCCAACTTAATCGTGTCATCCCACCGTGTTTGTGGAATTCCTCCTTGTCTAGTGAAGACTTTGAGCTGAGAGCCTTGTCGATGGTGTCACCCATCTCTTTCTAGATAAAAAAATGAGATTAATTAGTTGGACGTGGACTCGTACATCAACCGCGTTAAGCAATCGAAGCTTCCAAATCAACTAAGACGAGCAAGATCAATAAGAAAGCCAACTGTTAATTATAACAGATGATCACGTCATATATAGTAAACGATAGAGCCTATATATACAATAAAAAAATCTTGTATTTACTTTAACACAAATATTTTATTATTTTTTTGGGTCCGCCATCTTCTCTCCCATCTCTTTTTCTTCGTCCCCATGATTCCATCTCTCTTTCTTCTCTAGATCGAGGGCAGCGGCAGGCGGGCGGCCAGCGCAGGCAAGGGCGTGGGCGGCCGGTGGCAGGCGAGGGTGGCGGCCGGCGGATGCGAGGGCGGCGGGTGGCGGTGCGGGCGCTGGCAGGCGACTGCCCACGCGTCTCGGTCAATGCGTAGAGCCCCTCTCTCTTCTCCTCTCTTCTCTGGTCATTAAAAAATCTAATGTAAACCTCTTATAGCCCACTATTGTACTTACTCTAAGGCATAGTTTGAAGGTGAGTGAAGAGGAAGAAGAGAAAGATCACGCAAAATGACATGAGCCATTAGCACATAATTAATTGAGTATTAACTATTGCAAACTTAAAAAATAAACTAATATGATTTTTTAAAACAACTTCTATATAGAAAATTTTTACAAAAAACACACCGTTTAGCAGTTCAGAAAGCATGCTCACGGAAAAGAGAAAAGTTTTACCCCTAATTTGTTGATTCAAATGGTACCTAAGGGTCGTACAAATAGTCTCAACTAAAGCTATGTTCTGAAGTGGGGTTGGAGTGGGCTAATTCGTCGTTTACCGTGAGCACGCTTTCTAAACTAATAAACAGTGTATTTCATAAAAAACTTTTTATACAAAAGTTACTTTAAAAAATTAAATAAATCTATTTTTTAAGTTTATAATAATTGATACTTAAATTAATTACATTTTAATGGCTTGTCTCGTTTTTCATGTCACTAAATAGCTAAAACCCAACTGCTATATCAAAGGCAGCCTTGTGTTTGTTGTGTACTGACGTTGATTTCGTAATATTTGGATGGGAAGTTCGAAATCTTTGATCTTACCCAGATTCAATGCTTTTGTATGATGCCGTGTTCAAAATACTATTAATGATATTTTTAAATAATTGTCTTCGGCACTATTTATTTTTAAATTTTGATTACTCCCTTTTTATAAATTCATAAATATTTAAAAAATAGAGAGAATCTACTCTATATCTCTAAGTTTGCCCTGGTTCAACAATTTACTATTGACTTTATCCCTTTTTATAATATACCACCAAGTTCATCAATTGTATGTCCAATATGCCATTGGGTTGGCTTTTTTTTCAAAATACCCCAAATACCCTTATATACCTATAATGTTGTTAATTAATTGACCCCAATAGATTATGATCTTTTTTTAGTCTCCTTACATGACATAGAAGTTTATGTATACCTCTCAACATTATTTTTATTTTTTAAAAAAGTTATTTTTGTGTGGTATATAAGAGAGGAATTGCTTAAATAAAAGATAATAGCACAAAATATTTTGTGTAGCATATGAAAGATGATTTACATTGAAAACAATAACACAAAAAAAATTCTATTTAGCATGTAAATTATATTTTATAAAAAATAGTAATACAAAAATCTTAAAACTTACACAAACTTCCATGCTGTGTAAGGAGGCTACACAAAAGTTATCATAATTTTTAAACTTATAATATGATAAATCAATTGTTAATCTTGTATTTCTATAAGGGTATTTTTTAAAAAATACCTGGCCCAATAACATATTGTAGAACAATTGATAAGCTTGGTGACATATTATAGAAGTGGGCAATACCAATGAAAAATCGTTGAATCGAGGTAAACTTAGTAGCATAGAGTAGATTTTCTCTTAAAAATATGTTGTATTATCATTGAAACGAACACGTAACTCAGGTGGTTATGTTTCGGTGGTGAAACCTGCCATCCAGGTTCAAGTCTAAAACTTGGCACATGTAATCGTATTTATGGCTAATTATTCTGTTAGTGACAGGCAACATATTCATTGATAATGAGACACCTGTGGTAACTTGTCAAGAAGCCAATCTCAAGATATACGGTTTAGTTTCTTAGAAGTGTTCATAGAGATAGGGTGTGCGTGTGAAGTTATTTATATGAATGGTCATAGTTAAAGTTGACAATCACATATTTGAGAATAGATAAAGTACATAAAAGTTTGTTATGTGAAATGATCCTACTAAATATGTGCCAAATATTTCAAAATATATAATTTTTTTTTAAGTTTTGCAAATATATATAATGAGGAAAAAAATATGGAAAAATATATATGTTCCGCAGAACAAAGACGCGACGTAGCTCGGTGTCGCACCTCTATTACACGGCACCGAGCGGTACGGTGTCCCTATGCCACGGCTCCGCTCGGTGCCGCACGGCGGCACCGCTCGAGCACGGAGCACAGCAGCAGCAGCGAGCAGGCAACAATAGCAGTGAGCAGCGAGCAAGCAGGCAACAGCAGCAGCGGGCGAGAAGCAATTAGGCTTTGCTGTATTCCATTTCCACCTCTTTTCTTGTCACCGCCACGTCATTGGTGAACGGTATCGTTACCGGTGTCACGTAAGGAAAGCGCGGTACTGCGGTCACCGCGGGATTGGCGCGGTGCCGCATGACAGTGACGCGGTACCGCCTCGAGGCTGCGCGGTGTCGCGGGACTGCACGGTGCCACGCCCTCATGCCACGGGTCCTGCCGGTGCCACTTCCCGACACTGTGGAGGAGAAATATTTTTGCTACTCCCTCGTTCGAGTATATATATTTACAAAACGTAAAAAAAATTAATATTTTTAATTTTTTTTCCTAAATATGGCGCGTTGTAATTCTGCTATAGTTTTCACCCTAATTTTCCATCAGAGTAAAACAAAATAAATCAAAAGTATGCACAAACCTAAAAATGTCGTGGTTGTTTTATACTACCAAAACTAAATTTTAGAGTCTTAGGCATAGCTCGAATCTAGATGACGGAGGAAAACTCTTCTCGTTTCCCGTGAGCGCACTTCCTGAACTACTAAATGGTACGTTTTTTAAAAATATTTTCTATCTAAAAATTACTTAAAAAATCATATTAATCCATTTTCTAAATTTAAAATAATTAATACTCAATTAATCATACGCTAATGACTTACCTCGTTTTACGTGGTCATTATCTTCTTCTTCATCGCCCACTCTCAAACTCACCCTTAAAAATCCAAAACATTGTTTGGACCACCTAACAAAACTGTTGCCGCATTCGATGGCAAACCTTGGTGTTTCTTTTATGCAATCGTCTTTGCCTTCTGTCCAGAGTGTAGTGCAAAAACAAACAAGAGGAAATAAAGCTGCCCCTGGTGTTTGGTTTGTTTACTTTTGGTGGATCTGATTCGTATTCTCCATATGCAGACAACGGAATGACTGCTAGCTCCTTGTCCTTCAAACTTCAAACGTCCAAGATCTTGTATGTTCATAATTTCATATGTTTGACTTAGACCAATAGTCTTCTATTTCTCTTCTATTTAGATTCGTAGCACTGATTATGTCAAATAGTACGAGAAGTGAAATACTTAAGAGGTACAGGAATCAAAGTGTTTCATGTGTAATTCCAGGAGTATATCTGTATATGCAAGCCAACTAAATTCTGTTCTTAGCACGGTACTGCACCAAATACTAGGGACAGTTTGAACGTGATCATCCAGTGGGAATTGAACTGGCACTGGTAAATTTCTGATTTTTGCCTTATCATCCGATTAGTATAAAAGAAAGAAGTTGGCATGCTAGAGTAAGCTGTTCAAATATGTACAAACTCGTTGTAAGTAAAGGTTTTTTTTTTTAACTTGATTGGATGAAGATTAATCCATTGGATCTTGGCATGACATGGCCGAGACGATAAACAATAATCCGAACAATTTAGCCAGCCGAAATGTACAATTATCATCCAGAATGACCGAAGGTACAGTACAAAATGGGAGTAGATGGTCATTATGCAAAAAAAAAAAAAAAAAGCAAACCTGCAATCCAAACTTTGAAAATGGTATGATCGCACTGCACAGGCTATTACAATCCCCTAAATACAAACGAAAAGCACGCACGCGCACGCAGGCATCATCACATAGCACACCGAGGCAAGTGAATTTAAGCCCACACTAAGCTACTCTTAAGTTATGCTTACAGGAAATAAATTCACCTGTACAAAAATAGCCGGTCCAAAATATGTTGGAGCTATACAACGCTACAATGCAGAAAAGACCTTGAAATAATTGAATGTTAAATATGTTTGTGAATTGACTAAACTTTCTACGTAGAATGAATTTGGATGTTTTTGGGGCTGATTTACATGCAAGCGAAAACTATAACATTGGCGCCAAGAAAATCAGCCGTGCTACATACTGTCGTTGGAAGGTCTGTTTGACCATACAATCTCAATCTCTAGTGTTCTTGAGCCATCCTTGCCACCATCATGTCTAAGGCTGAAGAACCCACTGTATACACCCTCAGTGACAACGTTGTCGATCTGGATGGTGACTCGACCTAGTGTTGACTGCAAAGCAAGTGGTAAAATTAGACAAGTTTGAAAGTAATCACGGGCAAGGAACAATAAAAGAAAGAATGCATCGAAGATAGAAAATACCTTTCCAAATGTGTTTTTGCTTTTGCACAAGATGTATAGCTTCTGCCCCTTTGGGGGGATGTCAAATAACCAAGTGAAACCCTCGTTCCATACTGGGCAGATGCTGTGGTTAACCACCTGAACGTATGGCACAAACATCATTAGGAAAAATATCAGGTATGCATCTTCATTAGAAAATTACAACTTGCATGAACAGTAATATCAACTGATAATCTGATATCCAGCTCTGAAACTATAATCCTCAGTCTTCCGGTGCTCATTGATGAAATCGCCAATTATTGGGTGCAATAGCAAAAGAATCAAGCGCATCATAGATAACGAGTACAGTCATCTAATAGGAACTTACCTTAGTTTGCCTTGGAGGACCATTTCCTATTTGCAGGCAACAAAATGCATTTGTACCCCCCATTGTCTGCTTTAAGTTATTCCCACGTATGATGGTCACTGTCAGGCAACCAGGCAAGCATTGCAGCAAGCTATCAGCTCTCTCGTGAAAGCTGGGAGGACAGGTTTTCATAAGCATTTGTAGAACAGGTATCGCCTCAGCAGAAATCAGGGATTGGGCTTTAGCAATGTCTTCATTCATTTGTGGCCAAGATTCTTTCAGCAAGCGAAGGGTGTCGAGCACACTTTCTTGGGCAGCCTCATTTCCATCCTTCAGGGCACAAACCAAATGGGGTATGCATAAGGTTGCTGCCTCAGAAAACCGAACCTTTTTGAAGTTGTTGAATATCACATGTATAGTCCTCAAAATAACTTCATTGATGGTTGATGTAGAGAGTAGCTCTCTTTCCAAGGCAGCTGCGAGGAATTGAAGTTGAGATTACAAACATAGCAAATTGAATGCATCATCAAGCAGTAAAGACACATTAAGCACTTGAAAATTCTATTTTATTACTTGAAACATCTGATCAATAGGATGAACAGGTAAGATATTGAGGGATATCTTGGCAATCATGGAACAATCTTGTAGATTAGATATTTACTCAGCAAGTTCAACAAGCTATGAGAGAATATTTTATTAAAAAAGATTGTGAAAATTTAGAGCATGAGCAGCAATTGAAAAAGAAAACCAACTCACTTCAGCATAATGATCAGCAACTTACCAGTGAGCGACCGGATGAGCTCATTCGACACATATTCTTGAAGTGTATGATTTAAAAATAGATACTTGATTAGAAGAGCAGCCTGTCCTGCAATATCTACATTTGGAGACAGAAGCAATTCCTGTACAACCAAAATGCCCCCAGCCTCCGCAACAGCACGCCTATTTGTCCTGCTGTGCAAAACTAAGCTTTGGAGTGCACAAATGGCAACCATTGTCATATCATCTGTAGGCTGGTCCTCAAGTACACTTACAAGAGCACGGCAAGCAGATACAGAGTCACTTGCTCTTGCAAGTGCTTCATGCTGGAAAATGTCACCCAGTGCAAGAGTAACCAAGAACTTGGCTGACTGATTCTTAGACTGAGGATCTAACAGGTACTGTGAGAGAGGAGCAATAGAATATTTGGCAACTTTTGTTTCCCGGACCCTTGCATTGTTTATCAGAGCTTCAAGCAATCTTGCAGCGGATTCCTCACAACGATGGCTCTTAAGGAGCTTCAACAGAGCACGCACAGCCCCAGCCTCAGCCATGGCTAAAGCACATCGTGAATTACTTTTCTCTTGCACAAGAAGAGCACTCAGAGCTATTGTAACAGTACTCTCCATGGTGGAATTCAGCAATCTTACAAGTACATTTATTGACACTTGGACATAGGTATCAGAGCTGTAGCGCAAAACATTACATAATACAAGTGCTGCAGAGTCCCATAATGCTTGACTTGGCTGAGGATCATCTTGGACAATTACCTTTGAAAGTTCGAGAATTCCACCTGCATCTGCTACAGCCTTGGGCCAACTCTGAGATATGCTCTCAAGCGCTTTAACTGCAGTCTGTTGTAAACTCAAGATTCCAATACCAGCAAGCTGCACCAGAGGGACAACTGCATTTTTCGTAGTGATATCCTGTTGGAAATGCTCCTGCTCTAGAAGATGTGTCAGTAATTCGGTGCCAAGTTGCTGGATTGCTTGAGAAGGAGACTCAAGGAATGATATTAACGGTTCAATTATTTGACTGGGACTTAACCTCAATGCCGCTAGACTCTGAGGTTTTTCTAGAATATTTACAAGAGCTTGCAATGCGCTATGCTGGTCCCACATGGTGACATCTGGGCGACGTAAAAGCAAGAAAAGTGGCTCTACCATTTTTGCAGCAGCAGAACTTTTAGCAATGCCGCTGTTGTTTGTCAAAATGCGAAGCAACTCAGCAATTGATGAACTAACAGAAACAGGAACATCAAGAATCATATCAAGCACATGCTCAATAATGCCAGCTTTAACCATCTCAAGCTTGCAGTTGGGACGGTCCTTACCCAGTTTTATGAGAGCACCAATGCATGCCTCAGACAATTGGTGATTTGTCCCAGGAACAAAACTAACAAGAAGATCAACAACTTCACTAGTGGCAGCAATCTCTGCATTGTACTCCTCATCCAGTAGTCTATTTAGAGCACGAACAACTGGTTCAACAACAAAAGTAGAGCCTGACATCATCAATGATATCAGGGGTTGAAGACATTCAGAGGCAATTGGTGATGCCCTTATAGTAGAGTTCTCAAAAAGAATATAGCAGAGCTGAGCGGCATCATTCTTAAGCTCCAATGACAAACTGAAGGATAAAATTTTATAGAGGCTTTCAAGTGTAGTGCCTTCTACATCAAACATAGCTGAAGCCTTTGAGATATTCCCAGAAGAAAGTTTGATTAGCGCACCAAGTGCTGCCTGCTGTTCTGTTTCAGTTCCTGACTCAAGCATATCAAGTAGTGGCTGAATGGCTTGCCAAGCCACTTCAGTGTCTCTTATATTCTCTGAATCAAAGAGGCTCTGTAACGTCCTTGCTGCACTAAGCCTAGAATTTCTTGAGCCCAGCCGTAAGACAGCTACCAATTGATTCGAAGTGCTAATTGAGGATTCATGGTAAAGCAGATCAGGGTTAGTGTATAAGATCCGTAGTAGATTGATTATAGTAGTTTCAGTTGAGTCTTGAGGACTTAAAGATAGATACTTTGTTAAAGCATCCAAGACTCCAGCCTCTGCCATAGCTACTTTATTTGTCTCACTGCCTTCCGCTAGTTGAGTCAGAAGGTGCAAAGCAACCAGAGGTGCGCCTTGTCTGTCTGGCATTGGTTTAAGTAGATCCACAAGCAACGGAATGGACCTTCGAGCAGTAGCACTCTTACGGACATCTTCAAGCTCAAAAAGGCTTCTCAATATTATTTGACTTGGGTTCTCTGCCAACTTGAATTCTTCAGCCATAGCAACAAGGTTTGGCATAGTAGATTCGATCTGTCCAATCATAGCTATAGCACCCATAACTGCACCAGAATTTGCAACAGCTAGCTGTATACCTCTGCTTCCAGTGGAAACAAGGCTAGCCAGTGACTGAGCAGCAAAGTACTTGTCAATGATCTTGTCTGATTTTATCAACGAAGCTAAAGAAGGTATTGTTCGCATTATTGCTGGAGATTGAACAAGCACGGAATCCTGAAATAAAGTAGCCAGAAGAAGGGCGCAAGTCCATACACTCTCTGAGTCTTCATATTGGTCCTGTAACATGGAACTATTGAGGGCCAGGAATTTGCCATGGGAGAAGAAACAGTATATTTGGTAACATAACATAATAAAATTAATCTGTTTCGGTTGCTTTCTGAAAAGCAGGGTGTTTCCAGTTTCCATGCCTCTCATCTAAAAAAATAATAAAATTAAGAAAATAAGTAAATAAGTAGGCTTTCTGAAAATAAGTAGGCTTTGTTGTTGTTGTTGTTGTTGTAAGAAAATAAGTAAAGCTATCAGATCTCTGGTGTCTAGAACGGCTAAATATACAAGGACTATCATGGTTCCGGACAAAATGCTCAGAATCAGTTGATAACTAATTAGGATCTTAACCTTGTTTAAGTTAATATTGGATATTACTTGGACATTTTATTTTTTGTACAGCCTAGGCACTCCGAAGTACCAAGGCAAAATGGTGAAATCAGGGGGAAACGGCATGATGTAACTCCAATCTCTCAACTAAAATAATATAGCAGTTCCAAGAAGTAAGCCAGTAAACATCTTGAATTTAAGCCAACTGATTGCAGTTGAATGATATATAGAAACAGTGTAGCGAGTATAGGCACAGGGAAAATTAGAAAGGAAAGGCAAAACACGCACCTGTTGATTAGCAGTGTAGCTAGCAAGTTTATCAGATATAGTCTCAACACCACCGAGGTCCATAACAGTATGTTTACTACTCAAATGAGAAGAACAAATAAGTGAGAGCAACCAAAGTGCAACTGTTTCTTCCAAGATATTTCCTGATTCAGACACACCCAGAACATCCTTATCATAGTTATACAAACTATTTTCGGGGTAAGGTTTCCAAACTTCAATGTCTAGGGATGTCGAAGCAGAATCTTGCTTCATCATATCAATGGATGCAGATATTAGATTCTTCAGATGCCCTGATGCTTCAATAACATCGATTGACTGCTCCCTGCTGTGTCTCATTGCAGATATGAGGGTGATGGCACTACCAATTCTTATTTCCATGTTTGTTGATTCGATAACTCTACTAGCAAGGGAAGCAATGGATCCTTGACTTCTGTTCAAATGCTCACCAAGTAGAGAAGGTTGGTCCTGACATAGCCTTGCAAGAATTTGAATTGCCTTATCTTGAATCGGTGGAAGCCCAACACTGATACAGCGCACTAAAGGCTCTAAGCTTTCTGGAACTTCAAGAAAGGCAGACCACAAGGGGGAGCTAAAATGTTCACCCTCCTTGGTCCTAGCCATCAATGCAAGTACATCCAAGGGATACAAATTAGTAGCAGTTTCTAAATTGATACCAGATAGACACACCAGCAGTGCATGAATTACAAAATAGCACTGCGAGTAATCTGGAATAACTTCACTGAGGGGGAACTGGTTGAGCAACTGACAGAGCGACCGCGAAGCACTAATCTTTCCTTCTAAGCTCCCATCCTTAAGTACTCTAGTCAAAGCCAGGACGATATTGCCGTCTAGTGCTTCCTTGGCAATATGTGCATCTGATAGGAAATTTGCCAATGCAGCAATTGTTGTTTCAGCAGCATCGATGGATGGTGATTTTGACATCTCTATAAGAGTTTGCACATAGCCTTCAGCTATGCATGACATCTTATTCTTCAACATGGCATTAGCCGAGTGGGCGAGTGCTCCTAAAGCTCGAGCAGATTGTGTTGCAATAACTTGGTTCCCACTTGTCAAAAGCTTCATGCATGGCTGAACAATTTCATCAGTTGCTAAGATATCACAAATATCCTGACGGGTACTGAAAATATCAGCCACCACAGTTGCAGCTTGTTCCTGAGTTTCTTCGTTTGATGACTCAAGAATATCAATGAGAAATCTGAGCCCTTTATTGGCTGGAGCTCCATTCTGCACTAGATCTCTCTGGGAAGCCATCACAAGGACATGCCCAAGAACTGTAATGGCATGGGCCTTTGTGCTAGGAGAGTCACTGAGCAGCAGTGCCCGTAACTGATTAATTGTGGCAGAATCAGCAGACCGTATAATCTTCTTGAGTGCTTTAGCTGATGCCTCTTGTCCATGAGGACTTCCACTCTTTAGAAGCCAAAGCAATGCAAGAACTGCCCCAGCACTCTCGACACATGCACTGATATCATCACTGTGACAACACAAGTTCCACAAGATATGAGCTGCATCTTCTTTCGCTTTTCGAGATCCTGTCTCCAGTAGCTGGACAAGTGGAGGGATACCTCCAGCAGCTGTTATTGCCCACTTACTGTCATCTACTTCATCACTCAAGATAGACAACAATGAAACTGCATACTCCTGATGCTGCTCACTAGAAAGCCCAAGAAATGATATCAGCAACTGAGTTCCTTCTCTCCTTCCTAGAGCCTCCCATATTCCAATACCATCAGAGCACAAGCTAGTTAAAGCAAGAACAAGATTTTTCTGCACATCAGCAGAAGCCATAGTGATCAGCCCAACAAGAACCTTCTTTGCATTTGAGTGATTAAGCCTACCAGACAGACATGAATTTCCATATAGACTGGCTAAAGCCTCAAGAATACGATCAAGCACAAGATTACTATCATAGGACTTTAGGAGCACAATCAAAATATTTTCTATCTCAACTGGATCAAAGGATTTACCATCAGTGCCACAAAAAACCATCAATGTATATGCAAGTGCACCAAGAATGTCGGCGAGGGGAATAGGTGGACGGGGTGCCTGGCAGAGTTCTCCAAGATAAAGCAACAGACAAGTTGTTCCACCACAGATATTCGATAAAGCATGAACAGCATGACTTTGTAGAGAATGGCAAGTATCCCCACGCATGCACTCTTTTGAAGGAGCTACAACTGCTCCAATCAGAACAGGAAGGCCGCCAGCATCTACCACAGCCTTCTTTGCAATACTAGACTTGGAAGATAGAGCCTCCAAAGCATCAGCCGCACTTTCACGAACAGAAATGTCATTGTCTCGATTTAGGAGGTGAAGAAGAGCCTTAACAGCCCCGGCATCTATAATTTTGGGAATGCTATCACCAAAGGCAGATACCAGCCGTGCCAAAAGGGAGGCAGCATTTGACTGCGAAGCAGTATTCTTGGATGAAATAAGGCCAGTTATTATTTCCACTCCACCAGCTTCAAGATTGGCCCTCCAATAACCATCTTTGTCTCTACAGAGATTCCTTAAGGCACCAGTGACAAAACCCTCAACTACTTTATCTTGGCGTGACCTAGGGTTGAGCAAGTCCCAGAGAGTTGGCACAACACCTTCTGTCACAAATATTTTCATGCCTATATGATCATCTGAAAGTCTACCAGAAGACACTTCAAAAATAGCTTCAGCAGCCGCTTTCTTTGCTTCAGTAGATTCAGACTTCAAAAGAGAGAGCAAGGGTGGTATGCAACCTCCTAACAGGACCTTCACACGCAGGTCCTCTTCCTTGCAGAGGGCGCTAAGTAGTGCTGCAGCATTTACTTTTGCTACAGATGTCCCACTTCTAAGGATAGATATAAATAATGGAATTGCCTGAGAATGGCTACCTATCAAAACCCTTGCTTCCTTTTTTTCTCTGGCCAGTTCAAGTAATCTCTTAGTCGTCACTTCTTTCTCTAGTAGAGATGCCATGCTAGCATGGAGCTGCTCCAACAATTGAGCAACTGTCGACATTGCACTTTCAGGATCATCTACTTCTGCAAGATCACTTCTATCCCTATATAGCAGAGAAGAAGCAACAAATGATGATTGCAATACCAGTCCATCAAAGTAAATAAATAAATGCATGAAATAAAGAGATGGAAAATGCTTAAAATAAAAGCAAGAAATTGCAATATGATAATGTAGAAAGTCCAACCTGGTAATCTAACTTTGCAAATCAAAAGATTGTATCAGTAATTCCATTATACACCAATACATGTATTAATGAAACAAAAAGAAAAAAAAAGGAGTCTATGTTATACCTTGATCTAGAAGATGACGTGGATGGTGAAGGTGAAGTGGGTTCCCGGTAGTCTCGCCGTTCTGATGGGTTGGAATTTGGCATGATTAAATAGTTGCAGCTTTTACCACCTTGATTTTTTAATATGTCCACCTACAGTATAATAGTGAAGTTATTTATCATATTTTTGCCACCAGAAGGAAGAAAGGGAAGTTACCACTTATATCATATGATTACAATGACAATAAGATATTCCTGTTACTTCAAAAGCAAAATAAAAGACACATATAACCACTGCCAGCACAAAGAAGATATGCATATGCCCATTGCTTAAACATAGCACGAGCAAATATTGTGGACACAAATATTTGGGGTCCTAAACTCTGTCCTTTGATTGTAATTTCATTTGAAATCTTCTACAGGGTTGCCAATCTTACCTTTAACAACTAATTCCATTTCAAATGCACAAGGATTCAGAAACAAAGGTTTGGCATCGATCAACCAGCATCGGCTTTGCAAGATATTGCAATACCAACAACACTATGTTCTAAAACACATCATCTGCACACTTCAGTTGCTCCAGTATAGAAAGATATTCTACTAAGCCTCCATTTCATTGCACTAGTGAATAGAGAAAACCAAAACCTCAATTGCAAGCCTTAACCATTCCACCAACTCCAATACAGGCTGTTGAATTGCAATGAAAGCATAATCAAACTCTATTACTTTAAAGAGCCAATGCCGCTGTTGCAAATAAGCCCTTCAACCTATTAATTAGCTGCTTTGGCATCCATCAGTCTCATCCTCATATGCACGAGGGTTTAGGTACTTGCCATGATCTGAGGCCCACCCCAACCTCCTGTGCCAGCCTGTCTCACCTCTGCCTCACATACCTGTTACCCCTCTTCCCTAGCCAACGCCACACCACCATTCCACCCCCCACCCCCCACAACCCCCAAACCACCACCACATCTGCTCTTGTTCCTCCTCCTTCTCTGAGCCTCCACATCCCCTGCCATTGTGAACTGTCCATGAGGAGACCCACCTATGCACAAGAAGCTGCCATTTGACACTCTGCTCATGTGGCCCCTGCCCTTTGGCATCGACAGATACTGCTGGCACAACAGGCACAAGATTCCCTGTTGCCTCCCCATGCCCTGATGCCACTGCCCATCACACCTACACCACCCATTCCCACCAATTAATCTGCAATCATGCACGCCACTACCACCTTGACAAGCTAATGCCGCTATTGGGCAAGCGAGATGGAGTGCAGCATCTGCCTCTGTGCACTCGGCGAGCACAGAACACTGAGGCAGAGGCCATCTTTGTCATGAGACAGGTGGATGATTTCAGGTTTGACTGCGTGAGATTGAAGATGACTGACCCCTTACCAGCTCCTCCTCTTGAGATACCTCAGCACTTGATACAAATGATCTTAAGAAGACACTAGTGCTTGTGCAATTTTGCAAGAAAAAGAGGTGGGGTAACTTCCACTAATTGCCATATCTAAGGAGGCGTTACCCACCTACCACTCCACAGAAGAAATTTCCCTTCAGCTATTGAGAGGGAGAAAGCAAGCGTTGCATGCAATCTCCTCACCGATATCAATTGTTACATCTAGAAAATATAAATATGGTACTCCACTATCATGGTTCATACATCGGACACCATTCTCCTAGTGCCATTTTAGGCATTGACAATTTGATTCATAGAAATTGGCACGGCAGAGGCCACAGCCCACAAGGGGCGAAGGGGCAGCACGGAGGGCCGCCGGTCAGCGACTCAGCGGCTTGGCGGCGGAGCCACAGATTCCGGGGCGCAAGGCGTCGGCGCGCCGCGCGTGTGCGACGTGCGGCATCGCTGGTCGGCGGCGTCAGGGAAGAGTCTGGAAAGGGCAACACCGGCCGCCGCCGAAGCCGTCAGGATCACACGGAACCCCCAAATCTCGCCGCACTACCTCCCTGCCTCGCCGGAGGGTCACCAAACGAGAGATCTCGACCCCCACACTCGTCGACTCTCATGGCAACCACCGCTCAACTAGCCGAATTGCGCGCACCGCGGCGCTTGGCGCCTCCCACCGCCAAAACCAACGGATGGAAGATTGATAGGGCAGCGGGGACTCACCAGCGAGCGGAGACGGTGGCCGGAGACCGCGCAGCAGCGGCGATGACGAGGCCGGTGATTCCTCTCGCTCCACCCACTCGGCGCAGTGTGTCACAGTGCAGAAGAGAGAGACAGAGGAGTGGAGTTCAGAGAGGGAGGTGGAACGGTGTGAAAGCTTAGGGGAGGGGGAAGTGGAGTGGAGAGAGAAAGGGATGGCCTCTTTTGCGGATCAGCCCTGTTATTGTCATGCTATTCTGGAAAAGGACAGCCGGTTTGCGTGGTGAAATATGAATCATCGTTTTCCAATGTTAAAAAATGGGATTGCATCAGTGGCACGACTGTACAGCTCTTACCTAGGAAACATTGATTGTGACCGAATTCTATCGTCAATAATAAGTAGTAATACGTGTGGTGTTAAGGTGTGTAGCTACTAATATGGTATTTTATTATGAAGCATTGTAACGAGCTTTATAGTTTTGGGTGTTTGAATTGATTTATTATGCTAGCTTATAAGCCGTACGTAAAACGAGAAATATTATTAGCATATGATTAATTAAGTGTTAACTATTAAAAACTTGAAAAACAGATCTATTTTATTTTTTAGAGATACTTTCATATAGAAAGTTTTTAAAAAAAAACACATCGTTTTATGTTTTGGGAAACGTGCTAACTGAAACTGAGGAAGAAGCTATAAGCAACACGTAGAAGTAAACTCCCCCGGTGCAGTAGTTGACTAAGTTGGCTGAAGCTTATTGGGCTACAACAACAAGCTATGGGTTTTTTTCTTTGTCTTAGTTGTGGTGTTAGCAGTAGCCAAAAAGACCTTAATTTAATGTTTTAAACCAAATTGATAGTCAACACATAGATATTATTTTCATAGTATAATCTTTATCATCTACTTAATGAATCTATCACGTATCGTATTGCGTCAACGTATATTGGAAGGAATTATATATTTATAGTCATAAAATGTAGATAAAAGGGATTGGCTTGAAATGTCAAACCAAATTAATCATTGCTCACTCAAGATCTCTAACAACCAAACAACCTATGCATGGAACTTTTCCACAATCACAAGAAAAGGAATTAAATGCCTTATCATACAACGACAATCGTTAGCTGGTGAGTGATTTTCTTCCATTTGTTTCCAATTTAGCCGGTTGGTGGTTGATTCAGTGTGATTAGCACCTTTGTCCTATAGATCCAATGGGGGACCATAAACGTCATACGGCCAAAACGTAGAGACCTATCTGAAAAAAGTGCGCCTCGAGCAGTGATTCCCCCGTCCTGGCTGGCCGGCCCACCTGGCGACCAACGGGCACGTGGGGAGACCCCGGCCGGCCCAACGTCTCGCAGGATATGACCAACTGACATGTGGGCCCGTCCCTCTCTGTTGATGTGGAGCCCAGATGTAAGTGTGTGTGGGTTTGTACGCCCAACAGTCAGTCCGCTCTGGTTGGACTGTACATGGTGTCAGGCATGTGGGGTTGCTTTTCCTCACGTGCTGCCAAAAGCAACTGGCTCGTTGTGGGTCCCGCACTGCAGTGACTGCACGCTCATGCTACCGTTCGTACAGCCCATATTACTCCTAGTTGGGCCCGGATGCCGTGCGTGCGGCCCATATTAAGTTAGACAGCTAACAAATTTTTTATTTTTCTATTTATTTACAAAAGTATATTTTAGTTTTGAAAATTTACAAATCTATACTCCCAGCGCCCTCTGGGAGGACCTTTTAAAAAACGTCATCCCAGAGAGCGTTTTAGATGACGTGGCAAGCAACCGTCGGCTGTCACTATCGGGCGGCCGTCCGGCCGTCTGCCATTTTGCAGGCGCTCGGCGGCCACCATTTTGCGGACGGCCCCCTTGCCATCCTCCCAGAGGGGGGTTTTTTTCCGGTCAAGGGGACGCCTATAAAAGAGGTGGTCCCGTGGATCGGCCATTTTGCAGGCAGCCCCCTTGCCGCCCTCTGGGAGGACGATTTTTGCTCGGCCAGGAGGCCGCCTACATAAATGGTGGCTGTCCGGCCGCTGGGGTAGGGTGCCGCCTGCAAAAGTGTTAAAAATCGTCCTGGTGAAGGGCGATTTTTTGGTAGCTTATTATAAAATCCCCTCCCAGCCTTCGAAGAATTCATAAAATTCCCAAAAATAACAGAAAAAAAAGAAGAGATAGCTAAGAGGGAAGGCGAAAGAAAGCGGCGAAGCCCTGCCAGTTTGCGGATTCGTTTGCAGGTAAAATCTTTTGTCCCTTTGTAATTTTTATTTATATTCATAAAGTAATGTAGTATTGTATTAGTTACGTGCATCGTATCATATGAAAATAAGTTGTTACACTCGTAGATCTGTAGTTTTTAGGTCAACATATTAGACGACGTAATTTTTATAGAGATGGTGGTTATAAAATGTCGATTACACGGTATTAGATCTAATGAGCATGTTGGTTCTTAGTTTAACTTTATTTTTTTTGTCAATAGAGATGTCGAATAAGGTGGTATTTCAGTTATTTCATAGGTAAGGGAATGTTAGGTATGGTTCACAGGATGTAGATCTATCGGAGTTCAGTTCAATGGCTAAGGGCATTGATAGGCTAGCTAAGACAAGTTTTGAGTCAGTGTACAACTGGTTGATACGAGGCTTCCGAGTCGACCCCCAGATCGACGCAGTAACCGTGTATGTTGTAGTGAGTCGTGCAGTCGAAGGTTTTTTTGGAAACTTATGCCGGTGAATTGCACTGCCACTTGGAGATGGTACGTGGAGAATGCATTTCAACGTGGTTGGCCACTTGGCATGCTTGTGTCGGTATACGAGAAGGATAACACCATTGCAATGGCCGTGCAAGATGATGAGAGTCTAAGTGTGACGAGAGGTGATGCTGAAACAATGGAGGAAAATGAAGGAGAGAATGAAGAAGATAGGCAACCAACATGTGTGGCAGACGAGAGAGAGCTAATCGATACCATCGTTGAGGAAATGGATAGGAAATATGCTGATAACGAGCATACAGATTATGGTGAATCATCCGATGAGGACAATGTAATGCCTGTAGAATGGAGCAACGAGGACTTCTCCGGGCTTGTTATCTCCGAGCGGTATCATGTCCATGGAAGTACAGGAAAAATAAGATCATCTAGGGGGCTAAGTGTGCATAGATAGAGGATTTGAATAAGGCAGTGAAACAATGGACAGTGTCACTTCAAAGGGAGTTCTGGGTCATGAAGCCAGGTAAGTTGGTGTATGAAGTGAAGTGCGTGAAGAATGGATGTCCATGGCGGGTGCATGCATTTAGGAATAAATGGAAGGATTATTGGCAAGTGTTGATCGTGACCGAGCATTCTTGTTACTTACAAGTGGTCGAGAAATACCATAGAAACATGACATCTGTATTTGTTGCAACAGAGATGTACTTCCACGTTATGAATAACCTGAGATACGAACCAAGGTCAATTGTTAGGCATATTGAGGAGAAATTCAAGTACACAATTAGCTATGCAAAGGCATGGAGGATGAAACAGAAGGTTGTGGAGATGAGGTTTGGTACATTTGAAACATCGTATGATAATTTGCCTCGTCTTTTAGCATGTATTCTTTAGAGGAATCTGGAGACCTACCACGACTTGAAAGCTTTCCCATCAATTGACCATCGTAACTAAAGTGTGTTACAACGGGCATTTACTACCGAGCATCCCCAAGTTATCTACATTCTTGACCCAACAAAATTGAGGGACAAAGCAGGTCGCCACAAGACAAGATGCATTCGTAATGACATGGATGAGTCCGAAGCGGGTGGAAGGTGTAAACATTGTTCAAAGTGCGACCAGAAAGGCCATACTTACAAGAAATGTCCGAAAAATGGAATGGGCCTGAGTGCGGTGGAAGCTAGACCATCAAGTTCAGGCACTGATGGAAGTCATCCCCCGGGTGAAGGCACCACTTCAAGACAACCCCGTCCTAGACGTTTTCGTGCATTTAGTGGTGCTGTGGTATAATGTTAGTTCATGTATCAATGTAATAGAGATTCTATAACTTAAGTTCTCGTGCTATGTTGCGTCCTTGATTTTTGTTATAGAATAATATATGCCCTATTGTCGTCTTTTATTATTATGTATTAATGCTAGGAACCTTTACATTAATTTTTATTGTGTTGTTCAATTAACTTTATAAACTGACTCTTACTTGTTGCTTTCACAATAAAAATTATGCTAACTTTCTATTTGCATACAGGTTTGGCGTACCAGACACCGGAGCTGCTAGACCGGGGACTCGACCGGTCCCATCGGTCTTACCTGTCAGCCGTTAAGGGTGCTAAGCGAGCACCTTCCGTCCATGGCCTTCACGTCATCTCTTGCATATAGACCCCCGGTTTTGTGAGAGGTAAGAACTGTACCAATATTTTTTCCCCACACTTGTATATTTCTATGTTTCGCAATATTGACTACGGTGCTATATTCTGCAAGTTGCGTGAGACTGGACTTCCTCCGCTGTGCAGGCCAGTCAAGTCTGCACCGGATGAGAGAGACCCTGCGAGATGGTGGGACGCTGACTAGTCACTTTTGGCAGCACTGGTGGATCGCTGGAGACCGGAGATGCACACATTTCACCTTTCGTGCAATGAGATGGCTCCCACACTTCAGGATGTCTCGTACTTGCTGGGCCTTCCCCTCGCAGGGGACACTGTGGGACCGGTTGACGGGGCGCATGGATGGGCAGAGGACATCACTGTTCGGTTCGCTCACGTGTAGCGCCTGCTTGGACTTGGTGCGCCAGGTTCGTTACCTCCTTACACTACTAGCAGCCCCTCGAATGCGTGGGTGCTACAGTTCACTATAAGTCGCGTATTTGTTAGATTTATAATCGCCCGATCTACAATGCATCAGTGGAACTAACAATAATCTTGCTTTGCAGCCTTATCAGCTCCATCTTGACGCTGACGACTACTCGGTGTGACAGAGCTTGAAGATATACCTGCTCTGGCTGTTCGGCTGGGTGATGTTCACCAGCACGACGAGGCACGCGATGGACAAGGGACTAATCCACTACGCCTATGCGATCGCCGATGGCGAGGATGGCGACATACCGTAATGGAGCTGGGGATCTGCTGTGCTAGCAGCAAGGTACCGTGGTTTTTGTGACGCGTGCACAAAGACCGATCCAAGAGCGATTATCACCGGTTGCCCTCTCCTTTTGCAGCTATGGACGGCCGAGCGGTTCATAATAAGTCGCCCTCTGATTGAGCACTCTCCCTACGAGAGCAGCCTAGGAGGCTTCTACGGGCAGTCAGCTAAGGACTGTCCGATTATGGGGACAGTCTGATGTCGCCATGAGGTACGTAACGTGAAATTCTAGGTTTATTGCCTACGCGTAAACACTGACGTGTTCCCCTGTCTTATTTTGCAGCGTCGTTATGCCCACGCGTAGGTTAGGAGAGCCTATTCCGACTTCGTGATGGAGTTCAATCGCCTGTAGCCTAGCGACGTCATCTGGGAGTTGTACAGTGCGCAAGCCATCGTGGCCCGTGCACCGCTCAGACTCTCAGTTCTATGCACGCGTGACTAGGCCTATTGGATGATGACAACGCCGATGGCGTTCGACATCTTCATCAAGCCTCACTGTCCGCAGCGTGTGATACGATAGTTCGGCCTATGTCTACACTTCCCTGTGCCAGTGGAGCAGGTTGTCCTGCGCAACGTTCACCGGTTAGTAGAACTACGAATTTCGTTCAGTATTACAACTCTTTCATGAAGTCTAATACACTCTCTGCAACTAGCTATACTAGTAGGGGATAGGGAGCCGGCACTCTATGGGTTCCTCGATTGCAGAGGTATATGGACGACTGGTTGTTGGCGACGGAGGAGGTCATCGACGAAGTCCGGCCACGCATTGAGGCCGCCTACCTAGGATACCTTAGGTGGTACCAGCCTCGCACCCGCACACACGTCACGTTCACTCCAGCGGATCCATAGCCACACGTCACCGCCGTGACAGACGCGTACACTACATACCGTGACCAGGACTACTTCCGCGCGGTGAGTCACGTTCTCTTTGCACTTTGCTATTTCCTTTGTACATGTCCATGGTTCTAACACATATTTAATAACATTTGAAAAAGGCCAACGATGCGCGCTAGGTTCAAGCTGATGTGGATACGACGTTCGGACGGTTGGACGTTGGGATTGTGCTGAGTGCGGAGGAGCAGAGGATGACTTTCGGGAGAATTCGTACGTCGATGCACACAGTGATTCGTGCGCTCACTTGTTGTCACAACCCGATTTTTCAGGAATTAAATAATTAATTAATAATTGATTTTTCAGAAGTTATATTAAATTATAAAGTAAAATAATTAAGTAAAGTAAAAATGGGAAATAAAAATTTCTTTAATAAATCATGGTTGAAATTATTTTAATAAATTATTTACGTGTAATTACACTCTCTGAAATTTTCTTGGATTTTTCGAAGCTCCAGAATTAATTTTAATATTACAAAGATCAATTCAATAATTATTTAAATAATTCTCAATTCCTTTTCTCGGGTTGCTCTCTATCAAATCCCTTTGTGCCTTTCTCGAGTTGTCGTTCTCGAATCTTCCCTGAAAAGTCCAACTCCGGAGAAATCCTTAAAGTTCCAAATCCGAGTGTCTCAAATCTATTCACTCCCTTTTTATGAAATATCCATATTTTCTTTTTATTTAAATTTCCTTGGTCTCCAAAAAACCCAGGTCTTTTGAAATAAATCCAAATCCTCAAATACTTCATAGTTTTTCCAATTCCGGGATCCCATAAAATATTCTCAAGATTTCCATTCCCGAAAACAAAATCAAAACATTCAAAATGTTTCCCTAAATTCCAATATTCCCAAAATTCCAAATATTTCTACAATTTTCGATTCGGAAATATTCCTCGAATTTATAAATTCCAATTTTTCCAAATTTGGAATTTTGCCAGAAAACCCCTCTCCTTTCTTTCTTTTTCCCCATCCTTTCATTTATTTTTTCCTTTTCTTTTTTTCTCTGGTTCTCTCTCTCCTGTTTATCTTCCTTCGTTGGACCTCTCTCTCTCACTCGGATGGCCGGCCCGAGCCTGCCTGCGCCGCACTGCTCCAGCCCCGGCCTGCTCACCCTTGGCCTGCCGCCTGCTGCCACACCCGCGCCGGCCTGCGCCCAATCTCGGCCCAGCGCCGCCCCCTGCGCCTCCGCCCCGCAACGGCCGCCGCCGAATCCGCCGCGCCGCCGCTACCGTGCCGCCCCGAACTCTCCTCCCCTTCTCTCTATAAAAACGTTGTGCCGTCGCCCGTGCGCCGCCAGCCGCCGCTTCCTCAGTGCCCTAGCCACCGCCCTGCAGCTGTGCGCCGTCGCCCCTGCTCCCGTGCGCCGTCACTGCCGCCCCTGTATCTTGAGAGCGCCGTGTCCCTGCTCTAAAAGCCGTGCCGCCGCCTCGCGCCGCCCAGCAGACCGAGCTGCATCCTTGATCCAAGCTGCCACCACACTCGCGTCAGATCGTCGCCGCCGTCGTCCTGTTTCCCGGGCCGTCGCCGGACAACGTCGTCCTTCTGTCGCCTGCCGAGCCGCCGCGCCATAGTCCGTCATCGGCCGCCGTCCAACAAGCAAGCAGCGCCGCCGCCTCTTCTACTCCCTATGCCCGAAGCTGTCACCATCATCGCCTCTTCGCTCGCAGGTGAGAAGCCGCTGGCGCCACTGTTCTCCCCCTGCTCGTCGCCGCCGATCTCTGGTCCCCGAGCCACCTCGGCCCCATGGTCAAGCTGCCGCCTTTTCTCTTTACCCCACTGGTGCACTGTCGTCCGTCGTCGCCGACGTCGTCGTCTGCGCCAACTCCGCCAGCCGCCATCGCCGTTCCCTCTTCGTCGGTTTCGCCGCCCATCCAGAAGCAGCGCCGCCACCTTGCTCTGCTCCCGTGCGCCGCCGTCGTCTGGACGTCCATCGCCGCCGCCTGCCGTGGCCGGTCTGCCATCGCAGCCCCGGCCGCCACCAAGTCGTCCTCCGCCGCCGCCCTCCTCGTTGACCTGGCGTCGTCGTCTACCATCGCTGTCGTCGCGCCGGCCGTGTGGCACCGCCAGTGGGCCCGGTCGGCATCCCCATCCGGTGACACAGATGGGTGGACCTGATGTCCCCCCTCTGCTCTGTATGTATGACAAGGGGGCCCACAACCCATACTCATCCAAAGTAATTCCATTATTAATTAATTTCCGAGGGAATATTCCAAGAATACTCCTTTTCCAATTCTTTTCGGATTTATCCCAAATTTAATCTTCCAAAAGCCATATCTTTTCCGTCTGAAGTCCGAACCGACCCGTTCTTCTTCCTAAATTCATCTAAAATCATAATTTACTTGTTTATATATTTTTATGTATTGTTTATTTGGAGTTTTTTAGGGTTTTTATCGTTTTGCATGTAGTCGTGTATAATCGCTGTTTCGGATGATCACGGAGTCTGCAGAAGAGTTTGGAAGATCTGCAGAAAACGTTTTGTTGCAAGGCAAGTCACATGACAATCTCCTTGAGCATGTTGATCCCAATTGTGAAAACTATTTTGTTTTAACGTTATTGCATGTAACGCTTTTTGAATGTCATTTTTATGGGTATTTATTTATTGTCCTATATTCCTTGATTATAGCCATTTTGCGATTGATGCCTTTACCTTGATACCTTGGGTGAATAATACTGACTAGCTGGATGACTATTTAATGGTCTGGCTAGATTATTTAGGATTTTGCTTAGCCATGCTAGCAACTATAGTGTCATTTTATGTGGGAAAATAATTCAATTATCAATGACCCTTTAATGTTAAATGGCTATATTTTCACGACAATGAGTTGTAGCTGATTAATTAACTATGTCAAATAAAACTTGACTGAATGGTAGGTTGTGAGCACCAGGTTTGTAATTGTTGCTAGTGGTGCTCATGACAATTAAGGACCGGTTCGCGGACTACTTATTGCGATGCAACACTCGTGCTAACCACAAGCCAGAATGGGTAATGGTGGGAACCAAAGTGTATACGTTCAACCGAGGTCCACCATGGTGTGTTGTGGCTGTGTCAATAAGACCACCATGGCTACGTCAATAAGTCTATGTCTGGGCATTGGGCCGTCTCCCTGTCTAGGTATCTGATCAATCCTACTGGAGACTGGTAGTCCAGCGGGTGGCTCCCTTGTTGTGTGGATTACATGGAGGGACCTATCATAATTCCTTTCCGAGGTATCATGGTGGTATTAAGGCACATAGTGATGTGTTGTAGAGTTGTGTCTTGTGGGTAAATTGGTACACCTCTGGCCAGAGTAAAACTGTTCGAATAGCCGTGCCCACGGTTAAGGGCGGCCTAGCAATGTTTTCTGTGATTAGTCCCACACTATTTAATAATGATGATAAATGATGGAATTTGATGGCTCCTATTTGTTGAAGTTATGGTTTGGGCCTGAACTGCGTTGGAGCGTTGTTCAGAGATGGATTTAATGTTGATATTAATTAAACTATACGGTTTTCAATGATTTTAAATGCAAATGTTTTAAATGCTATTTTATGCAAATGAACCATACTATGTCTTTTCTTTGGTATCCTGTTGCATTACATTGCATTTCCTAGTATAGCTTGTTGAGTACGGTGGGTGGTACTCAGTCTTGCATTATTGCAATCATCAGAGTGAAGCTTCGCGAGGAGGAGAAGTTGGTGTTTGGCTTATACCCTAGTTAAGCTGCCTGTGGCTTGGTGCTGAAGCTACGCTAGTTGCCGTTTCACTGCTGTTTTTTTCTGTGTGAGGACTAAGTGCCTCTGTTGTAAGTATTTATCGTTATTTCGTATTTGGTTATGTTTATCAAATTGTCGATTTGTGTACCTCAGCTGATTCCTGGACGAGGATTTATTGCACAAATTAGCTTTAGAAATTCTGGTGAATTTCTGGGCGTGACACTTGTCGTGCGGTCGATGCGGTACCTCCCGTAGCCGTATCTCAGCACCATCCATAGCCCGCTAGAGTAGGGGTTCGCCCGCCTACAGCAGGAGTGCACCAGCAGGGTTCCAGTCAGCCAGCTATCCCCTCCAGAGATAAATTCCGCTATCCATCAGTTCATACAATATTTCCTTCTACCGACATGCACCGTTTTACATCAATATGCTTCCATGCAGCTTTCGCTACACCGTACCTCGATCTCTTGGGAGTTGGCACGTCCACGCAGGGAGCGTACTACACACGTCCACACGCGCAGCAGGGCATGAGCACTGCTCCCGGGGCTACTACAGGAGGTCCTACAGGTTAGATGCACAGTGCAAAGTTTTCTTTTGCCTTGCAAAATTCTGGTTTGCAATTATCAACAATTTTTTTCCACAGGGTTCCACTCTACACCACTGGGGATATTTGCTAGCGCTGACTCCTCCGCGCAGGGTGCACACGGCAGCGGTTGGGCACGAGATCCTTTCGACGACGACGACTTGGAGACGCGAAGATCTAGGATGTATTAGATTCCTCACAGCTCAGAGGAGCTCCGCCACCGCAGACACAGGAGCCGCCAGCTGCCACACCTGTGCACGCGAACTGCGCTGGCCATGCCATACCACTTGACTAGCTGACCTACTCCTAGGGCCATGTGCGAGCGCAGGGTAGGAAGATAAAGAGGGCTAGAGGTTACGACCAGGGCCCGCAGTACGTTATACCAATAGTAGTTAGCTTGTTGTACATATGTTTTATCTTTTGTACGCCATGTTTTATTTATCCTACGCTTACTGTTGTCGATGTTTTACACCGGCAATAAATATATGGGGCTAGTCGGCGGATGTAAACTCGGTGGATTGCAAAGGAACACAGAGGGATTTTATACTGGTTCAGGCCCTCAATGTCAGGTAATACCCTACGTCCAGTTTGTATGTATTCCTTTAAGGATATATGGTGGTAGTTCTGATGAACTTGTGTGCACCTGCCCTCATGGGGCGCCCTGCCCCCCTTATATACTGTGGGACAAGGTTACAAGGTAGGAGTCCCCATCGGATTACGACTAGGAGATCTCCCCTTAGAGATATAGCGCACCCGACTAGGACTGTATATTCCTTTCTATACAAGGCGAAGTCTGCCGAATCTAGCTATATCTCTAATTATAAGGCTAGGCCCATCCTCTATCCGAGTGGCCCATATGCTTGTCATGAGGTACCCGGGGCCCATGGCACCCACAGTAGCCCCCGAGACCTTCATAGTTGAGTCACAGCTGATGCCGAGTGCTCATCCTCCACGGTGAAGTCTTCCCGAGTGCATTGCTCCCGAGTACTCTTTGTCTGAGTGCTGCTTCTCCCGAGTCCTGCTTCATGTCAGCTGGCAGCGAGGCTATGAAGGGCTTCATGTAGATGTAGGAATAGTGTGCGCCGAATAGGCGCACCTATTAGGTGTAGCCCCCAACTTTGTGCTTAATTGTGAAGACAATTAAACATAAAGTCAAAGATCTTTAACCTTGTGGTCTTTCCCGAGTAGTATACTACTGGTATATGAGACTCTTCGGTATCATGTCAACCGGAATATGATTTATAGTCTTGCCGAGCAGGGAACTACTCGTATGTAGGACTCTTCGACTTCATGTCAGTCGGAATGTGTGTTTATAATCTTGCCGAGTAGGATGCTACTCGTATATGGGACTCTTCAGCGTCATGTCAGCTGGAAAGGGGGTGTTTATAGTCTTTCCCGAGTAGTATACTACTCGAAAATCAGACTCGTCGGCATCATGTCGGCCGGGATGATTATTTATAGTCTTTCCCAAGTAATATATTACTCGAAAATTAGACTCGTCAGCTTCATGTCAGCTGGAAAAGGTGTTTATAGTCTTTCCCGAGCGGCGTCCCTTTCGGAAGTTAGACTCTTCAGCTCGTCAGCTGGAAGAATGTTTATAGTCTTTCCCGAGTAGTATACTACTCGAAAGTTAGACTCCTCCGCATCATGTCAGCGGGAATGAGAAATTTATAATCTCTCCCGAGTAGTGCACTACTCGAAAGTTAGACTCTTCCACATCATGTCAGTGGGAATAATGTTGCTCATGGCAACTGATGGCCACGCATGTAGGCCGAGTACCACTTTATGAAAATAAATCCATGGCGTGGTCAGGTGTACCCAAGAAAGATACCTGCATCCCTAATTTTAATGAAGACCAGCTTGTGATCCTTGTAAGGATATATCCTCGAGACCTAGTGGATAAAACAGATACCCAAACATATATGTTTAGCAATAAGGCTTTCATAAAGCATATCTGTTTACCTCATCGGTTCCTGTGGGTAGCACCAGCGCTATAATTTCAACTCAGCCTGCGGGCGGCCCACATGGAGCATGCTACTGTAGGAACTCATATCTTGGTGGCTGCTACCAAATAAGCCGGCCTGAGTCGACCTATCCAGCATAGCTCTATAGAAGTATCATCCATCGCATGTCAGGATGAGTTTTTTGGTGTTGGTAACCGCAATCAGCCAGAGAAATCCTTATTCGCAAGCCTTTCCGACTTACGTTCTGGATGCAAACTGGTTGCCACATAAGCCTGAGTGGGTATAACGCAGGATCTGCTTGCCCTCCTCAGGTGTGACGCAGTGCATGAGAACTCCGGATGCACTTTGACAATGTAAGTCTTCTCTGACTTGGGTAAAGCCGAACAAGGTACCCGAACCTTGCATTAGCAGAGGGTTCGGCTGGCGACCCTCATGGGGCGTACCCTATCCAACAGAGTTATAGCCAAGCTAGGCACCCGAACCTTGCATTAGCATAGGATTCGGCTAGCGACCCTCATGGGGCGTACCCAACCTGACAGAGCCGTGACCAAATAAGGTACCCGAACCTAGCATTAGCATAGGATTCGGCTGGCGACCCTCATGGGGTGTACCCTACTTAGCCGAGTAGTACACAGCCTCGACTGGCGCCGGAGGTCGATTATTAGCTCGCATGGAGCGTAGCCGGGGAAGACGACATCCCGACTGGTGCAAGTACTCGGTCAGTAGCCCTCATGGAGCATCCCGAGTGTATTTTGGCAGACTTGTCCAGCCCCCGAGCATAGGAGATGGGCTCGCAGCCCTGAGTTCCTATCACGCATATCCGGAGCTGGGCCTGCAATATAAAGATATCGGATGAGTAGCATCTGATGATGAAAATAATCACCCGAATAAAATGTATTTTACAATATATGTAAATACGAGTTCTTCCTCTTTTTGATATTAATTTCCCCAAGTAGTTGACCCCTTACGTTTAAACGCTCTGCCCGACTAGTCATAGCCCCCTAGCGTCGGGAGTTGGCTCATGGCTCTTTCCCAGACACGCATTTTGGATGACTTGAGTCCGTCTTTCATGGAGCAAAGTTTCACGGATCAGGATTTATGCTACTCGAGTACTTTTGCAATCATTTAAGAGCAAAAACAGAGAAGAGTGCAGCTTGTGCACCTATTAGGTGTAAGCGGCTGCGGCATTGGTAAAGCCGAGTGAAGAAATATTTATCAGGAAGCGACTTAGCTGTTCGGTATTTCGGAGTGGGGATGCCATCCTTGCGTTTGAGCTTGTGAGCCCCCGAGCATGTCACTTGTTGTTCTGATAATCTTCATTTGTTGAAAGTCGAAGACGATTGTAACCGACTGCCACAATGAAGCTGTCTGACTTGCGTTTGCGATTCCCGGCTTTAGTCGGGACCGCGTCGTTGGTGCCCTCCCGCTTCTTCTGTCAGGATGCCTTTTTATCTTCAAGGGCCTCAGCAACAGCGTGGGCTGAGTCGGCGTATTTGTTCGCCATGTCGAATATAGCCTTGACAGAGTTGGGAGGCTTCCGAGTGAATTTGTCGATGAACGAGGTGTCTTTGACTCCTTTTCGAAAGGTGGCGATGACGACCTCATCCTTGATGTTTGGGATCGAATTTTTCTTCTCAGAGAACCTCTTGATGAAGTCACGAAGAGACTCGTTCTTCCTTTGATGCAATTGATATAAGTCGTGCTCGGAAGATGGCCTCTTGTATGTTCCTTGGAAGTTGGCGATGAAGCGTTCCCGGAGTTCTCCCCAGGAGCCGATTGATTGCTTGGGAAGTCCTGTTAGCCATGTCCTCGCTGAGTCGGCTAGAGCGACTGGGAGGTAGTTAGCCATGACTTTGTGATTTCCCCCAGCTGCTCGGATCGCCAGAGTGTAGACCGTGAGCCAGGACTCGGGATTGGTCTTGCCATCGTATTTGTCGATGCCTGTAGGCTTGAAACTCGACGGCCAGTCGACCTGTTGTAGCTCCTGGGTGAAGGCCGGTATGCCTTCGTCTTCATGAGGACTCCGACCCCGACTACGGCGGTGAAACCGCTCGTGGTGGAGGCCGAAATGCTCGTTCTCGTCTTCCAGTTGGCGTTGCTCGTCTTCTTCTTGTTCGCGGCGCCGAGCATTGGTGTCCTGCCGAAGATCACGCCATAGTTGGCCTCGGAGATCCCGGTTGTCCCGACGGTCACTTCGACGTTGCCGGTTGTTGTTTGGGTTGCCGAGTGACGTTTGGCGTGACTCCGTGTGCAGCCGACTAGAGCCGGCCGCTCGGCGTTGCTTTGAGGTAGACGAGACTGCCATTGGGGATGCCGACCGATTGGTCGGTATGAGGGTATCGCCCGACTGTTGGTGCTGCTGACATGCAGCAGCGATGAGCATGGCTTTTATCCTTACGATGGTTGGGGTGGCCTGGTGATCAGGCCCAAGCTGGATCGTGTCCAGTAGGGTTGCGGCGGCCATGATGTTCTGTTGTGGCATGACGAAGACGTCGTGGTCGCCGACTTTTGTTTGGAGGGTTTGTTGCTGAGCGGTTCGCCCGGCCCTGCGTAGGCCGTCGTTGCGGGCGTGCAGGCGTCTTGCTTCTTCCTCCTGTTGTTCTCGCAGTCGACAGGCCTCCTCCTCTTGTTGTTCGTGTAGTCGGCGTGATTCCTGAGTAGGAGTAGAGCCTTTGGATGCTATGAAGATTTCTCATGGCAGGAAGAAGCTTGCCGAACTGCTGTCCGACTTAGAGTCGGAATCCGACTGAGAGTCGTAGTCCGACTGAGAGTCATAGTCAGAATAGTTGATGGGGGTGATTATAACTCCGACCTCCCTAGATCCGATCTCGACAGGCTCTGGGCCGTATCCGAGTCGAACTCCAGAGGATCGGGTTTGCCGCGTCGGATGTAGATTGTAGATATCTGCGGTATCGCCGAGTCCGAACGGGAAATTGACGATCTCTTCCTTTTTTGGCCCGATCTCAGTCGGCTCAAAACCGAGTCCGAGTCGAACACCGAAAGAAAGAGTTGTCCCTGGACTAGGGCGTATTGGAGATCGCCGCAGCATGTCGTGGAAGATTGCTGCAGCATCGTGTAGGCCGACTGGCGCGGAGCCGGCTGGTTCCTTGGCCGGTTGGATCGGGTCCGAGTCGGCCAAGGTGAGGTTGCCGATCTGGTCGGCGACGAAGTCGAGGCTTCCGAATGTGATCGTGTCACCAGTGGAGAATTTGTCGCCGTCGACTCCGGTTGCTGGATCCATCGAGCTTGTAGATGTAGATCTCGCCGAAGCCCCTACCTGGCGCGCCAACTGTCGATGTTTTACACCGGCAATAAATATATGGGGCTAGTCGGCGGATGTAAACTCGGTGGATTGCAAAGGAACACAGAGGGATTTTATACTGGTTCAGGCCCTCAATGTGAGGTAATACCCTACGTCCAGTTTGTATGTATTCCTTTGAGGATATACGGTGGTAGTTCTGATGAACTTGTGTGCACCTGCCCTCATGGGGCACCCTGCCCTCCCTTATATACTGTGGGACAAGGTTACAAGGTAGGAGTCCCCATCGGATTACGACTAGGAGATCTCCCCTTAGAGATATAACGCACCCGACTAGGACTGTATATTCCTTTCTATACAAGGCGAAGTCTGCCGAATCTAGCTATATCTCTAATTATAAGGCTAGGCCCATCCTCTATCCGAGTGACCCATATGCTTGTTATGAGGTACCCGGGGCCCATGGCACCCACAACTGTGGAAACTTCTTTCCTTTGTTTACGCTCGTCGGTGCATCGATATACTCTTCAGGGTTTACGTTTTCGATGAAACCGATCAAAAACCATAAATTTTCGAGTTTCGACTTTACGATGAAAGTAGATTCTGAGCGATAAAAACTGATCGAAAAAGGTTGCTATTAAAATCATGACCATTCACGATTTCTTTTAGTAATTCAACTGCAAAATGCCTGTTAAATTTTACGGTCAGATTTGCTCGAAATTTCGCAAAAAATACTCGTCAACGGTCGCACCGGACGAGAGGCAGCCCTACGGGTGGTGGCTATTTGCAGGCGGCTCCCTCGCTGGCCAGAAACCGCTCTCCCAGAGGGAGGCAGGGGGCACTTGTAGAATGGTTGGCTTGCGGAGCCGCCTCTATTGCAGGCAGCTCCCTGGCCAGGTAAAAATCTCCCACTGGGAGGACGGCAAAGGGGCCGTCTGCAAAATGGCAGCCGCCCGATGCCGCCTCTTTTGCAGGCGGCCTCCTTGCCATCCTCTAGGGCAAGGAGGTCGCCTGTAAAATAGCAGACGGCCCGACGACCACCCAACAGCGAGGACCGATAGGCGTTTGCCATGTCATCTAAAAAAATCCTTCCAAAGGGCATTGGAGGTATAGATTTGTAAATTTTCAAAACTAAAATATATTTTTGTAAATATTTTTTTAAAAAAAATATAAAAATAAAAAAAATCGACAGATACCCACTTGCGCGTGCGTGGCCCAAATTATTGGGCCGGAACGACATCGCGACCTATGATCATGTGGGCCATGATTTCTGTCACTGGACAAAAAATCTCTAAAAAAATTTTCAAATGTAAATACGGACGATTACAGTGTAATTACAATGTAACTAGTATACAATTATACTATAAGTTGGGTGTAAGTTACACATAATATCATAAACCTTGCTGTAGCTTGCTGGGAGAGTGCGTGCATAACTCCCTCCCGCACGCACGATACCATCCAACAGGTAGCATAAATCTTGGCGCATATCCAACGGTCAAAAAATAGACAAATTTCAATTAAATTTTTATTCCCTCCGCCTAGCACGAATCTCAGTACCATCCAACTGGCAGCACAAATCTCAGCACACATTGAACGGAAAAAAATGTATAGCAAAATCATTTAACTATTCAACATGTTCTTTTTCAAGAAATGGATTAATACACACTTTTCGAGCTTCTAAACAGTGTTATTTTAAAAATACTTTCTATATATGAATTTTTTATAATATTATTTTAAATTAATATGTTAACTTTATAATAGTTAATTCATTTACCTGTACCCTCAAATAATTATCATAAATCACTCATCTATTCAGCCGTTCAGTCAATTTAGCAGAAAAGAAGAATAAACTACTAGTAGAATTAATAAGAAGAATAAGCTTGATGGAGACTGTCTTGGATGATTCTTAATTTCTCATCAAAACCACGGAGCGCGGAACAACTCACGCGACAAAATCGACTGCTTAGATAGTGTGAATACATTTTATTTTACTACATATAATGGAATAAAAGTCCATCATTTGATGGCTGTGAAGGCCCAGATGAGAAAGGCCCAAAATCTGTTCTGATGACATCGGCTCACCACGCATCAAACCAGCCTAATTTTGCTTAATTAATGCGGGCGGGAGGTTCACTTGGTTGCCACTTTTAAAAACGAATTTGGCACATTTTGGTGCTATCAAATTTTAGTAGCGTGAGATGTGTTTGGTTTAAAGCCTTACCAAAATTTAGTGTTATTAAGAGCAGAAATTATTGGAATTACCAAAATTTAATAGGGTAGCAATGATAAAAGTATGTTTGGTTTGTTTTTCTACCAAAATTTGGTAATTAGGGTTAAAAGTGTCAATGGAAGTGAACAAGCCCAAAGATCCTTGGCCCCTTCCTGCTCTATCTCTGGCGTTCTCGCTAGCAGCGAGGAAAAAGGGGATCATCTTGTTTTAGGGCTTTCTTTGACAGGACTCTATCTCCTAGATCCATCTTTTCTGGAGCTGGAGCCCAACCAAACATTGAGCTCCACCAAAATATGAAGTGGAGCAAGATGGAGTGATCTAAAAAAAGAACTAGAGGTGTGGAGCGGAAATTGGGTCGCTCTACAGCTCTGCTGCACAGCTTCACTTCACACTTAGAATTTAGGAGGTGGAACCCTACCAAACATGCTCTTAGTTAAGTAAGTTTTTAGGGTTTTCTCGAATAAAGTATTTAGGTCTTAAATAGTCTAGAGTTTGTCTTTTGTCTGTGGAGTTAGGTCTGTTTAGGGTATTTTGCTTGTTCTATTTTTTTGTCGATGGCTACTACTACGTTGACGATGATCCAATCGGTAGCATAGGATTTATTATTGGGTTACCGACTTGTTTTTGTTGGTTTGCTAATCTATCAAAAAAATGAAGATGGTGGTCGATGCTCATTTATATCCTTTTGTGTGTACCGGAGTTAGTCAGTGTTGTGGCTGTGCTTGTCTGCATGTATTTTTTATGGTAATTCAAGATATAGAGCTTCTTCGTTCTTAATTTTTTATCATGTTTTATATTTCTCAACCTTTTAACAAAGGGCTGTAATCCCTTCTCTTATTTAATATATTTAACTCTGTTTTAAAAAAAAGGGCAGACTATGTGTCAAACGTTTGATGACATTGTTTCATCGCATGCTTCGTGAAACATTCAGGTAGACTATGTGAAACAAATATTTAGCGAGCTGAAGCATTTGCAAAACAATAAAAATAAAAATGAGAGGATCCGGCAAGCAACAATATGACATCGAAAAATACCTGTTCAACATAACAAAAATATAATCACACGTAAAATACATTATATCCAACACTTGAAAAGAATCACCGCAACATCCAAACTTGCCAATTACTGAATTGCAGCACGAAAAAAACGGCATATGCAACATAAGAAAAGATGCGACGCTACATCGAAAAGAACCGGCTGCAACAATTTTGCTTGCTTGTTGCAACATTTCATACACCAATCTTTCGTTGGTTCTGCACAGATGGACATCCTCACCTGCATTGCGCCTCCATTGATTTGCACCAGCACACCACATGCCACTGTATATGCGGAGCCAAAGCAGTAGGGGATGACAGAGAACCACCGGTGGGAGAGGAATTTGGAAGCGATGTCACCTCCCGTAGGAGGCTACGTGATTATGTTTATATGGATGAGAAAAATCCTTATCATGATAATACAGACAATTTATGATATGTTAGAAATAAATCCAAACTAGAGTCCTATACAAGAAATATAGCAGAATTGCCAAAACATAATTTATCTTTAACATATTCGGATTCTATCTCCCAACATGATCACAAGTAATCTAATTATCTCGATAACAGGGGAAGGCGTAGCCTCCCTCAGCCATCAACAACTAGAGCAGGAGGTTCGTCCTGGACATGAAGAGACCGAGGGTAAGCGAGTATGTCAGGCCGTCAAGGTGAAGAATTGGCACGAGGCATACAAGGAGATAACACGATGGCAGGACGATTGTTCCATAGAGAGCTAGCATTATCGGCTGGATTATATTTGCACTCTAATTAAGCCCCGTGTATTCAAAGCGCAAATGATGCGCTTCGCCAGGATTCGACACATATAAAAGAAACACACTTTTGAGGTGATAAAATGAGAACCTATGTGATCATAAATACTTATACGACCAATGGAAGATATTGTACAATTGAATAACAATTAGATGTTTATGAATCATATAAAGCTACAACTGAGGAAGCTACACTGAGTGAAATCTTATGAATCTCTCTTTTTTTTCTCTCCTATCCTACACTCGAATTGTTTCCGGAAGACGACCTCAACAGCTGATGATGATTGGGGGACACTGAATTTGGCATCCCTGGGTTGAACATGATGTTTGACGCCTGTGGCGATGGCTGGGTTTGGATGGCCGATAGCGGCAGGCGAGGTCCGAATGACAGCATCTGCTGCCGCTGCTGCTGCTGCTGCTGCAAGAATGTCATCTGAGGATGACCATGCCCCTGCATGTTATTGGCGTACGCTGCCGGCATACTGGCTTGAGGCATGGAGCCTGGCACGCCCATCGGTATAGGGCTTATATTCATTGGATTGGATGACATGGTGCTACTACCTCCAGGTAGACTATTTCCAGGTGAAGCCAACCGGGTTGACATTATTCGGACACGGTCAGATGCAATCCTCTGCCTGATTCTCTCCACTTGCTCGCATTCTTTCAAAAGCAAGGTTTCAACTTCGGCAAACTGCTTCAGCTTCAGTTCCAACCTTTTTAACTGCAAGTTAATTGTTGTTGCAAATATGATCAATGAAAACAATGCAACTTGTTGGGAAAAAAACCTAGTGACTATGACTAACGGCAAGTCAAACATAGATCAATTACAGTTTTCTAACTAGCTTCCATAGATAAATAGAAAAAATAATCAAAAAAATAATTTTTTTTACAAACACTTCACATATTCCCTAGGAATCATTAACTTATATTGCGTTACTAAAGCTAAGTGGGCTTTGCAACTGAACTGTATTGGGTAAACAGGGATGTTTGTGATCATATATATTAGGACCTTTTTTAATAAATTCTGACTTATCAGTATGTTTTGTATTTTAATGATCCTAACTGAGAGTTTCACCGTTATGCTGGCAACAATACATAAACCTGACAACACAATTAGTTCAGTATGCAGATGATTTCCAACCATTAACTGCCTTTCATTTTTCAGCCAGTTCTAGACTCCTCACCAGCTATACTTATCATTCGCCACAACACTATCAATGGAGACTGGCCAGAAACTCATAGAAGTTACCTGGTACGATTAGGTTATAGGCAATCGAGTCGAGGGGTTGCTTACCTAAGTTTCCAAAACCTAATCAGAATGCACTAAAAAACACCTTTTACCATCAAATTAGGCTAGGAAAGGAAAACATGTACAGAAGACCCCAACTTTACAGTGCCATTTTCAAACTCTTTCTAGCACTCATCCAAAGAGAACTCGTATTTTAAGGGATGGCCATGCAATAGTGCATTTTCTTAAGTAAGAATTTGCACATTCAGTAGTGACAGTAATAATGAGAAAAACAAGGCCTAAATGCAAACATGCCGACCAACCTGATGGTTTATTACGGTAGCAGTTAGTCTTTGGATTTCACGCTCCTCTTGATCTGCGAAAAGTTTAGACTTTGTCGCTGCTGCCGACAAACCGCACATGGCAGCATGCTTCACCTTTTCTGGAGAGATGGATGAAGATATACCTGTTTAAGGATAGGATGGTTTCCTTAATACTAGTATCTTGCATGAGTAAATGAGATTTCGCAGACAAACTGATTATCATAGTGGAGAAGATAAATATGAAGTCATTACCACCATTATGATCACGAAAATTCGGATGCGCACCATGGCCCCTAGCATCAGAGCAAATGCTTTCTGAATTCACCCTTCAATGTTTAGCAAAAGGTAAGTCAAAACCTAGATCTACCATAGTAAGTCCAAAGGAGACTGCAAACCAACCAAACGATCAAATCAAACAAACCAAATGTCTACTTTTAACAACAGGTGGATAAGTTCCTTAATCTCAATGAAGGATAAAGATCGGCAGTAACCACCTGGTTGCTATCTGAGTAGCCATATCGGCAGCACTGTAGCTACAAGTATTGGCATGATAATTTTGGCCTAATCTTATTCATTTATCTATTACCCATGCATATTCTGTTTGCATGATATTTTTGGCCTAACCTTATTCATCTATCTATTACCCATTCATATGCTGCTTGATGAAAGAAAGCCAAACAGAACTCGAAGAAAATTAGATTATTTTGAATTTTAATTGATGGACGGTAATATCAAGCACAACAAGCCAGGCACTGATCAAACCAGGCGGGTAACTGAGCAAAGACCAGCCAAGATGGTTATTGCTAGTAGCTTGTACCAGATAAGATTCAGTATTCATTTTCTGTAACCTTTTCTAAAATCTTGATTAAAGTGTTTAATGATTTAATCATGTTACTAAATACACTATTTCAGGGAAGATGGCTAACCTGGAATCATCATCCCTTGTCAACACTGATAAAGCAGCACTTGCACATGATGCTGCAACTCTTGGTCCTATGGCAGAAGCCAAAAACCCAACCTGCACAGTATCTCCAAACAGTAAGACCAGACAAAGAGACAGATATATATAGAAGGCTAAGAAGCTTATATATGTTTGGGTCAAGCCTCATGAGAACTAGTTTACATCAAAGCAGTGAAGCACAGGATTTGTATGATTGCAATAATTTCATATTAAACTTAATCAGGGAAAATATAAAAATAATTCAGGATAACACTGATGTTATTTCTCATGCTACTAAGCATACTATACTAGAAATGGTGTCCTAGTCAGGTCAAATTCAGCAATGAAGGAAACACATTACAATTGAGATAATATGATGGACACAACCATCTTGACTAATAGCACCAACGCAGGCAGAACTAGAGGAAGCATTTGAACTAATAAGAACTCACTGCAGAACTTGTGGCCTGCATCAATCAGGTTATAAATATAATATATAGTATCCCTATCAAAGTGGTATAGAACTATAGATCTCTGTAAAACTTCAACATTCAGTGACTCGCTGTATATGTGCCAGTATACATTTTGTAAAGGAATGCTAGGTCTGGAGCAGGCACAAAAATTGGAAGGCACTAAGGGCCCGTTGGGCACAGCTCCAACTCCGAGATTCTTGTCCTGTGGAGCTGGAGCTGTGCCAAACACTTTCGAGATCCTAGATAATATAGAGTGGAGCTGCCGCTCCGCTCCTAAAAGTTACACTATGAGGGTCCGCTCCGCCCTAGGAGTAGGAGCTACACCAAACGGGCCCTAAGGTTGGAATGGGACTCAGAACAGCCATTCCTCTAACATCATAATTACTAAACCTCCAACTGCTTACATTGAATAATAAAATCACCCGTAGGTGCACTTCCATTACTATCTTGTCAGCTGTATAAAGTATATGGTGTTTGAAGCTTTGAGCTGGTCATCAACTGCTGAAAGGAATGTGCACAGGCATTTAACTTCCAGCCTAGACCACAAAATCAACTGCTACGTTTGGATAATCAATCAACAATTACAAGCTGTTTATTGTAAAATCACGTTCCAAGACAGTTCAGCTTAGGCCTCCACCTCTAAGTTAAAGGAATAAGGTCAGCTACTACTAACTCCCAAATTGGTCAAATATAAATTGCTTCTAGAAGTAACATCATTGGCTTTTAATTTCAAGACTTTCTGTTGTTACAGAAACCAAGCTTATTGAAAATAATTAATCCCAAAATCAAAGTTCAAAATTCAACATCAGCTTCGGATTATAATCCAAAGGAGTGTCAAGCAGAGCTACGCAAATATAACTTCCGTAAGAAAATGTCACTATCAAAGAGAATTAGAGAAGTGGGAGGTAACCACGGCTTAATGACACAATTCACTGTTCAAAACTGAAAAATTGTGCACTGATTCTCTAAAAAGATTTATGAACAACTACTTACCAGTGACATCACCGGATTAGAAGAGTTAATGAATGGAAGCTGGTTTCCAGGTTGAATTCTTTGAGGTAGATTTCCTATGGAGAAAACATGGTAATCAATGTTAAAAATGCTAGTTATTATAATCTAAAAATTGTGATAAAACAAAATTCGTGGACTCTGTTAACAGAGCAAGTATCAGTTTAATTATGTAAAAATACCTGAAGTACTGCCATTGCAATCTGAATGTGGGTATCCATTGGCTGCTGCTCTAAATGGCACAGATGCATCTGGCACCTTAATGTTCTCTAACAAGCCATCTTCAACAGGAAGACGAATAAAATGGTAAATACATTGTGCTTTTGACTTTGTTCCAACATGCTCTGCAATGTCATTCCAGTTGTCATTATACTTCTCTATGCCCTCCAACAGCAATAATGTTTCCTGATCGGTCCAATTATCCCCATCATTTTCTGATCTATCTTTATCCCCATCAACCCTCTGAAAATCTAAGCTTGAATGCCCAATAATATATCTTGCATCATGGAAGCAATCAGAGCATAGAGCGATATCTGCCTGCTCAACCAACAACAAGGTTGTTATTGTTTGCTTCTCATCCCCAAAGAAAAATAAAAGGGGGAAGCAGAACAATGCATTAAAATTGCACGAGAAAATACACCTGCCAGTTATCTTCCTTCAAAAAGGGAAAACAGAGTCCTATTGTAATCAATTTAGGCATAGTTGACAAAATAGCACAAACTGTAATATGAAGTGAAAGTGTGAAACTCACCTGTCCCATAACTTAAAAGTTATGGTTCAGCTAAAAGCAGGGTTCTAGTCATCCCTACATCACAAATATATGATACCATTAATAGATATATGAAGGGGCAGTTGTCTTATTTGCTATCTTCACCCTGAAAATTGCACACGGAACTTTCAAAGCTGTCATGGAGTTTGCAGTGGCAGGCTGCATCAAGGAAACCTCAATAGATAACATTACTGTTTCGTCTGCACCATTTCTGCTCTCCTTAATTTTGATTTTGATTATTGGCCTCCTTGCAGCAGTATGCCACATGGTGACTAAGGAGTATGGTGCACATGTGTGCATCCTTCTCCGATGTCCCAGTCATGTATCCGTACATCCTAGGCACCCATTGACCAGCGGCAGGGAGGTGGCACAGTAACGTCCACCTAAATGCTCCTTGTCCAGATGTACATCTCTAATCTCTTGGTAGTAAATTTTTTCCCTATCCCTGCTGCACTCTAACCTGTTTGTTGTATAGGCATCTTAGAATCTTTGCATTGCACTGCATATTGCATTTCCACTAAACAAGTCAATATTTGTCAACTTTTATCTGAATCATCACTTCAGTACAGTTTGGTACTACAAATTTTATATGTATTTTAATTCATAAGAATACTACAGATTGTATGTCTCTACTTATTTCAACTAAATTTGTGGTTTATTTATGACAGTTCATAGTATCACTATGACCTGCCACCCAATCAATTGCCGCATCAGTGTCTCTGAAAAGTGGCATGAACCAACATATAAACCTTCCATTTAATTCTTTATTGTTCTTAAGTTAAATATTGGTGTTGACTGTGTCTTGTACTGTGAATTGTTTTCTATGCAGGAACACTGATCATTAATAGCCAATTTCTGTTCAGAAGCTTTCTGCACAGTTTAAAACGTTTGGGTTGATCACGTGTTTTGAGAGGTCATAAATTGCATAAGCTGACTAGTAAGTCTAAAAGATTCAATGTTCTATATGATTTGCTTTTCCCAAATTAAAAAAGTTTTAAAATGGGTTTCCAGGTTTTAACCGAGCATAGCACAAGGAGGGAACAGCAGAGCAGAGCATAACGCGAGGAGGGAAGAGCAGAAAGGAGCAGCAGTTATGATGCATAAGAATGACTAACTAAACATGTGCAAACAAGTATACGTTGGGTTGGCAAACAAAGACAGACAGATTAAATTTCAACAATCTAGTACCTCAATTCTCAGCAAAAGCTTGGGCGATAACTTGCTAGACTACTGCTCAGCTTACTGTGATCTAGTTTCCCAGTTTTGGTATTATTCATCTTTTGGGTGTGAAACGAAATGTAAGCAACAATAACTAAGATATAGAAGGGTTTCCTGCACATGAAAAATGGGGAGAGACCATCTAAATGAAAATTAGAAAGATGCTCACCTCCTTTTGTGACTGATAGTGCAAACTGGTCAAAGACTGTAAGCAATAACTGCAAGAACTCTCCGACAATCGCTCCCTAATCTTTCCATCCAATTCAGCAAGCCCAGCATCAAAACCCACCACTTCTGAATTTGATGCCAACGAAGAAATGTCCTCTGCTTGGAGGCTACATTTCGGGCGATCAAACAAAATTAGGCCATCAATTGATTTCAGTGGCGCAGTCAATAGTTGCAACTCCCCGGTTGGTTCCTCCCTTAGAAGCGATGTTGCCATCCTTAGACCCCGGTGCACCGACCCAGACGCAAGGTAATTGATGATTCCCCAAGTGTCTAAGAATCTAACAATCCTACTAAGATCATATAATTCATTCGTGTTGGCAACAAGACCCTGGCACTCTGCAAAAGCAAGCCTCTTGCTTGGGTTCTCTAAATATTTTGCAATAACCTTATTCCTCAATAGCATGTACTTCTCCGGAGTGTTGCCCGGTGATTTCCCTGTAAAGAAGTGTGGAACTACCTGCCTCTCCAGCCTGTGTACGATCCCTGGGGAGAACCAATCTACAAATTGCAAACAAGTTAGTGCTGCGATATAGCTCAATCGTTCAGGTTTTGGTTGCAAAGAGCAAACCTGAGTGCTTGGGCACGACATGTAGGCGACCCTGGAACTGCTTGGTCACGCCATGGCCCTCCATCAGGGCCGGCGGCGTGCACACGTAAGTAGACGGCTTATCAGGGTCCGTGGCAAGGGAAGTGTGGTCGGGAAGCACCCCGGAGAGCACCTGCTGTTGCCCGTGCGAGATGTTCTCCAGTGCTGGTGACGCCGCGGCGGAACCGTCACCCGTGTGCGCGGATCGCTCGGCCGCGATGACGGCGAGGACGGACGGGTGCGGCCGGTTGACGACGCGGCGGGTGGCGGCAGGGAAGGCCGAGACGGGCTCGGCCGAGGGGAGCACCTCCGCCTCCCGGAGGTCGAGCACGGGGTCGTCCGACCCCGCGCCGGCTAGGGTTTCGTCTTCGGCGTCCTCCCCCGCGGCGGAGGGGACAGCGGAGTCGTCCTCCTCATTCCCCGCGGCGGCGGAGTCGGAGTCGTCGGAGTGGTCCACCGCCGCGGCGGACGAGGGCTTGGACGGCGACGGGGAGGCATTGGAATTCCGCTTCCGCTTCCGCCATTTCAGGCGCGAATCTGGGAGTTTAGGGTTCGGAAATCAGCCAAAAGAGTTAGCACCTGGTTGGGGAATTGGGGTTCGGTGAGAGTTAGGGGTACCTACCTGAGGTCGACGAGGCCTTGCGCGGCATCGTCGTCGTCGTCGTCCTCGGCGGCGGCGGCGGCGAGTTTTGGGAGTCGGGCCGCAAGTAGTGAGAAGGGGACGGGACCCGGTCGACGCGAAGGAAGCACGTGCGAGGGAGGTGGTCGGGAGTGAACCAGTGAACTCAGCTGTTTTCCTCCCAAAGAATAAAAACGATACATTCGGAATTTATTTCCGTATTTTTTTAAGATAAAACGCTTCCAAGCTCCCTTTTTATAGAAAGCGCATCACTGGGTTGCCAGTTTTACGTAATAGCTTACAAAAGAGCAGCCAAACCGACAGAACTTGGTTGAAATAAAGTTTACATCATCCCAAACCAACATTCATTGTTAAAATACACCAGAACAAGCTAACAACACTAAGAAAAACACTAACTAAATAGGAAACACAGCTTATCCAATTTCATATGGGTTCTTCAGCATCTGTAGTCCATCTTTCAGCTTTGTCAGCAAAGTTTCCAATGCAATAGCTTCAGTATCTTTCAGCAAGATCTTCCACTGTGACAATATTGAAATAGATCAAAAAATTAGCATGATAGGTGGTGATCAACTTATCTCTAAAAATCATATCATTTCTCACAATCCATAAGCTCCAACAGACAACTCCCAAAAGCATTATTCCTAATCTAGCATTTTTAGCACCAACTCTGCCAATAACTAAACAAAAGAAATCAGCAAAACAAACAGGTGAGTGTTGCCAACCTAAGTTATCTCTGCAGAAACACCAAATAAAAACAGCAGTAGGACATTGAAAAAGGATGTGTTGTGTTGATTCTGGGTCTCCACATAACTCATAACAGTTAGAACCTTCTTAATTCTTAGCTTTCAGATTAGTGGTAGCCTGTAATCTATCTCTATAGGAGAGTCAAAGAAAGTGTTTAATTTTTAGGAGATGGGAGCCTCCCAAATGTTCTGAGTCCTAAGGTCAGAGGTCCCCTTGAAAGTTAAAGCTCTATACATTGATCTAGTGGAAAAACTCTTATTCTTTTCTAAAGCCCAAATTTAGAAATTAAAGTTAGAAGATAACTTAGTAGAATCTATCAAACATTTAAGATCTTACCAATCTTTAAACTCTTTGTTACCAAAATATCTTCTAAAAGATAGGAAACTAATACCATTATTAATCACCTCAGCAAACAAATATCTCTGTTGATGACAGATCTCAGAGAGATAAGGGTAGACTATTTTAAGGAGGCAATTGACTGTCCAAACATCCTCCCAAAAGTAAATGTCACACCCGGAATTTTCATCCAAAATTTGGGTACTTTATTATGTGTAGATCCTCGTTCAGAAATCAACCGAGGCACACATATGACAAAGTTGATAACAAAGTAATTGTTTACATAACGAATTTATTACAGAGGCAAATGACACCTCTCAAAATAATAAAATCTAAACGGCGGAATAACTACGGACGACGCGACGACTCCCACTCCACACGCACTTCACCAGGCTCCCATTTAGTCCTCCAAGAAGTCCTCCTCGTTGTATTACTCCTCTAATTATGATTGTTGATTGCAAGATGAGTACATGAAATACTCCGCAAACCACACAGCAAATATGTAAATACACATATATCCAAAAGATGGCATAATATGGCTCAAGTTGCATAAACAATATTTAATAAAGCATTTAAGGAAGTAATAAAAACAGTAAACATTAATCAATATTAACCAATACTATACCGCTCTCTAAAGTGATATAGACCCAACCACTCCACCCTGGAGCTAACCAAATTTCACCATTCATTATTCGATTGAGATAGTGTGAGACTAATCACAGAAAACATTGTTAGGCCCACCCATGAACCACGGACACGGTTATTCGAATAGTTTTACTCTGGCCAAATGTGTACTAATTTACCTACAAGACACGACTCCACAACACATCACTGTGCGTCTCATTACCACCATGGTACTACAGAAAGGAGTTGTGACAGGACCCTCCATGTAACCCGCACAACAAGAGTACCACCCGCTGGGCCACCAGTCTCCGGCAGTAGCTGATCAAGCCCCTAACAGGGAGATGATCCAACGTCCAAATATGGTCTTATTGACACAACCATGGTGGTCTTATTGACACAGCCACAACACACCGTGGGGCCTTCGGTTAAACGAATCACACTTTGGTTCCCGCCATTACCCATTTTGTCTTGTGGTTAGCACGGGTATTGCTTCGCAACAAGTAGTCCGTGAACCGGTCCTTAACTATCATGAGCACCACTAGCAACATTCACAATCCTAGTGCTCACAACCCACCCTTTTAGTCAAATTTTAGTGGACCATTAAGTTATCCTCACACGACCACAGTCGTGAACTGAATCATCATTTCATGTGAACTCAATAATGTATTCAAGGTTTAAATGATAGCCCATACGTTATACTACAATTTCTAGGAAAGGCTAAGCAAAATCCAAGAATTATTCTAACTAACCCATACTTAAAGCTAGCTAGTCACATTACTCCTATAGGTACAAAGGCAGGTAATCAGCTCAATGAGGCCATAATCAAGGATAAAGGTTTCCCTTCCAAATGACATTAGGAAAATAAATACATAGTTGAAGAAAAATATAGCTTAAAACATAGGTACAATATGCTCAAAGGTGTTAAGGAATCTGTGTGACTTGCCTTACTGCTCTGCAAGTGCTTCCGAACACTCCTCGAGAAATCTTGACTCTTCCGGAACGTCGGCGGCTAAAGGCAATAAACAAAAAGGGCAAAACAGTATATAAACACAGATCAACAGTACAATATTATATTTTTAATTAATTTTTAATGAATTTTGCAAGTTGAATCACTCCAAACGGAGTTTGGATGAATTAGTTATGAATTTTAGAAGTTTAAACACTTTTAAAGCTAATTTAAAAGAATTAAACTGATTTATGACATCATTTATGATTTATTTTAATTCGGAAAAAAGGTTTATGGCGTCAGCATAGGGGAGAGAGCCGGCTGACACCTGGGGCCCACAGATCAGAGAGATAGGAGCTCGGGTCTACCGAGAGGCTTACTAAGATCCGACAGCTCAGATTAACAAGAGGGAGATCGAACGACCCAGATTGATCTTGGGTTTAAGATGGATCGGGTGGCTTAGATCTAACCGAGGCTAGATCGGACGGTTGGGATCTAATCAAGACAATCTACGGCTCGGATTGATCCCGATCAGATTAGGCCCGTGGCTGAGCTGGCATCTGATGTGGCATCCACGTCGGTTGCAGCGACAGCAACAACTGCGGTGGTGCGGAACCCGATGGTCGACGGCGATCGGCGGCACAGTGGAGCGCGGCGAGGGCACCAGAGGAAGGGGAGAGCAGCGATCCTTACCATGGGTAAGACAATGATGAACGGTGGCGGAATCATCTGGCGGTGAGCTTCTAGAGGTGGAGCGGCTCGGGTCTTCGGTGGTGATGCTGCTCCGGCAGTCTTCGAGGGTTGGGAGGTGGCGGCCGAGCTCCCTCGTGGTCCGGCAGTTCCAACAAGGGCGGTGGCTAAGATGATGGCGGGGCTCGGCTGGAATACGGCGGCAGCGGATTGGATTCGCTACGGCGCTAGGGCACACAGGGATAGGATGAGCTCAACTGATGGCGAAAAGGGGAAGAGAGGCGCCGGGGAACGCTATCTATAGTGGAGGGGAGGCGAGATCGGCTCGGGTTCAGTCGCGGCTGCAGATTAGGTCTTCTCGGAGTCCCGAAGCTTCACGAGCTCAGATTGGCGTCGATCCCGTCCGTTGTTCTCCGCGTTTCTTGGGGGAAAAGGACGAGGAGGTTGAGGGGATCAAAACCCCTCAACAAATTTGGGGAAATCCCGCTGGAAGAGGCCAAATCGGAGTGGGATTCACGGCGGCGGCGTCGGCCTGCACAGTGTCTCTCTGACCTAAGGTTGGAGATGACCCTGATAGGTGGTCCCCACATGTCAGTAGAAGAGGGCAGACGCTGGCGGCCGCATGCCTTGGGCAGTAGCGCACGCAGGAGAGGGGAAGGGGTATAGTAATGGGCTAGATTCGGCCCAAGTGCCGGGATGAGGTTTTTATTTCCTTTTTCTTTTATTTAAATGCTGTAAAGCTTGTTTGATTTACTAAAAATACTTTCCTTGCTCAAATAAATCCCAAAAAATTCTAGGAGATAAAGGATTAAGCAAAGTATTTTCTAAAATTATCTCCAGGCCAACTTTTGTTATGAATTTTCTCTGTTTTTAATATTTTCACTCCTTGAGGCTTTTAAATATATTTCTAAAATTCTTTTTTTACACAATTATTTTAATTAGGTAATTTCAGTGTGTTATAGTAAACATGTTTACCATTCCCAATCCTCCATTCACCCCCAACTTTACACCACCTACTAACTGACTGCAAACTCTTCCAGAATTGAGAACCAAAATTTTCTGAGAACTGGAAAAAACCACCATTACCAAGATATTTCTTCCTAAGCAACTCAATGCAGGGGTTATCCCTCATCTCACTCTCAATTTTAAAAATCCATTTAGAAAGAAGAGCAACATTCATCCCTCTGGTTTCGGTAAAACCTAAACCCCCAAACTCCTTAGGAAAAGCTAAATTAGCCCTCTTGACCATGTGCTATTTCCTTTTGGAACTCAGCCCTTCCCAATAATATCTTGCCTTGATGGAGTCCATCTCATGGTGAATTCCTTCAGGAAGTAAGTAGAAGCCCATTGTGTAAGTTGAAATAGAAGATAGACATGATTCCAGCCTTATAGCTCTCCCCCCATAGGATAAATTCTTAACTTGCCAGGTACCCAATCTCTTCTCTAATTTTTGAGGAATAAAGTTAAAGTCAGAAGTTAACAATTTATCAGGACTTAAAGATAGACCTAAATACTTCATAGGGAAAGATCCTACAGGATAGTTAAGCATGTTAGCTAGTCTTTCTTGGGAAGTTTCATCTAAACCAAAAGTGTATACCTCACTCTTATGGTAATTAACCGTCATCCTTGACATCTCTTCAAAGCAGTATAACAGAAATTTAGTAATAACAATCTCTTCATCAATATAGGGAATAAAAATCACAGTATCATCAACATATTGTAAGTGTGTTAGCCCTTTATCAAAAATATGTGGAACTAAACCAGTAAGCAAACAAACTTTCTTTGCATTGTCTAAAATACCAGCTAAAGCATCAGAGACCAGATTAAAAAGAAGGGGTGATAGGGGATCACCCTGTCTAAGACCTCTATAAGTATTAAAGTAGTTGCTTTTCTTCCTATTGACATTCACACAAACCCTCCCCCCCATGATGCAAATCCTGATCCAATGAATCCAAGTTGAAGGAAAGTTCTTTTTTTTCTAAAATTTCAAATAAGAAATTCCAACTCACTCTATCATATGCTTTTTTGAAATCAATTTTCAAAACAACCCCTCTTAAATTATTTCTTTTAAGCTCATGCATCACCTCATGTAAAATAACCCATCCCTCTAAAAAATATATCTCCCAGGGATAAATGCAGTTTGAGTATGAGAAATGATCTTATTAGCCACAGAAGTTAATCTGTTAGTTAGTACTTTACTAAGGAATTTTAAACTCTCATTTAAAACACAAATATGTCTATATTGCCTAATGTTAACTGCCTTATTAACCTTAGGGATTAAGGAAATAATGCCATAATTAAGCCTTTTAAGATCTAACTCTCCATGCTATAGAAGAATCAACATCTCAAATAGATTCTTTCTAAGAATATGCCAGAACTCTCTATAAAACTGCACTAGGAAACTATCAGGTCCTGGGGCTGTATTTAGTTTGGCTCCCTTAATGACCAAGTCTAACTCTTCTATTGTAAAAGATCTGATAATAAACTCTCTATCTTGCTCTGTAAGTTTTAACGAGTCCTCCCAAAGGGAGGAGAGAATGTGAATAGAAAAGAGGGGTCAGCTCTAACCAGGCTTTTGTAAAACTCTACAATATGTTTAGTCAGGTCTTCTTTCTTTGAGTAAATCAAACCATTGTCTTCCAAAGAAAAAATAGCACATTTTCTCTTTTTCCCATTAGCAACTCCATGGAAAAATGAGGTATTTCTATTACCCTTAAGAATCCATTGTTCACCACTTCTTTTCTGCCAAGCAATCTCTTCCATTTCATAAATCTTTTCAAGTGAATCTTCCATTTTATATCTCTCACTCCATTAATCAGGAGATAAATCTTCATTCTCAGCCAGGGTATCCAGTTGTTCTATTTGAGAAATTAAGTATACTTTGGCTTGTTTTTGGGCCCTTTTATTGTTAGCTCCCCAACCTCTTAGAAATCTTTTGAGAGAAGTTAGATTTTTATTCCAATAATCTAAGATATAATTGTCACTTCTAGGTAGGAAATTTGCAATCACTAACTCTTTGAAATCCTTGAGAAGAAACCAGGATGGCTCAAATTTAAAAAAAAATCACTTCTAAAATGTTTATCCATCCCCAAATCCAACAACAGAGGAGAATGGTCAGAGTCAATCCTAACTAGAGATCACAAATTACCCAGAGGGAAATGAGTTTCCCAGGATTTGTTCATCAAAACTCTATCTAAAACTACTTGCACTGGTTTTATCTGTTTGTTAGTCCATGTGAATTTGTTTCCACCTCTAAATAACTCTCTTAAGCCTAAATCAGCTATAAAATTGTTAAAAACTCTCATTAATCTGGTGTCAAGGTTAGAGTTAGATTTTTCTGTGGCAAAACGATAGATGTTAAAGTCACCCCCACAATAAAAGGTTTGTCATTAGAAGAGAGATAAAAAAAACTCTGCAATAAAATTGTTTTTCAGGTTATCAAGAACTGGCTCATAAACATGGAAGATCTCTCCAGATGAAATCATCTCTCTTATTCTAAATAACACAACTCATGAAAAAAGCACCCACATGAGATTCTAGAAGAAAAGCAACATTCTTATTAATCCCAGTTAGTAGACCTCTAGAAGCTCCTGTAGAAGGTTTCCGAACCCAAGCAAAACCCTGAGAATTTTGAACAAGATTCAACTCTCTATCAGTGAAGGATTCTTTCTTTGTTTCTTGGATACACACAACATCAATTATGTTCTGGCTCAAGATTTCTTTCAATTGATTCCTTCTAGCATCATTACCTAAACCCCTAACATTCCAGAAAAGAACTCTCATTTCTTCTTAATATTGGTTTTGACACCTCTCTTGTTAGGCTCATGAACTTCAGTTGCAGGAGGGCACAACTCTTGTTCCTGCAACTGGGAGTCCTTTTTAGAAGCAGATGTTGAATAGTTTTCCTTTTTCTTTTTCCAAGCCAACTCAGTAAGTTTCACTTGGGCTAATTCTTTAGCTTTAATAACATTTATATTCGACAACACCTCATTTTGGTTCATACCTAAAGAAATACTAGAAGCAGAAGCTATGGATGCAAGAGTATCAGGTTCTATTAATTGAAAGACTGTAAAAGGTTAGAACTGTTACCTGGAAGTTCAAGATTTCTTTTCTGGGTCAGAAATTCAGCCCTCTTGGAGATAGGAATGTCTTCCTGTGCCTTATGCCTCTTACTCTTCCTAGCAGCAATCATTGGAACATTCTTTTTGGCTTTGTGTGTTTTCTTGTGTTGGACTACTTTTAAATTGTTCAACCTCCTCCATCTCCTCCTCTTCTCTATATCTCTCAATGTCAGAATCAGTGGGGATATCACATCTTTCCTCTTGAGAGCCAACCAATTTTTCTAGATTAGTGTCCATCAAGTCTTCCAACTTAGCATGGGGTTGACCACTCAAGAGCAGCTCTTCATCTTGGGATTCCTGATGTGATTCCTGAGGTTCAGACCAAATAACTAAGGCTTTAGTTTGATCCTTAGGTTCAGAAACCACATGCAACTCCACATCCTTATTTATGATAGGGTTAGAGAATCTCTACATAGGATCTTTTTTTAGTAGGGGGGCTGATTGAGAACCTTTGTTAGTGCCCAAAATGGAGTCTAAAAGCTTTTTGAACTGGGGGTCATGATCATCATCTGCCTCATCCAATAGATCATCATCTCTGTAATCATCATCATCTTCCCCATCATCATCCCTATCATCTTATCATCTTTGTCATCAGGAGGGGGAATGGTGGTACTAGCTCTTGGAGGATATCCTTCTGGTTCCCATCTGATTTTATATCCCACTTTGTTGATATCTATGTGCACTGTAAAATGAAGTTCTCTTGGGTCCTTACAAGCACACCTGACTCTAATGGGACCATTAGATTTCAAGCTCTTCTCATCTATCTCCTCAAATTCTCCCATAAGCTCTACAATAGCTTTGATTGAAGTTTCAGATTTGGCAATCTCAGGAACTCCAAACATTTTGACCCAGACTGGCACCAACTCATCCATTGCATCTTCTATCATATTAGATGCCACAACACTTGCTTTAATAGTAAGACATTTAAAGTCAAAACTAGGAAATCTAGTTAAAAGCTTCCTGTCCTCTTCTGAAGGGAAAACTATAAGAAAATCCTTGTTGTTAAGTTGTTTCACCTTCCAATCCCAACTTAAATCAGGAAACAGCTCATTGAACTCAGTAATAACTCTTTCAACGTTAGCAGATCCAACTCTAATTAATAAAATACCTCTAACAGGGTTTCTAGATTTCTCTTCATCAGCAGACTCAATTTGAAGACTATAGAAGCCCTGCCTAGGAATCCCAAACCCATATAGACGAACAACCCTTTTACCAACTCCCATAGGACAATTGGCCGAGATGTGCCCTATCTGATGACAAGCATAGCAGAGGGGAGGCTTACTACATGTAGCTTGATGATACCCATCTTGCCTACATCTGAAACATTTGATGGCTTGAGACTTGTTCACTGGAGCTACTTGACGATGGCCTTCTGGGATCTCTTGACCAGCTCGCTCTTGGCGAAAACCAGCTTGATGCTTGAGCTGCTCAGCTGGGCGCCCTCTCTCCTAGCGCTGGTCTTGCCATCTAGCACCCTGGTCTTGCTACCAGCTCCTTCCTTGACGATTCTCTTGTTGTTGATGACGATCCACCTCTTGCTGCCATATCTCCTGATGTAGATCAAGTTGTTGGCCCCCTTGCCCTCCACTCCATCCTCCCTCCTGCCACCAGCCTCCCTCCGGTCGACGAGGATTTTGCATCAACAATTGCTTGCGAAGCTCCTCCTCCTCCCATGCGAACGCATCTCGGTTCTCCTTTTCTCCCGCATCCAGATCCATAGCCCTGCGCTTATACTGCCATGGATCCTGCCATGGGGAAGGAGGTCTGCGCTCCATCAACACCTCAATGAAAGATCTCTCGTCTCTTACACACTCCTGTACCCTCCAGATCCGACGCGCTTTAGCACTGAATCGCGCGATGTCAGATCGACTAGCTGGGAACCCTAGATGCGGCGCAAGAGCTTGCCCTTTTCTAACCCACAGCCATTGATGAGAGGAGAGAACCCGATTCACCTTGGGGAAGAGGTCTCCGATGTGGTAACCATAGGGTTTGTTTGGAGAAGGTGGATCCAAGCCTTCACCATGGCCGGGCTATTTAACAAAAGGCCCATGAACCTCCTGGGCCAACCACCCTGAGGACGACTAACCTGAAGCCCACCCATGATCACCGGCCTTCGCGCTCAGTACTCTCTTCGACTCGTGGGACGTTAACGAAGGAGAGATCTCTAGCGAGGAGACCTCACCGTCGCCTTCTTTTCGCTCGTTCAGGGCAGGTGTGTCCATTCAATCTATTTCCGTATTTCGAGCTTCACATTTGTTTACATTCGTTTTGACGTTTTGTCGCTATTAGAATGCGAAATTAAGTAACTAGTGTTTGCTGCTATCTTACATGATGCAGGCCTATCACAAGTAAATACCTCTCCAATTAGAAAAAAGGGCATTTGGATGTCAATGCCGGTTTTTAAAAATACAACTTTGACTAAAATTTCTCTTTATAATATATTGATAAAAAATCATTTCAAGATTAATTTAAGCTAAATTTCTATATACATATATAATTTTAAGCATTAAATTTTGTTGTTTAAAACGATACTGAACTTAAAAAGGTTTGACTTAAAATGTGTCTAAAGCTATATATGCTTTTTGATCGGAGCAAGTATAATTATTGAGAATGTAAGTAATAGTTACTCATTAATAAAAATAGACTGCACTAATTACTCATGTTAAATTTGATGTTGTCGATGTGAAATTAAGATGCATTTTATAATAGTGTGTGCTCCAAGGACAATGAGGTTTTGTTCACAATTGCAGGGTGCGAGTTCCAATTGAAAGTTGAAGTGGCGAAATATTTGATCGCATGATAGATACTATATGATTTATCAAAGTTTTTATGCTACTATGAACCCTTAAGGTCCAAACTAAGGTATGTCATTTATTCAGTTGAATACCCTAATATTTTGGAGGAACATAAGGTATACAGTCCATTGCTCCTCATGTTCACTTGGTTTGTGCATACAAGTTATACTCAGTGAAGTTAAGAGGTCACCAGTTCAATCTCCAGCCTCCACTTTCTCCTTTCATCAGTTCATTTGTGTTGTCCCATCTCCTTTTTTCCACGTATATTTCCACCTTCACCTTCATTGAATTAGCCTCCAAACATAAATTATTATTCTTATTCCCAATTTCATTTGTGTTACCCAACTCTATTTTTCCACCTTCACAGCTTCACCTTCATTGAATTAGCCTCCAAACAATTTCTTTCTCATCCCGTTCGTTGTTGTTGTCCATATCTTTTTAATTCACGACTCATCTTCACTAACTAGCCTCAAAATTATTCCTTTTTAGCCTCTATTTTTTTGTCATCTCATTCACTATCTTGTCCATCTCTTCTTTTTCACATCTCATCTTCACTAATTAGCTTCCAAAATTTCTTTTTTCCATAAACTATAATGTCCATCTCTTTTGTTGTTTCAAGTATTTGGATTTTAGAATTTGAGTAGCCACAATGATTTTCATACATCCACTACATTTCAAAGAAATTATGTTTAGAAATACATTTTTTTTGCACTTTGTTCCTCCTTTTCAATTAAAAAATTTGTATACTCTTTAAATATGACATTATTTTTAAAAGAAAATCATTATATAAATGTCGAATACACATCCTAAAAATCCTAGATCTGCCACTGATCTGAAGGTCAATTCATAAAAATGCCATCCTTTGGTTCGGTTTGGTCCAAAATTATCACATTACATTGTACTAAATTCCATTTACTTTTAATTAAAGGAAGCACGAAACTTGCACCTCGAGAGGACCTGCACGATGCCTTTTGAGGGCATGAACAATACAAGCTACTCCTAGGAGTGGCTTCGGATGCCATATGGTCATCACGTAGGCTAAGACCATAACTCTAAAAAAGTGATTCTCCCATAGTGCAAGTGTGTAACGGCCTGCCCTCCAGAACCGCGCAGCCCGGCCCATCCGACTTACACTTTCGTTCTCGCTTCGTGTAAAAGGGTAACCTGGAAGTGCTATGGCTTCAAGTGGTGGCTTGAACTTTTCTTGTTAGCATATGACATTTTCTATTTTAGCCCTCGCATCTCTTCAATCTATGTGGAAGTCTAGACTTTTATAGTAAACACCCTAGAATCCAGAAACTAATATGAAATCTCTCCTCCCCTCACCCATTCTCCGCCGCTCTCCTCTCCCATTCTCCACTCACCCGTCTCCTCTCTACTCTCCAGTGTTGGTGCGCTACCTCTCCCCTACGGCGACGAGCACATCTCGAGCCCTTCTCCCGTCGGTGCCACCCACTTCCTCCTCTCATCTCTAAAGTAGCCAAAGCCGTCGCCGCCGCTAGGTTGATTTGCCACCGCTGACCATCGAACTTGCCAAGACCTCGCCAGATCTAGCTGCAAGCTTGCTGGTGGTGGCTAGATCTGGTCAGACTCGCCATCATGGTCAGGTTGCCGCGAGCACACCAGACCTATGCGGTAGAGCAGCCCGACAAAGGGGAGCAGTTCATGGAAGAGACGGCCTCAGCAAGAGTTTTGTGACAGCGACAACCTTGACCTCCACCCCTCCCCACTCTCGTTGCAGCCCGTGGCGAGGTGATAAGGTTGCCCAACGTGCTAGACCCCTTTTCTTGCCAAGGCCACCGTGCCTTGTAGAAGACGCGAGGAGCCCAATAAACCAACTCTCCCTCACCCTTTCTCTCCTCCACGGCAGCACTGCTCCTACGCGGTGAGCCGAAGCCACTCACCACGTAGGAGCATTATGAATGCGCTGATATCAATTGGTTGAACTAGAGCATGTAGACGCCAATAAAGAACTTGAAGAGCATGTCTCTGCCATGGACATAGTAAATGGCATGTGGCATGCCGGCCACGAGCGTCTTAAGGTTTGTGAGGGCACAGAGATTGGAGACGAGTAATTTGTCACCACATTCATGAATCTTTCGGTGAGGTTGAGTATAGAAGTGAGATGGCATGTCATACCAACTGCTTTTCGGCTTTGACACCGAGGAGGAGAAGGATTGGCCCATCAGTAGAGGAAGATGAGGAAGGACAAAAAGGGGTACAAAGAAAGGGACGAAATGCAATTCAATCTACATTTATAATTTTTGGACCAAACCAATCAAATAGTAGCATTTTATTAAGATGTTTCTAGATGGTGGCATATCCTAGAGCGTTCATCTGAATATTGGCATATGGTCAAATTAACCTATTGGTTATTATGCCACTCAAATATTTGAATTCGATGACATGCCAATCTGACGTTTGAAGGTATGGCTTCTTTCCTTCAAACGAAGAGCTTCTTTGAAATCCACGCGCATTTTTGCGGGATGCGGCTTCTTCCTGCTTCCACACGACTACATTTTTGCTCCTGCATGCAGCTTCTCCGTGCAAGCAAGACATGCATATCAACTATAGGAGTACCTGTCTACGTCTACGATGACAGTGGTACTTGAGCCGTGGTCACTTTCGTTCTGGACCTGCTAACTTAATAAAAAAGCAAATAAAAAATCGTTGAGCCTAGAATCCCAAGCCACGCACAGTGTCGTAGGAAAAGGAGTCAAATATGATGGGCCTGGGGATGATTCTCTTTGTCTCTCTTCTCTGTCTTCGTTTTATCAAATTCCTGTAATGATATTTCTATACTCTATCTAAACATAATAAGTTTTAAGTTCATGTGTTTTAAATTCCTAGGGGTTTGTCCATACGTGATATTCTAATCCTATGTTTTTTCTGTTCATGCGTTTTTTAAATCCTATATTCCAAATAAGCCCTAATACGAGGATCTATAAGATAATTTTATGGAAGTTGAATGTGTCACTAAAGGACAAAGCATGTATATCATTTCTTCACATGAAAGTAATCTAACAAAAAGATAGCCTTATGAAAATAAATTTGGGGAGATATATAATTTTGTTTTTTAATGTATAAGAGACGATTCAACATATTTTCTTTGGACACCAGGTAGCCTGATTTGTTTGGCAGTATGTCTTATTTGCTTTCCATATCGAGCAATGCTAAAAATAGCTTTGAAAATTAACTTAGGGGAGTTCCATGTCCCCAAAAAAGCTGATTTTATTTGAGGCAGGTGCACTATGTTAGTTATTTTAGCATTGCCAACATAATAAAGTTTTTAATAATAATTTTTTAAAACCTTATGTAGGTTATCTTCATGTTTACTGGCTGGCTTCACTGTTAGTTTTTTATGTTATCATAGGGAAAGCAGTATACAAAGTGCAGCGGTGCTACACTCTTTGATTTGGTAGTCAAGAGTCTTTTATTCTGCTTTTGCTAATGAAATACCTACAAAATTACTTGATAGAATATATGTGATTTTTCTTAGCTTTTAATTCGACTGGTCTTCTTATCAAAGGAGTTAGGGGCTAGTTTCATCATTCGTATTGTTTTTCCCAATAATAGAACTTATCGGCTGTGTGCTTATCGATAGAGGACATAGATATAAACCATTTTCATTATTAAAGCAAATAGAATAGAAATCAGTCCTTATCAGCACTAACATCAGCTAAGGTTTATAGAAAGATTTTTTTCTCACACCATATTGAAACGGGTACAACGGCATAACTTTTTTTTTAACAAACAACACCAAACAGTGTGATGTTTCATATTGATATAGCAGAAAAAAATTACAGGACTATAGCCCTCGGAGGCTATAATCAGGAAAACGAAAAACAAACACACGACCACACACGGATAGTCTACACACACCAATGGACTAGCACAGCACTGGCCGCCGTTATGCTTGACTGGATGCTGCCAGACCTACCACGAGGCTACCACTGAACCGGTCGCCAATGCTTCCAAACAGCTGCAACGGCGGTCTCCTAGACACCACCAATGAGAAGGGTTGTAGAGGGAGAGGACGCGAGAGAAGAAGATCCACTTGTCCCTCGTACAAACCTGCCACCATCCGAAACAACCACCCCAGCTGCTTGAAGATGGAGTAGGTGAAAACAAGACCCCCCAGGTGATGCCTCCAAAGAGGGCACGACGCTAAGAGCGTCGCCGCTGCCGGTCTAGGGATTTTGGACCCGGTTTTCACCCAAGGTTCCCATCAGGGGGACTACACGCCTCGACAACACCCTCAAGAGGGACCACGACACTTGAAAGTGTTGTCGTTGTCGACCCAATAAGCCGTTGGGCAAGGCTTTCACCTACCGCCTGCCCGTCCCCTGTAATCACCGCCCTGTGTCTCACCAAAATCGCTCGCGACCAACATGTAGACACCGCTGCACTAACGACCCTCCGCCGGCCAGCCTCCGCCCACCTCTGCACGCCAACATGGCAACGCGGCAACAAGCCACATCTTTGCTGCCGCAACACGTCACCCTAGAGCCACCGGTCAACACTTGCAAGCCACCATCATTGTTGCAAGCCAAATCAGCACCAGGGCCTAGCACACAAGCCCTCCCTAGGATGGATATGTCCTATCGCCGTTGACCCCGCAGCTGGGGGCCACCCACGCCGTCGTCATCTCCATAGGCCAGATCGCCACAGGGCCGAGCACATCGGTCCTTCCCTGCAAGCGGATTTGGTTCGTTGTAGTCGATGGCACAAACCATCACCGCCCAGGCCTCCGCCGTCACTGCAGGCCAAATGGCCGGTGGGCTGGGCACACCCGCCCTTCCCTAGCGTGGATCTAGCCTCTGCCGCTGTCGCTGGCCAGCCTCCTCGTGGGATAGGCGCACCAGACAACACCTCCATCGCGACGTCCTCCTTGCTCTGTCACGTCATAGGCCCACGTGCCTCACGCACACCAACTGCTGGCTAGTCTCCTGCACCACCCCCACGCCTCCCCTCGTCACCTTAGGTCACCGCCTCTCGCCGTGCACCACCACCCCGCTTGAATCCGAGCTAGGGAGACCGGATCCAGTCTCGCACAAGCCAGATCTGGCCATCCTACCCACGTTGCCATCCAGGAGCTTGGGGAAGGAGCTCATGCCGCACAACACCAACTCCCGTCCCTAGGGACGTGGATCTGGTCGAGGACGTGTCAGATTTGGCCATCCCTGTCCATGCCACCGTTGGCCTCCATTGAGCTCCAAGAAGGAGGAAAAGAAGACCTCACTGCCCGGAGAGAGAAAGAACGCCCCGCTACCGCCATCCTTACAGTCAAACGGGTTCTCATTGGCCTGCTCTGACGATCGCGAGGGTGTGGAAGGAGGTGGCTGGGATGGTGGGGTGCCACGGTGCTGGTCTACTTCAAAAAATCTAGAAATACTTATATTTTGAAACGAAAGTAGTGTTACTTACATGTATATTTTGGCTCACTCCTAAACATCCAGCTTCCTGGCCCCCGCACGCGACGACAGAGTCGTCCTCAGCGGCCCAGCGCAAAGCTGGGTGGGACCTGTCGTCCAGCTCGATGCCGCGGTAGGACACTAGCACCGCCGTGTCGGCCCTGAAGCACACCCCGCGAGTAGAGCTCCGCCGTGACGAGCTCCGAGATGCCGCGTAATCAAGCTGCAGGCTCGTCATCATTCCCTCCACGTGTCTTGCAAGCGAATCCAGAGAGAGGACGACCAGCATGATCGCGAAGATGACCAGAAACAAAGCGTACATACACGGCCGGCATCCGTGCACTCATCTTCTTCTTCCTCTAGTCGACAAGAGCTACGACGGTGAAGGAGAGCCGGATGCTCTTGCCCTGTGAGTGCACCACCCAGGCCACTTCTCCAGATTCATGACACGCTGTCGATTCATTGAGTTTGTAAACAAGAGCGAGAAAGGCACGATACTAACGACGCATCAACGTGAAACAACCAAACAATCGAAATTGAGTCATTTTCTGTATTATTGCCAAGCTTATCTGTAATTTAAACTCGAGTGATCATAAAACTCCGGCTCAAGTTATATAAAACCATAAAGAATATGGCATGTTTTATATCATGGTTCTATAGTTTTATAGAATTATACTATTAACCAATTTTTCCTTTGATTTATGGTACATACAGTTCTAAACTTATATCTGATTTATGAGTTCGTTTAAAGTTGTAATCATATAAATTAATTATTTTTTATTCTGCTACAATATTCAGTGGAGATTGACTAATGATATGGCTTTGTGAAACCTTTGGATCATAATACCCGTAGTTAAGTGCCATAAGTTATAATGCCAGGGTTCCGTAAAATTTATTCTTTAGACTCTAAGCTAATCGAGTAGTGCTTGTTTGTGCGCGTGAAAACCGCGTCGCGTGTTTTACGCGTAAATGATGTACAACTAGAACACCAAAATGGTATCAATATTTTAATAAGGTAGGTGAAGATAAAGATGTACATGGTTCCTATAGGACACTTAACCGGAGTTTTATTTTTATAACTCGAGTGCATAATGGACTCATCTCTTGCATGTTACTTAATAGTAATAGAAAAATCAAAATAAAAAGTTTAATGGACTGTATTGTTATATATCACCCCACAAACATATAAAAGTAAATTCAATATACGCATTGCATAAATTTCTATTTTTGTTGTGTGATGTGTAGACTGAATAATAATTAAATATCTGTTTTTTATGTTTAGATTGAATTTAGTTCTGCACGAATATGAGGTGACATATAATGCTATAATCTATAATGGTATTATTTTTTTAAAAATAATAATTTAAATAACATACAAGAAATAAGTACATGTATATTTAACTTGTAAGTGGACTTTTCCCACTTATCTGCTTGCTCCTAAGCTGCCAAGAGTATCCAGGAAGCAAGCAGTATAACCTCAAATTCAGTTTACGCTATTTGACATTCAGAGGGGGTATTGTCTTTTTGTACGGATCATATATATTCGCGCGTAGCTGCTAGTCCCTCCACCACACTCTTTGTCTAAAAAAAAACCCTCTCCAACACACTAATAAATTTGGCACAATGAATCATCATTATCATTTGCAGGACATCCAGCTCGCGCGTTGTTCTTCGCCAGCAGCGCATGGCTTCCGGGTCTGCAGCCGCGGCCGCCGTAGCGCCGCGCGCACCGGCCAACGGTGATTGTCGTCGCTTGGAGATGTGCCCGTCTCTCTATCTCGCTGCCTACAGAGGGCGAGTGGAGGAGGTCATGGCGCTCCTCCTGCAGCCACGGCACAGTTCTGCGAAAGGAGATCAAGTCAATGGTAAGTAATTAACAACTTCCTGTCATCTTAATTTGCTTTATAGAGATATTTTACATTGAGTTGCATTTATACTTAGTTGACGAGGAAAAGGATAATGTTGATAATCCTAGCGCCATCCCCATCTCTGCTCCATTCTTCTGTTAGCCACGATCCTGCTTTTCCGGTGATCGTGTGCCCTTGTATCGTGGGCTCTGCTGTATGAGAAGCTCATGCAGGAGCGCGTCGTTAGACGTCATGTGTGTGTGCTCGCTGCGTGTCTTCGGCCGTGGTCTGACGCGGCCCAGTCGGGAGTCATGGCAAGCGTGCCGGTAAAGTAGGAGCGCATGTATGTTTTCTCTTTGTATTTAAACAGTTTAATATACCAGAAAAGCTGCAACATTCCGCAGGAGCCAAAATACCTCTCGCGTTTGCTTCAAAGTTCCACATTGCATTTCATCGAATACCTTCGGGGTTCAAGGCTGATCACCAATAATTAATATCAGAGCCTTGTTACTCCCTGGTGCCATGTTAGAGCGATCGAGATCCTCTGTAGGGCTTCGGTGATCGCTGCCCCAGGCCATCACGCAATCCGCGCGACATCGTCCACCGCAGTCCCCGCCACAGCACTGTGGGCGCGGACGGGGCGAGCACGAGCCGGAGATTGTCCTACAGCGCGTCGTTTAGGAGTCGAGCGCCTCCGTCCAGTACCCAGTCCTGACGAGGACCAACTACGAGGAGTGGGCGCTCCTGATGATGGTGAATCTGTAGGCCCAAAGGCTTTGGCAGGCCGTCCAACCGGAGGACGATGAGGAGGTGGAGTACTGCAACGATAGGCTGGCCTTGGCAGCTATCATGCGGGCTGTCCCGCCGGAGATGCTGCGGTCCCTGTCCACCAAGCGGATGGCGCAGTCGGCGTGGGAAGCGATCAAGACTGTTTGCATCGGTGTCTGCCGCGTGCGCGAGGCGAACGAGCAGCTGCTACAAAGATAGTTCGCCGACATCAAATTCAAGGACGGGGAAACCATTGATGACTTCTCCATCCGCATCATTGGGCTCACCAACAGCATCCGTACGCTAGACGGCGACCTCTCCGAAGTTGAAGTGGTAAAGAAGTTACTTAACGTTGTTCTTGAGCACTTGTCGCAGGTCGCGATCTCCATTGAGACGCTCCTCAACGTCAACGAGATTGAGGAAGTCACGGGACGTTTGCGCTCAGTTGAGCAGCGGAAGTCCAAATGGAAGTCCGCCGTCGACAAAAGCGGGTGCCTACTCCTCACGGAGGAGCAGTAGATGGCGCGCCTCAAGATCCGCGATCATAGCGGTGAGAGCGGTGGCTCCTCTGGTGGGACGAGCGGCGGCTCTCCCGGTGGAGGAAAAAGACGCGGTCGCGGCAAGGTTGTGTCAGCCCAAGAGCACCCGGGTGATAAGTGCAGAAACTGTGGTAAGATGGGCCATTGGACCAAGGACTGCAGATCCAAGGCCAAGAAGGCCAAGGCCCATCTACTAGCCGGGGATGATGACGAGCCCACCCTACTGATGGCCTGGGTGTGCGTGGTTGAGCACTGCTCCCCACCGCCTCCATCTCCGCCTCCATCGCTGCAGGCGGGGGAACCAGCGGTTATCCCACTGCGTGTTGAGGAGGCCAAGGTCCTCGCGCACCTCGATGTGGACCCCGACCCCACCGATCTATGGTACCTCGACATCGGCGCGACGAACCACATGACTGGGTTCCACACTGTCTTCTCCGAGCTCGACACGACGGTGGTGGGCACCGTCAAGTTCGGCGGCGGCTCCGTCGTGAACATCGAAGGTAGCGGCACTATCCTCTTCGTTGGCAAGAACAGGGAGCACTGCGGGATCATGGGGGTATACTACATTCCCCAGCTAACCGCAAACCTCGTCAGCGTCGGCCAACTCAATGAGAACGGCTTCGAAGCTTTGGTTCGTGGTGGCATCATGCGAATTCAGGACCATGATTATGTGACAGTTGCCTTGCCGGAAAGCAGCGTCGAGCCCCGTTCCCTACACACGCCAGGCATTTTACTGAACACTTGCTGGACCTGGTGCATGGAGACCTCTGTGGTCCAACCACGCCCGCGACGCCGAGCGGAAACCGCTATTTCTTACTGCTAGTTGACGATGTGAGCCGCTATATGTGGCTTGCACTCCTAGATAGCAAGGATCAAGCTCCAATGGCGATCAAGCACTTCCAAGCCGTTGCGGAGGTGGAGTCCGGGCGCAAGCTGAAAGTGCTTCGAACCGACCGTGGGGGTGAATTCACCTCGATCGAGTTTGGGGACTACTGTGCGGAGCGGGGCGTCCAGCGTCAGCTCACAGCCCCATATTCACCACAGCAGAATGGCGTCGTCGAGCAAAGAAATCAAACGGTCGTCGCGATGGCGCACTCAATGTTGAAGGCGAAGGGACTATCCTAGGAAGTTTTGGGGAGAGGCCGTGACCACGGCAATCTTGCTACTCAATTGCGCACCGACGCGTTCCCTCGAAGGCAAGACACCATATGAAGCCTGGCATGGCGTGCGACCGGCTATGCATTTCTTGCGCACGTTCGGATGCGTTGCGCACGTCAAGAACAGAAAGCCAAACCTCAAGAAACTAGAGGACAGGAGCGTGCCTATGATATTCGTTGGCTACGAGGCCAGCTCAAAGGCTTATCGGGTCTATGACCCCTGCACCAGGCCCGTTCACATCTTGCGCGACATTGTGTTTGACGAGGCCGCCAGCTGGGATTGGGTGACGCGTGGCAGCACCAAGGGCATCGACGCAAATGAGGAATTCATCGTCGAACACTTGGCCCGTTCGAGGTGATGCCCCCAAGCCCAGTGGCGGGGCCCGAGCCGGAAGCTACCCCAATTGACGTTGCGCCGGCATCAATACTAGCTTCAGCACCAGGCACGCCAGCGTCCCCTACACTGGGCTCAACTCCAACCCCAGTCCAGGGCCCGATGCCACCAACACCAGCACAATCAATGGAGTTTGCTTCGCCACCCACTGATTTCGATGATGAGCTCGACGCTGAACACGATGATGCGCCGCTCTGTTTGTGCATGGTGGATGGCATACTTGGGGCAGCTACCCCGCCGGGCTACACCGAGCACCAAGTTAACCCTGGTGAGCTACATTTCACCTCAGTAGAGGAGCCCTCGTCTTTCAGGGAAGCTGAACACCACCAGAGCTGGCGGCGCACCATGATGGAGGAAATGGACTCCATCACCGACAATCACACTTGGGAGCTCGTTGATCTAACGCCGAACCAACATGCAATTGGACTCAGTGGGTGTTCAAGGTAAAGCGCGACGAGCACAGGCGCGATTATCAAGTACAAGGCACAGCTCGTCACAAAGGACTATGTGCAAAGGGCCAGCATCGACTTCGAAGAAATCTTCGCCCCGGTGGCGCGCATGGAATCCGTACGGCTCCTGCTCGTTGTTGCGGCGCACGAAGGGTGGTCCGTCCATCATATGGACGTGAAGAGCGCCTTTCTAAATGGCAAGCTTGCTGAGGAGGTCTTTGTACAGCAATGACCGGGTTTCATATTCGGTGGCCAAGAACACAAGGTGTACTGCCTCCACAAAACATCGTATGGACTTCGTCAGGCACCCAGGGCCTGGAATGCCAAGCTCGACGCAAGCTTGCAGTCGCTTGGTTTTCAGAGGAGTTCTACTGAGCCCACTGTGTACACGCGGGCAGAAGCAGCTCCAAGCTGATCGTCGGCATCTATGTCGATGACTTGATCATCATCGGCTCCAGTACCAACAACATTGAGGAGTTAAGCTAGAAATGCACAAACTCTTAAGATGAGCGACCTGGCCTACTCTCTTACTACCTTGGTTTGGAAGTGAAGTAGGAGGCGACAGGGATAATCCTGTGTCAGGCGGCATACGCCGGCAAGCTGGTTGACCGGAGCGGTATGGGAGACTGTAAACCATGCCACACGCTAATGGAAGTCGAGCTGAAGCTCAGTAAGGCGAGTACCTCCCCTTTGGTGAATGCGACGGAGTACCGCAGCATCATTGGCTGGTTACACTACCTGGTGAACACCCGGCAGACTCGCTACGCGGTAGGATACCTGAGCCGTTTCATGGAGGAGCCATAGGAAGATCATCAAGCAGTGGTCAAACATGTGCTTCGCCACATAGCCGGGACAAGACATCACGGTGTCCGTTATGCCAAGGGGCAAGGTGGCCGGCCGATTCTCCATGGCTACAGCGACGGCGACATGGCCGGTGATCTGGATACATGGAGAAGCACTAGTGGCGTTCTATTCTTCTCGGGACGAGTCCTATCTCCTAGCAATCGGCGAAGCAAAAGGTGGCGGCATTGTCTTCCTGCGAGGCAGAGCACATCGCTGTGACAGCTGCCGCCTATCAGGCCCTCTGGTTAGCTCGGCTCTTGAGGTCGGCTCTTGAGCGACTTGCTCGACTTAGAGTCTGGAGCACCGGAGATCAAGGTGGACACAAGTCGCCATCGCAATGTCCAAGAACCCTGTCCACCATGATCGGAGTAAACACATTGATACCAAGTATCACTTTATTCGGAAATACGTCGATGGCAGATAGATCGTCATCAACTACGTTTGTACGGAGGAGCAGCTAGTGGACATACTAACAAAGCCACTTGGCCGTGTCCGATTCCAGGAACTCTGTAAGGGGATCGGCATCGTCAACCTCACTAGTGGTGGCGACAAGAATTAGGGGGAAGATTATTGATAATCCTAGCGCCATCCCCATCTCTGCTCCATTCTTCTGTCAGCCACGATCCTGCTTTTCCGGTGATTGTGTGCCCTTGTATCGTGGGCTCTGCTGTATGAGAAGCTCATGCAGGAGTGCGTCGTTAGACGTCATGTGTGGTACTTTTTTCATTTTTATATTTATTTAATAAAATATTTACAAAACTACATTTTCATTTCAAAAATTTACAAAAATACACTCCTGCCGCCCTTTGGGAGGGCGATATGTCTGAAATCGCCCTCCCAGAGGGCGATATGATGACGTGGCTGACGGCCGTTGGCCGGCGGCCCACGGCCGTCAGCCATTTTGCAGGCGGCCCCCCGGGCCACAAAAAAACCGCCCTCTAAGAGGGCGGCAAGGGGGCCGCCTGTAAAAATCCGGCCGGGGGGCCGGCCATTTTACAGGCGGCCCCCTTGCGCCCTTTGAGAGGGTGGTTTTGTGTGGCCCGGGGGGCCGCCTGCAAAATGGCCGACCCCCCGGCCGGCCATTTTGCAGGCGGCCCCCTTGCGGCCCTCTCAGAGGGCGGTTTTTCTGTGGCTGGGGGCCGCCTGCAAAATGGCCGGCCCTTGCGCCTCTGATAGGGCGGTTTTTGGGTCACCGAGGGGCCGCCTGCAAAGTCGGTCCGGACGGTCCGCACTGTATATGGACGGTCTGGACTGGCTACTTTGCAGGCGGCCCCAGAGTACTGTCCGGACGGTCCGCACTATATACGGACGGTCCGAACTGTACAAATTGCCGTTCCACAATATATAGTCCAGACCATCGTCACCCTGGTCGGACGGTCCATACTGTACAAATTGCTGTTTTGCATTATATAGTCCGGACCATCCTCATCCTGTCCGGACGGGCATATCTGTGGCGGCAAAAAAGAGGAAGTACCCACGCTGCACACAGTAGTTACATCTCTACTTGGTTATCTGTTTAAAATTCCCTAAGGCATGTAATAACGATAACTAGAAACGTTTGATGTGCCGTTTGCACTCTTTGTATGGATAATTTCATTATGTTCGTATGCAATTAACGTGTATTCGGTTGTCACCGCTCGGAATATACTTTCGCCGTAAAATTGAAATTGAAAAATTTATGTTTTTGATCAGTTTCGTCACAAACATAGATCGTAAATGATCGACGAGCGTAAATAAAGTAAAAAGGTTTCTTCAGTATACGTAGAATTAATAAAACATGATATACAACAGACAAACTATCACTGATGCAACGTACTACGGGTCCTGACCGTAACCTCTAGCCCTCTTTGTCTTCCTACCCTGTGCTCGCACCTGCCCCTGGGAGTACGTTAGCCGGTCTGGTGGTACGGCACGGCCAGCGCGGGTCGTCTGCACGGGTGTGGCAGCTGGTGGGTCCTGTGTCTGTGGTGGCGGAGCTCCTTCGAGCTGCGAGGCTGGTAGTATCTCCTGGATCTCCTCGCTCGAGTCCTCCAAGTCGTCCCCCTCGAAAGGATCCGGTGCCCAACCGCTGCCGCGTGCGGCCTACGTGGAGGAGCCAGCGCCAGCAAACATCCCCGGTGCTAGGGATGAAAACGGTCAGAAACGGTCGAAAACGGTATTACAATATAGAAAACGAAAACGGTCGGTACGGGATTTTTCTATATTTTAGTAAATAATGAGGACAAAAAATGGTTGAAAATGATTGTGAAACCAATTGAAAATGACAATTTTTTATGTTTTGCCAAATTCGAAAACGGTCGAAAACGGTATCATAATATAGAAAACGAAAACGGTCGGTACGGGATCTATCCCGTTCAGTTTCATCCCTACCCGGCGCTGTAGAGTGGAACCATGTACACCAAAATATTGATAATTGCAAATCAAAATTTGGTAAGGCAAAAATAAAGTTTGATATAACCTGAAGGACCTCCTGTGGTGGCCCGAGGGGCAGTTGTCACGCCCACGCCCTGCGTGGAGGAGCCAGCGCCAGCAAACATCCCCGGCGCTGTAGAGTAGAACCATGTAGACCAAAATATTGATAATTGCAAACCAAAATTTTGCAAGGCAAAAATAAACTTTGATATAACCTGAAGGACCTCCTGTGGTGGCCCGAGGGGCAGTTGTCATGCCCAGCTGCGCGTGTGGTCGTCTGTGGTACACTCCATGCGTCGATGTGCTAGCTCCAGAGGGATGTAGATACGGTATAGCGAAAGCTGCAGGGAAGCATATTGATGTACAACAGTACATGTCATAGAAGGAAACATGTTATGAACCGATGGTTAGTCCAATTTACCTCTGGAGGGGCCAGATGGCTGACTGGAACCCTGCAGTCGCACTTCTGCTCCTGCTCCTGTTCCTGCTAGCCGTGGCTGTTGCTGCTATACAACTACGGGAGGTACCGCATCGACCGCACGACAAGTGAGCGCACGAATCACTGTGAGCATTGCCTGACGAATCCTCCCGAAGGTTGTCCTTTGCTCATCGGCATTCAGCACAATCCCACTGTCCAATCGTCCGAACGCCGCGTTTACATCAGCCTGAACCTGTCGCGCTGCGTCGGCCTATTTCAGATGTGATGTGAACATGTGTTAGAACTGTGGACACCTACAAAGGAATTCGGGGTGCAAAGATAATGTGACGTACCGCGCGGAAGTAGTCCTGGTCACGGTGTCTAGGATACGTGTCCGTCGTAGCGGCGACGTGTGGCTGTGGATCATCTGGGGTGAACGTTACGCGTGTGCGGGTACGGGCCTGGTACCACGTGAGGTATGCTAGGTAGGCCTCCTCAGTGTGTGCATGTATCTCGTCGACCACCTCCTCCGTCGCCAACAACCAGTCGTCCACGTACTTCTGCAGTCGAGGATACCACTGAACACCGGCTGCATGTCCCCTACGATTATATCTATTTACAGAGAGTGCATTAGACTACATTAAATAGTTATAGTAGTAAACAAAGATCGCAGTTGTACTAACCGGTGCACATCGCGCGGCACATCGATCTGCACGGGCACAGGGGAGTGCTGACGTAGTCCGAACTGTCGCATCACGTGCTGCGGAGAGTGGGGCTCGACGAAGATGTCGAACACCAACAGCACTGTCGTCATCCAGTACGCCTGGTCGCGCGTGCAAAGAGTAGAGAGTCCGAGCGGTGCACGGGCCGCGATGGCCTGCGGACTGTACGGCTCCCAGACGACGTCGCTGGGCAGCAGGCGGTCGAACTCCAAAACGAATTCGGGGTAGGCCCTCCTAACCTGCGTGTGGGCATAACGACGCTGCAAAATAGGAAAAGGTTAAACGTCAGTGTTTGCGCATAACTGCTAAACATAGAATTTCACATTTTGTACCTCACGTCGACACCATACGGTCCCCATAGTCGGACGGTCCTCGGGCCACTAGCCATACAAGCCTCCAGGGCCGCCCTCGTAGGAAGAGTGCTGAATCAGAGGACGGCCTATCGCGAACCGCTCGGCCGCCCATAGCTGCAGAAGGAGAGGGCAACCGGTGATAATCGCACCTGGATCGGTCTTTGTGCACGCGTCACAAAGAGCACGGTACGTCGCCGCTAGCACAGCAGATCCCCAACTCCACTGCGGTACGCGGCCGTCCTCGCTGTCGGCGATCGCACGAGCGTAGTGGATCAGTCCCTTGTCCACCGCGTGCCCGTGAGTGTTGGTGAACATCACCCACCCGAACAGCCACAACAGGTACGCCTCCATGCTCCGCAGCACCGAGTAATCGTCGGCGTCATCGGCTAGCTTATCTGGCTGTAAAGGAAGATTATAGTCAGCAACTCTGTTGCTTTGTAGATCAGATGATTGTGAATTAAAGGAATCCGCGACTTACGGTGAACTGTAACAGCCAAGCCTGCGAGGGGCCGGTCGTGGTGTAAGGTGGTAGCGAACCCGGGTGTCCAAGTTCAGGTCGACGATGCACGGGCTCAAACCGAGCAGTGATGTCCTGCGACCAACCGTGCGCCCCGTCGATCGGGCCGACTGCGTCTCCTGCGAGGGGAAGTCCTAGCAGGTACGACACGTCCTGGAGTGTGGGAGTCATCTCGCCGCACGGCAGGTGGAACGTGTGGGTCTCCGGTCTCCAGCGATTCACCAATGCGGCCATAAGTGACCGATCAGCGTCCCATCGCTTGGCGGGGTCTCTCTCGTCCGGTGCGGGCTTGACTAGCCTACACAGCGAAAGAAGTCCAGCCTCACACAACCTGCAGAATATAGCACTGTAATCAATATTGGGGAACATAGATATGCACAAACGATGTGAATGAATATTCGTACAGCTCTTACCTCTGACGGAACCGAGGATCTATCCGCAGGAGGTGACGTGAAGGCCGTGGACGGAAGGTGGGTAAGTGGGCACCCTCCACGGCTGACAGGTAAGACCGGTGGGACCGGTCGACACCTCGGTCCAACAGCTCCGGTGTATCGTACGCCATACCTGCATGCAAATAGAGAGTTAGCGTTAATTATTGTTATAGTTTATAGCATTGTTACATGATAATAAAAAACAACAGTACGGTACATATCCTTCTATAACAAAGAACTAGTATAGACTTACGCTACACCGTAGCACCACTAATTGTTCGGGAACGCCTAAGACGGGGTCGTCTTGAAGTTGTGCCTTCACCCGTAGGACACCTGCCATCATCGGCTGAACCCGACGGTCCAGCTTCCGTCGGACTTGGACCGGTTGCATCCTTTGGACAGTTCTTATATGTATGACCTGTTTGGTCACACTTTGAACAACATTTATGCCTTCCACCGGCTTCTGAGTCATCCATGTCATTACGGATGCGTCTTGTCTTGCGGCGACCTACTTTATCTCTCAATTTTGTTGGATCAGGAATGTACATAGCTTGAGGATGCTCCATAGTAAATGTACCCGCAATACCGAAACCGTATATCTCTCCGCTCCAGGTATTATAGATTGCTTCTTTCCTGAAATAAGGTGAGACAAAATAGCGTGCATCTATCCCGCACTCACCACTCGCGGCAATAACGTGAGAGCATGGCTTGTGGAGCAGAGTAGGTTTTCGGCACGAGCACTTGCAGGTCCCGTCTTCCTTCAGCACACACTCCTGCACAACTCTTTTACGGAAGATTCCGCGCATGCCCTTGTCGATACACAATATTTCAAATCTGTGTTCTTGTATGCCTTGAGGTAGAGCACGATGTCTTCGGGCCTTTTTTACTTTTATCTTGCAGATACTTCATCAGTAGTGTGCCAAAGAAAAGATTATTGTCCGTCATTGAGGGCCTAGCTGCTCTGAACCGATCTCTAAAGTACTTGCATGTGCCATGCAAGATAAATTCAACTATGCCAACAAGTGGGAGCCCTCGAACACCACGCATCACCCAGTTATAAACCTCTGCCAAATTTGTGGTCATTATGCCAAACCGAGAACCATCCTTGTCATACAATAATGCCCATTTCTCCTTTGGCTCATTCTCAATCCAATCTGAAAATTTTCTAACTGAGGATGCAGACCTTCTTCTCATATAAAGTCCGTCAGTTGATAGAGGTTCAAGAGCTTGTGGAGCCTCATCCCCTCCAATGGTAGCCCTCCTGGACTGCTCATCTGTTTGTTTAGAGGTCAGCTCATCCAACCTCCTCCAAAGCTCCTTGAATTTCTTCTCTTGATTCTGGGCGCAAAGCCTCTTGAAAAAATCCATAAGGTGCTTATTTCTAAACTGTCTGTAGAAATTAGCACCCATATGACACATGCACCATCTGCTTTGGACATCAGACCACCTTGGTGGGTATCCCTTCTCAACACATCCATATCTCAATTCCTCAATTGCACGCAGCAAGCCGGCGTGACGGTCATGTATAAGGCATACATCTGGTCTCATCCGTACTTAACCCTTTCTAGAAACCAATACCAGCTATCAGTGTTCTCACTCTCAACAAAAGCAAAAGCAACTGGTAGAACTTGGTTGTTTCCATCAACTCCAATTGCTGTTAAGATCTGCCCTCTGTACTTTCCGGTCAGAAATGTCCCATCGATGCAGAGGATGGGACGACAATGGACAAATGCCTGAATGCAAGCACCTAATGCAAAGAATACTCGTTGCAACACACTTTTATTACCATGGTGAATTGATGGAAAGGCTTTTAGGTCGTAGCACGTCTCCGGATTTCTCTGAAGAATACAGTCTAACAGACGAGGCAAATTATCATAGGATGCTTCAAATGTGCCAAATCTCATCTCTACAACCTTCTGTTTTGCCCTCCAAGCCTTAGCATAGCTAATTGTGTATTTAAATTTCTCTTCAATATGTCTAACAATTGACCTTGGTTCGTATCCCATATTGTTAATAATATGGGAGTACATCTCTGTCGCAACAAATGCAGATGTCATGTTTCTGTGATATTTTTCAACACCAGGTAAATAACATGAATGCTCAGTCACGATTGAAACTTGCTAATAATCTTTTTATTTACCCTTGAATGCGTGCACCCGCCATGGACACCCATCCTTCATGCACTTTACTTTATAGACCGATTTGCTTGACTTCACGACTGAGAACTCCCTTTGAAGTGACACGGCCCATTGTTTTACTGCCTCTTTTAAATCCTCTACATATGCATATTTAGCCCCTTCGATGACCTCATTTTCCTTGTACTCCCACGACACATGATGTCCCTCGGAGATAGAAAGCCTAGAGAAATCCTGGTTGCTCCATTCTGCAGGCATCATGGTGTCCTCATCAGACGAATCATCCTGCTCTGCTTGCTCGTTTTCAGAATCTTCCCTATCCATTTCTTCAACGATTCTGTTGATTTGTTCTCCCTTATCTGCCACACCTGTTGGCTGTCTATCTTCTTCATTCCCTCCTTCATTCCTTTCTTCATTTTCTTCCATTGTTTCGCTATTACCTCCAGCCGTACTTGGACCCTCATCATCTTGCAAGGGCATTGCACCAGCAGTGTTTTCTTTCTCATATATCGACACAAGTATACCCAGTGGCCAACCACGTTGAAATGCATTCTCCACATACCATCTCCAATTGGCAGTGCAATCCACCGGCATCAGTTCCCAAAAAAAACCTTCAGCTGCACGACTGACTACTACATACAAGGTTATTGCGCTGAGCTCGGGGTTCAATCGAAACCCTCGTATCAGTCAGTTGTACACTGACTCAAAACTTCTCTCAGCTGGTCTATCAATCCCCTTAGCCGTTGAACTAAAATCCGACAGATCTACCCCTTCTGGACCATATCTAACATTCCCTTGCCTGTGAAATAATTGAAATATCACCTTATTTGACATTTCTGTTGATAAAAAAATACAGTTAAACTAGATACCAATATTTTCCTCACATCTCTACAAAAATTAAATCATCTAACACATTAACTAAAGATCTACAGATCTACGAGTAACAACTTATTTTCATATAGTACTATACACATAACCAGTACAATACTATATCAATTTATGCATAGAAATAGAAATTACAAAGAGATAATAGATTTTACCTGCAGACAAATCAGCAAGCTGACAGAGCTTCGCTGCTTTCGTTCAGGCTTGCTCTCAGCTCTCTCTTTTTTTTTTCTGTAATTTCAGTGAATTTTATGACATTTTTGGAGTCTAGGAGGGGGTTTTATACTGCCCGGGCTAAAAACCGCCCTCCCAGAGGGCGGCAAGGGGGCCGCCTGCAAAATGGCCGGTCCATGGGTCGGCCATTTGCAGGCGGCCCCCGGCCACAGAAAAACCGCCCTCTGAGAGGGCGGCAAGGGGGCCGCCTGCAAAATGGCCGGCCGGGGGATTTTTACAGGCGGCCCCCCGGCCGGCCATTTTGCAGGCGGCCCCCTTGCCGCCCTCTCAGAGGGCGGTTTTTTTGTGGCCCAGGGGGCCGCCTGCAAAATGGCTGACGGCCGTGGGCCGCCGGCCAACGGCCGTCAGCCACGTCATCATATCGCCCTCTGGGAGGGCGATTTCAGACATATCGCCCTCCCAAAGGGCGGCGGGAGTATATTTTTGTAAATTTTTGAAATGAAAATGTAGTTTTGTAAATATTTTATTAAATAAATATAAAAATAAAAAAAATTCGTCATGTGTGTGTGCTCGCTGCGTGTCTTCGGCCGTGGTTTGACGCGGCCCAGTCGGGAGTCATGGCAAGCGTGCCGGTAAAGTAGGAGCGCATGTATGTTTTCTCTTTGTATTTAAACAGTTCAATATACCAGAAAAGCTGCAACATTCCGCAGCACCAAAAAACTCTCTCGCGTTTGCTTCAAAGTTCCACATTGCATTTCATCGAACATCTTCGGGGTTCAAGGCTGATCGCCAACAGATAATTCACTTCTACTTTAAAATTTTATCTTAATTTTCTTTAATCACAAGAACATACTGTGTACCATGATGGTAAGACCTCTAGTTATTTTGATCTTAATTTTCTCCAAATAATGTGACTTCAGGAATTACTCGAAAAAAAATCTCAGTCCACGTTATATTGTTTAGGATTTAAATGAATGCAGGGCTTCAACAAATCTCGGAAAAAAAACTGGGTTTATGTATTAAGCCATAATACCCAAAGATCTTACAGTACTGAAAATATGAGAGTTGCTGAAATTTACCACTTCTCTTTACTACTTAAAAAGACTCTGATGATGATAGTGAAGCCAACAAATCAATGGCTGAGATTGCATCCGCAATGATTCGGCAAAATCACCCCCACCGCACATGGGTCCAATCTCACCTTGACACGCATCCCCCTCCTTCCCGCGATCTCCTCCCCCCAACACGCATCCCACTCCTCCCCGATCTCCTCCCACCACCGCCGCCTTCTCGCCCTCCTCGGCGTCCTCCTAAGTGCGACCTCCTCCCGCCGCTGCACTGCTGCCTCCTTGCCCTCCCCCGTCAGCCGCCGCCTCCTCATGTTGCCGCCTGCTCACATCCCCTTAGGCGCCCCGATTCCTCTCCCTACGCCGCCCCACCAAAAACCCTAGCGCGCCATCCTGTCACATCATCGCTTTGTCCTTGCCATCGAAATCTGCAAAGAACCACGTGCCGCCGCTGCTGCCGCCACAACTCTCCCTCGTCGTCGTCACCGTCGGCGTCCATCTCTCCTTAATTTGGCGCGGAGCTCTCCACGGAAGCATGCGCCGCCACCGCTGCAACTCTCCCCGTTGGCGTCGGCATCGACGTCCATCTCCCCTCAATCTGGTAAGTAAGCTGCGCCCTTCCTCTCCCTCTCCCTGCTCTACGACCTTTGCGAAGCCCAATCGTGAATTGTAGTAATCGTCTAGATCTCTTCTTCTTCCTCCTCTCCTCCTCACTCTCTGCCCTAATAAATCGATGCCTCGCGAGTTCGCTTTGGGAGTGTGCTGTAGTCTACAATTTGGATGTATTGCACAATAACAAACCATTCCCCATTTCTTTTATTATTGAAAAAGCCCTGCCCTTGCATTTCACTAAATAAATTTGGTGAAAGTTTGTAAATTGGATGTGGATTACCAACTTACTGTTTCATCGACATATATGAAAATTAGGGATATTGCTGTAAAATTAAAATTGTTCAAAGGAAGAACTTGTTAGGTTATGTTAGAAGATTATATGCAAATTAAAATTGCTGATTGATTGTTTACTATCAAGTATAGTATTGTTTTGCACGAATTTTAATATATTTAATTTTCTATTGCAACGTATAGGTATCCAGCTAGTTTCAAGAAAACACTCGTTTCTTCTACACCCTTTTCAGGTATTGTTCAGCACGGACAGTGCGACCTACTCGAGTTGAGCGCGGAGAGGAACACCGTTCTTCACGTCGCGGCGCAGCAAGGCCACGGCGAGCTGATCGCGGAGCTCTACCAAAGGTTCATCAAGGACAAAACCTTCCTCTCTCGCCGGAACTCGGCGCTGGACACGCCGCTGCACTGCGCGGCGAGGGCGGGGTGTCTCAGCGCCGTGAAGATGCTGTTAAATCTATCCTGGGACAGTGGAGAGAACATCCTGGGATGCCAGAACGCGGCTGGGGACACGGCCCTGCACCTGGCGGCGAGGCACGGCCATGGCGCCGCCGTGGAGGCTCTGGTCGCGGCGCGCGCGTCGGGGTCCGAGCTGAACAAAGCCGGCGTGTCGCCGCTGTACTTGGCGGTGATGAGTAGGTCGGTAGCCGCTGTCAGAGCGATCATTACCACCTGTGGGGACGCGTCATCCGTCGGGCCGAGCTCGCAGAATGCTCTGCACGCTGCCGTCTTCCAGAGCTCAGGTATGATATTATTAGCCCGTTGATTCAAAAGCTTTCAAGCACAAGTACAATAACGCATTTCTCAACTCAATTGATTAAATTGTGCAGAGATGGTTCATCTTCTATTGCAATGGAAACCCGAACTAGCCGTCCAAGTCGACTGCAACGGCAGCACCCCGCTCCATTTCGCGGCGTCCGACAACAACCGCTCCGTCGTAAGCGCAATCCTGCGCCCCGCACCACCGAGCACGGTGTACATGAAGGACATGGAAGGCCTCTCTGCTCTCCACGTTGCGGCTCGGCTGGGGCACGACAACGTCGTCAAGGACCTGATAAGGGTGTACCCTGACGCCGCCGAGCTGCGCGACGACCACGGCCAGACCTTCCTGCACGCCACAGCCAGGGAGAAGCGCTCATCGGTCGTGTCCCTCGCCATCAAGAACCCCATGCTGGGTGGCCTCCTGAACGCGCAGGACGGGGACGGGAACACGCCGATCCACCTCGCCGTGGTCGCCGGCGCGCTGGACATCGTGGAGGCCCTGTTACGGAAGGGGAACGTGCAAACTGACGTCTTGAACGACGACGGACACACGCCGCTTGATCTCGCCTCAAAATCGGACAGTTTGTTCAATACGGTGAGCGATAACCAAGCATGCGGTATACGGTTCCAACATTATAGACTTGATTGTTAGAGAAAAAAAAATTACAGTGTTGAATAAAATTGATTCACTGAGATTAATTCCCTTAGAAATTCAATCACCTATGCGAAAAATTAATTCTAATCACTGATCTGCTTGTGAAGCCATCTTGACTTGATTTCTTCTTCTTCTCTGCTTCCTCTTCTTCTTGATGCTTCTCTGCGTGTGTGTGCCGATAGACGGATTGATGAAGACCTCACGAACCCCTTCTAGTGCGTTTGTGGATCGGACACAATTAGGGTTTGTAGTCGGAGACCGAGCGGCGTCCCGTTCTTCTCCAATTTCTCTTTTATATGTGCACTAGTGGGGCTCGGAGGTTTCCTTCGGTTTAGGAGGTTCGGTTGAATCCACCGATCACGGATTCTATTCGTTATCTTATCTCTAAGCCGATAAAACAACCAACATTCTCCCCTTGATTTAGAGGCTTAATTAATTTCTAAGTCTATTAAGTAAAACAGCTCCCCAAGATAATGTGTCATAACAACTTTAAACGTCATTAAGACTACAAGACCTATAGTTCACTATAATACTTAAATAAACTCACATCTTAACTTAGCGGGTGTTGATTGAAAAATTAATCCCCTATTTCCAGGATCTTAGTCAAAGGCAATCACTTAATCCCATGCCGACTATATGTTTTTTAAATAAGTTGGGAGGTAAGCCTTTGGTTAGTGGATCCGCAAGCATAAATTTAGTATTTATGTACTCAATCTTAATTGTTTGATCCTGGACTCTATCTTTCACAACATGATATTTAATGTCAATGTGTTTTGCAACTTCACTTGACTTGTTGTTACTCGTATAGAATACTGCAGCTTCATTATCGCAGTATATAACAAGTGGTCTCTTAATGCTGTCAACCACTTTTAATCTTGGGATGAAATTCTTAAGCCATACGGCCTGCCCCATCGCATGGTAACATGCTACAAATTCCGCTTGCATTGTCGACGATGCAGTAAGCGTTTGTTTAGAGCTTTTCCACGAAATAGCTCCTCCCGCAAGGGTGAAAATATATCCTGAAGTGGATTTCTTTGTGTCTACGCACCCCGCGAAATCAGCGTCTGAATAGCCAAGGACTTCAAGCTTATCAGACTTTCTGTATGTAAGCATGTAATGTTTAGTTCCTTGTAAATAACGCAGAACTTTCTTTACTGCCTTCCAGTGGTCCATTCCTGGTTTAGACAGAAATCTGCCAAGCATCCCAGTGACGAATGCTAAGTCTGGTCGCGTACAGACTTGTGCATACATCAAGCTTCCGACAGCTGAAGCATAAGGTACCTTGTCCATTTCTTTAGATTCTAACTCATTTCTTGGACTTTGGAAAAATCCGAATTTATCGCCCTTCATTATTGAAGCAGGTGAAGAGGCGCATTTACTCATATTATATCTTTCTAAGATTCTTGAGATGTAAGCTTTCTGAGATAGTCCTAGCACTCCTTTGGACCTGTCTCGGTGAATCTCAATGCCCAAAACATAAGATGCTTCACCGAGATCTTTCATATCAAACTTTGATGACAAGAATTCTTTAGTTTCTCGCAGCAGGTTCTTATCGCTGCTTGCTAATAAAATGTCATCAACATAGAGTACTAGGATGATGAATTTACCACCTTTATATTTAACATAAATACAGTTGTCCACCTCATTCTCCTTAAATCCGAATTGTCTGATGATCTGATCGAATTTAAGGTTCCATTGCCTGGACGCTTGTTTAAGTCCATAGATGGATTTATTAAGCTTGCATGCTAAATGACCTTTTCCTTCCATAACAAAACTTTCCGGTTGTGTCATGTAAACATTTTCTTTTAGGTCACCATTTAGAAATGCAGTATTTACATCAATCTGATGGAGTTCTAAGTCAAAGTGAGCCACTAGCGCCATGACAATTCTGAATGAGTCTTTCTTAGAGACAGGAGAAAAAGTTCCATTATAGTCAATTCCTTCGCTCTGTGAAAAACCCTTGGCAACTAGCCTTGCTTTGAATCGTTCGCTGTTCCCTCTAGAGTCAAGCTTGGTTTTGTAGACCCACTTACAGCCTACGGTTTTGACTCCTTTAGGAACTTCTACTAAATCCCATACTTTATTATGGCTCATTGATTTTAGTTCATCTTCCATAGCCTGAAGCCACTTAGATGAATCCTTGCTGTTTATTGCTTCTTTAAATGAGGTGGGATCGTCTACCTTCCCCATGTCTTCTTCATTCATGTATACTTCATAATAATCAGGGATGGCAGATCTCCTCACCCGCTGTGACCTTCTTAATTCTTGAGTTTCATTGTTTGTCACTTGAGGTTGAGGATCTTCATGTGGAGGTTCTTCTTCATTATGTGTCACTTCAATCTGTTGAGGCTCATCATCATTATTACTCTCAATATTTTCCTCAACAGAAGGTGTAGTACCAGACGGTCCAGAATTACCCGTTGGCGGTGCTATATCACGTGGCACATTAGAAATTATGGGGATGTTCTGAATAATTGGAATATCAGTCTCTCGGATTTCCGGAGTTTGAATATTAGCCCGAATTTCCTCAAGATTAATTTTCCTTGTCTGTGAGCTCCCCCATTTATTGTCCTCAAGAAAGACAGCATGTCTAGTCTCCACAAATTTAGTAACCCGATCTGGGCAATAAAAACGGTATCCTTTGGATCTCTCGGGATAACCGATAAAATGACAGCTCACAGTCTTAGGATCTAATTTCTTTAATTGTGGATTAAATATTCTGGCTTCCGCACGACAGCCCCACACACGTAAATAATTGAGTGTCGGTTTTCTTCCGGTCCACAATTCATAAGGGGTCTTAGGCACTGATTTACTAGGCACTCTATTGATTATGTGTGCAGCTGTTTTAAGTGCTTCAATCCACAGCTTAGGTGACAGAGTAGAGTGATTCAGCATACTGCGCACCATATCCATGAGTGTGCGGTTGCGTCGTTCTGCTATCCCGTTTTGCTGAGGTTCTCCAGGCATGGAATATTGGGCAATAATCCCATGTTGCTGGAGATACAAGGCAAATGGACCAGGAATTTGCCCAAATGGAGCGTGTTTCCCGTAGTATTCACCACCACGGTCCGATCTCACAATTTTAATTTTAGCATTATGCTGATTCTCCACTTCAGTTTTAAATATCTTAAATTTCTCAAGAGATTCGGAACGGTCACTTATGGGGTAAATATAACCATAAGGGAATAATCATCTGTGAATGTTATAAATGAATCAAATCCATCCACAGATGTCACCAGGAATGGTCCACAAATATCAGTGTGAATTATTTCTAGTGGACTTGAGCTCCTAGTGGCTCCTTTCTTTATTGTTTTAGTGAATTTTCCCTTAATGCAATCTATGCAATGATCCGCGTCAGAAAAGTCTAAGGGAAGGAGTATCTCTTCTCTTATGAGATGTTCAATTCTCCCCCTAGAAATATGGCCTAAGCGACAGTGCCATAATTTCGACGACGTCTCATTTATCACATTCATTACTTTATCATTGCAGGCATTATTAACATTCAGGACCATATCATCCAAAGAGAGCAAGAATAGCTTATCTCGCACGAAGGCGAAGCCAATCACTTTATTATCTAATTTAATGTAACATGTTCTCTTTGAAAAATGACAGTCATAACCAGTTTCTGTCAACACTCGAACAGAAATGAGGTTTCTCTTAATTGAGGGAGCAAATAAAACATTATTCAGAATTAAATTGTAGCCACTAGGGAGTCTAAGTGCTAGGTCTCCAACGGCCTTCACTTCGATCTCCGCTCCATCAGCTACTCTTAGGATTCGCTCCCCCTTTGCTACCGCCTGGACAGTAGTCAATCCCTGCAATGAGTTACAGACGTGCACAGTGGCACCTGAGTCAACCCACCAGGTATTAATGGAGAATTCAGAGTAAAATAACTCATTAACATTTGATATTTCATCAATCTCATTTATACCTTTCTTAGCTAGCCACTCTCGGAAGCGTGGACAATCCCTCTGCCAATGTCCATCTTTACTGCAAAACTTGCAATATGGACTTGCAGTGGTAGAGGCAGCTAAAGCTTGAGACCAAAGATGCGGCTTTGCTTGAGCAGTGTTACTTCCTCCAGACTTATGAGGGTGATATGGCTTCTTTCTGCCACTACCCGAGCTTTGGCCTTGATTTGTTTTTCTCTTGCCTTTAGCATGGATGAGGTTGAGCTGATCTTTAAGTTTCTGCTTATCAGCCTTTTGTCGCTCTTCCTCTTCCACTGAGTGGGAGATCAATTCTGCTACGGTCTACTGGTCTACTTCTCTTTCTGAGTATTATAATTAATCTTGAAGGGACCATAGTCAGGACCAAGAGAGTTCAATATGAAATGCACTAAGAAACCTTCAGACAATTCCATGTCCATGGTCTTTAGTGTATGTGTCATATGAGTCATCTCAAGGATGTGCTTTCTTACACCACCTTTGCCATCATACTGGCTGGTGATCAGCTTACTTATTAAGGTACTGGCACGACTCTTAGATGAAGTCTTAAAATTCTCTTCAATGTTTGCCAAGTACGTCTTAACATTGTTTGAGTTCGTAATCCCTCCAATAATTCCTGGAGCGATAGTACTCTTGATGTACATGAGAGACATTCTGTTGGATTTTTCCCAAGAGACTACTTTTTCTTCGTAACTCCACTTGGTATTATCATAAACTTCCTGACTCATTTCGTCAGTGTACATGGGCTCCTCAGGGGAGTCCTCTCTTAGTGCTAAGTCATAGTCCAACATGCCAAGATTCAATAGCACATCGTTCTTCCACTCAGCGAAATTTGTTCCATCAAGGGGTGTCACAATTTTAAGCTGCCCCAATGCTGAAAATAACCAATGAAAATATTAGTAAAATATTGCATATGATTAATTTGCGTTGGCTCAATCAATCACATGCAATGATGGGCTACTTTTCTAAATTTAATCACCGTTGGGCAGAAAAAATTTAGAAAATATATGAAGTGACCAAAAATAATCCTTAATTACATCACCGTTGGGCAGAAATAATTAAGGAAATAATATTATTAATTTATTTGACATGAAATTATAACTAACGTTGGTCAAAAATAATTTCACATCATAAATACTTTCCAGTAAAACTTCCCGTTGGTTCCATTCAGCTAGAAATAATTTTCAGAGTCATCAAAATAATTTTTCATAATTTTTCAGCATTTTTAATGGCCAAGAAAGCATATAAATGAATTTCTGTAAATAACAAATGAATAAAACAGTGGGAATTGATTTAATTTCAAGCGCGGGCGCGGGCGCGAGGCCCGGGCCCGGGCGCGGGCGCGGGGCCCGGGCGCGATGCGCGAGCGCGCGAGGCGCGGGGCGCCGGGGCCGGGCGCGATGTCGGCCGTTCCGTTCAATTCAGATCGAATGGCTACGGTCATCCCCGCGTCTAATTTTGTTATCGCCGTCTGATCTCAATCCGACGGCTGAGATCAGTTTTTTTTATCGGATTAAATAAAATCGGCGGCAGCGGCCGAACCCTAACCCGAGCCCCGACCGATCCCCTTTTCTCCTCGTCTTCTTCCCGATGCGCTCGACGAGCAAGCAGCGGCGGTGACGGCGATGGCTATGGCGACGACACGCCGAGCGAAGCAGCGGCGACGACGGCCAATGCCCGTCTTTCCTCTTCCCCCTCCGTCCCCAGTTCTCCTCCCCGTGCGCAACAGCAACACCGAGGCGAGCCTCGGTCTCGCGCGGCCGAGCGACGGCGCGAGACCGGTCTGGGGCAGCGGGATGGCTTAGCGGCGAGGCGAGGAGGTAGTTCCCGAGGCACGGATGCGAACACATCGGCAGCGAAGATGACGAACCGGGTAAGATAATCCCGATTTCATTGTATTCGCGTTGATTTTGGGTCTTATTTAAATTAGGGTTCTTCGGATTTGGGGATTTTGGGGATTTAGGGTTTCTAGCTTTGAGAAATTTTGAGGAATTTGATTTTGCCGAGCTCAATTGATGATGACTTCACTAAGGGATGAAGAATTTTGGGATTAAATTCTAAGGGGCTTGGCTCTGATACCACAATGTTGGAGAAAAAAAAATTACAGTGTTGAATAAAATTGATTCACTGAGATTAATCCCCTTAGAAATTCAATCACCTATGCGGAAAATTAATTCTAATCACTGACCTGCTTGTGAAGCCATCTTGACTTGATTTCTTCTTCTTCTCTGCTTCCTCTTCTTCTTGATGCTTCTCTGCATGTGTGTGCCGACGGACGGATTGATGAAGACCTCACGAACCCCTTCTAGTGCGTTTGTGGATCGGACACAATTAGGGTTTGTAGTCGGAGACCGAGCGGTGTCCCGTTCTTCTCCAATTTCTCTTTTATATGTGCACTAGTGGGGCTCGGGGGTTTCCTTCGGTTTAGGAGGTTCGGTTGAATCCACCGATCACGGATTCTATTCGTTATCTTATCTCTAAGCCGATAAAACAACCAACATTGATATCTAAGTATATCAGACCTGATACTCACGTGTCAGACCTATACCGTTTTAACTGTATACTATTTTCTGGTATTTTTGATTTGTTATTGGTCAGTCGGCTGGAGTCTAGATGCTTACGTATCTACGTGTGTGCATGTAATACAGGTAAGCTTTGTGGTGACATTAGTCACTTTCGGGGCACAAGCCCGGCCACAAAGGAATGACCATCTGAAGCCGTGGAGTGGCCGCGACATAGCGGACGGGATAGAGAAGACATCCGACAGCCTTGCGGTGGTGACCGTGCTCATTGCCACCGCTGCTTTTGCCGCTGGGTTCAACATGCCAGGTGGGTACGGAGACGACGGCACAGCCAACCTCAAGGGCATAATAGCATTCAAATGCTTCATGGTTCTGGACACCTTCTCCATAGCAGCATCGGTGGTTGCCGTCATCTTGCTTGTCTATGGGAAGGCATCGCACTCCGCTGGCTCGTGGAAGAGCTTCATGGCAGCGTTGCAATGCATTTGGGTTTCGCTCATCAGCCTGATCCTGGCCTTCTACTCGGCTTCCCATGCCGTGACAACATCCAGGACAATCCTGATCATGTTCTTGGTTATATACGTGTGCCTCAATGCTCTGATAATGTGGATCGAGAAGTGGGTTGACCCTGCAATGACGTATCACTCAGTCTGGAGGTTTGTGTGGCGTAGTCATCATGCTCACGCCATCAAAAGACAGTATCCGTTCGCCGGCGCCTCCGTATACAGCTTGCTTATCTTCTCCGTTATAAATATTATAACATTTATCGGTTTGGCAGTGGTGTATTATTTCGACGTGAGAAGATTGTCAAGCAGGCACCCGGATAATATCTCACCAGCCTCCGCACCTATGTGAGCTGCGATATGAAAACTAAGCTCACATATTGACAAGATATCGGTGATATATTGAGACTCATTGATATAAGAAGGATTGTGCAGCGAAAGTTTATTATGGGTATCCAAGTATATATAGAAACAAATAGAAATCTTTTGCACCAAAAACCATCTTATGCATATTCAGGAGAAATTATCTAGGATGCTCCACCACAACCATCTTGTGTGTAGTTACAACTGAGAGTAGATTTCATTTGGATTAGAATATTGTAAAAGGGAGATATATATTGCATGAAGGTAAAAAGACTTCATCTTTCTCTCATCTCACACATACCAATATAAAGCTAAAATGGCTATGATATCCTTCATTTTAGCAAACTCTAATACGATTATCCACACTTTAACAAACTCTAATGTATTGGGCCCGTACTTTAACAAACTACAATATACATATTGCTCTAAAAATAAAGTTTTTGTAGAATAAATGAAGAGGATTAAAAATGAAGTCTTTGTAGAACGGAGGGAGTAATTGAATAGTACTACTAAAATGCATGTTGCATTGAAACGAACTCTGTAGGATCGAACACAATAACCAAGCCTATCAGAGAGGGTAAATAATAGGAAAAACCAAACAACCAAATCTTTTAGTGGAAATAAAAAAAACCTCTGACCTAGATGAAGTTATGATGCACTGTTGTATATCGCTGGTCTGATTGCCTACCTTCCGCCGGTCCGATCGTAGTGCTGCCGGCGCTCTGACTGCCTTCATGTTGCCGACCTAACCGCCCACGAACAAAAAACACAACTCGACGAAACTATTGAAAGTAGATCAACTTTATTGCATCAAGATGTGTCTACAAAGTGCATACAAAGCACTCTCCTCTCTCAAAACTAAACCATAACTTTTCTCTTTTCCAAAAGTTATGGTTCTAAAGCCTCAACCCCTCATCTATTTATACCTAAAACCTCATACATAAAGTAGGAGTAGAATTCCTAATCCTACTAGGACTCAACTCCTAATCCTAGTATAACTCAAAATTTTTAATTTTGGACTCCTATCCAAAATAAACTCCTCTTTCCATACGCACACAATTTCTCTTATATGTCATATGGAATCTTCATCTCCACGTGCATTGATCTCTAGCCTTTAGTACCCCGTATGATCTCCCGATCATCCAGACATCAACTTCTCCCAAGTCGACTCCCGATCTATCACCAGCAATACTTCCGAGGTCTCAAGACTCACCTACACATGCAAAAACAAAGAAACTATATCTGAGCACAAGTTCTTCCCAATTTGACTCATATTAGCATACGCACTCACACCAATATTCATAGTTATTTTCAAACTAAATTCCATTAAATAAATCATTTGTAAAGCCAATTGTTCATCACAAAAAATTAATCATGCCAATGATTTTACAATCTCCTCCTTTATGAATACATTGGCAACATCTCCAAAATGCAAATTGATGTTTTTGAAAAATAAAAATCAAGAAGTGTCAAATAAACACTGATGGCTCAAAAATCACAAAAATGAAACAGAAAAGCTCTCCCTCTTTTTTTAAAAAAGAATTTCTCCCCTATATTCGCAATAAAAGCACAAAATCGACTATTTTTAAGAATTGATTAACTTGTCAAAACTTTCAAACTTTCAAATTCTTCCCTTTTCTAAAATAGCTTCTATTTCTTTAAGCATGCATTTTGTATGTTTCCCCCCTTTGACAATGATTTCATCAAAAATTTCAAAAGAGAGAATATAAATCATGAAAGCACAAATGCAATAAATATGAAATATTTATCAACTTTCCTTTTTCAGAATTTTTCTTTACTAGGAGCTTTGAAGTGTACCTAAAGCAACTCAGGGACATGTGTTACAAGACAGGGGTGATAGATTGATCAACTAGCAAATAAGCATGAGTAATAGTCCAAACATGAATCAATGATATTACAATTAAGATCAAATCAATACTAAAAAATTCATGATTTCAATAATTTATAATGCAACATAATCACTAGCACATAGATTGAAAGAAAAACCCCCACACATAGACAAGCTGAACTAAACACTCTTTCTCAAATTAACTTGCCCTTTACAAAAGAATTTTCATCAAATTTTATTTCTGAGCTTCTGTTCAATTTGCCTTTTAATAGCACTAAAGAAAATCTCGCAATTATTTCGGGTACGTCCTTGTCGTGAATATTGTTTCCAAGGATTCGGCACTAATTATTTTCCTCACGTCCGATACGTCCTTGTCGTGAATACTGTTTCTAAGGATTCGGTATCCATTTTTTCTCTCATATAAGTAATTTTTTTTTACTTGAGGAATCTCTAGAGCATTTGAGAAATGAAAATTTCAGCAAGCATATATATGAGCATAAGTGATTCAAACAAGCACTAGTGTAAATATTGCATATTTACTTAATTCAAGTAAAAGAATTGTGTGCCATACATCATATCCCTAAAAAATAATAGCAAAGGCTAATGTAAATACTAGAATGCATACAAGCTAAACTAGCGAACAAAAGACCTCACTCATATTGCTAGCAAGTGCAAGAATATACTAGAGGTATAAAACAAAGCTCCACTTTTTTATTTTCAAATTGAGAGCAATGCAACTAAATTAAACATGTATGCATCGAAAAGCATAAACTCCCCCTCAAATCAACCACCAATTCTTCCCCAAAAAAAACAAAGTAAAACGAGAAGATGTCAAAGGTTTTGAAAAAGACAACCAATTGCCAACGATATCACCAAGATTCTCATAAATTGACATGTATCCACTTGTATTATTTAAAAAAAATACTATCTCCATAACTAGCAAGGAAAAAGCTAATGAAAAAGTACATATTATATTGCCAATACATAAATAAATCAATATTACCTTAAAAACAATGAAGTCTCAATCGTTTAATACACATAGGAAGTATGCTGCCAAAAAAAACCTACGCATAAGAGAATGTCGAGGCCTTCGTGTTGGGATTAGAAATAAGAAATTTAGAAATCTAACATTGAGACACACGGCCAATAGAACTGTGGAGGCCATGGGCCCCGGGTACCTCATGACAAGCATATGGGCCACTCGGATAGAGGATGGGTCTGGCCTTGTAATTAGAGATATAGTAACCCGTAGTAGACTTTGCCTTGTACGATAAGGAACATGCAGTCCAAGTCGGGCAAGTTATATCTCTAAGAGGAGATCCCTTAGCCGTAACCTAGCCGTGACTCCTACCTTGTACCCCTATCCCCCAGTATATAAGGGGAGGCAGGGAGCCCTGTGAGGGCAGATCATCAGATAGCCATACACGTTCATCAGAACCACCACTGTAATCCTCAAAGGAATACATCTCAACTGGACGTAGGGTATTACCTCGCATCGAGGGCCTGAACCAGTATAAAATCTCTCCGTGTTCCTTTGCAATCCACCGAGTATCCCCATATTCATATTGCCAGTGTAAAACATCGACAGTTGACGCGCCAGGTAGGGGCTTCAGCGAGATCAACATCCACAAGCTTGATGGATCCAACAACCGGAGTCGACGGCAGTAAGTTCTCCCCTGGAGATACAATCACGTTCAGCAGCCTCGACTTCATCGCCGACGAATTCGGTAACCTCACCTTGGCCGACTCGGACCCGATCCGATCTGCCATGGAACTGGCCGACTCCGCTCCAGTTGGCCCACAGGACGCTGCAGCAACCTTCATCGACTTGCTGCGGCAATCTTTACCTTACTTGGGTCTCGGGACAACTCTCTCCTTCGGTGTTCGACTCGGACTCGGCCTTGAGCCTGCCGAGATCGAGCTAAGAAGGGAAGAGATTGTCAATCTCCCGTATAGACTCGGTAACGCCACGGATATCTTCAAACAACATCCGACATGGCAAACACGATCCCCTAGTGTTTGACTCGGATACGGCCCAGAGCCGCTCGAGATCGGATCTAGGGAGGTTAGAGTTATATTCACCCCCATCAATTATTCCGACTTCGACTCGCAATCGGACTCCGACTCTCAGTCGGATAGCAGTTCGGCAAGCTTCTCTCCGCCACGAGGAATCTTCATAGCATCCAAAGGCTCTACTCCTACTGAGGAATCACGCCGACTATGCGAACAGCAAGAGGAGGAGGCCCGTCGACTGCGAGAACAACAAGAGGAAAAAGCAACACGCCTGCACGCCCGCAACGATGGCCTACGCAGGGCTGGGCGAACCGCTCAGCAACAGATCCTCCAAACAAGAGTCGGCGACCACGACGTCTTCGTCACGCCACAACAGAATGTTGTGGCCGCCGCAACCCTACTAGATACGGTCCAGCTTGGGCCCGATCACCAGGCCACCCCAACTATCGCCAAGATCAAAGCCATAATTACAGCTGCTGCCTGTCAGCAGCATCAGCAGTCGAGCGACACACTCATACCGACCAACCGGTCGGTTTCCCCAATGGTAGTCTCATCCACTTCAAAGTGACACCGAGTGGCTGGCTCTAGTCAGCTACACACGGAGGCACGTCAGACGTCACTCGGCAACCCCAACAACAACCGACGGCGTCAAAGCAACCATTGGGACAACCAGGATCTTCGAGGCCGACTACGGCGTGACCTTTGCCAGGACATCAACGCTCGGCGCTGCGAACGAGAGGAAGACGAGCGACGCTGATTGGAAGACGAAAATGAGCGCTTCGGCCTCCACCACAAGCGGTTTCGCCGCCGTGGTCGAAGCGGAGTCCTCATGAAGATGAAGGAGTACCGGCCTTCACCCACGAGCTGCAACAAGTCGACTGGCCATCAGGTTTTAAGCCGGCTAGAATTGAAAAATACGACGGGAAGACCAACCCCGAGTCCTGGCTCACGGTCTACACTCTGGTGATCTGAGCAGCTGGAGGAGATCACAAGGTCATGGCTAACTACCTCCCAGTCGCTCTAGCTGACTCGGCGAGGACATGGCTAACAGGACTTCCCAAGCAATCAATCGGCTCCTGGGGAGAACTCCGGGAACACTTCATCGCCAATTTCCAGGGAACATACGAGAGACCATCTTTCGAGTATGACCTGTATCAGTTGCATCAAAGGAAGAACGAGTCTCTTCGTGACTTCATCAAGAGGTTTTCTGAAAAGAAGAACTCAATCCCGAAGATCAAGGACGAGGTCGCCATCGCCGCCTTTCGAAAAGGAGTCAGAGACATCTCGTTCATCGCTAAATTCACTCGGAAGCCTCCTAACTTTGTCAAGGCTCTATTCGACATGGCGAACAAGTACGCCGACTCGGCTGACGCTGTAGCTGAAGCCCTCGATGACAAGAAGGCACCTTGACAGAAGGAGCGGAAGGACACCGATGATGCAGCCCCGACTATGGTTGGGAACCGCAAACGTGAGTCGGACGGCTTCATTGTGGCAGTCGGTCACAACCATCTTAGACCTTCAACAACTGGAGATTATCAGAATGACAAGTGACATGTTCGAGGGCTCACAAGCTCAACTGCAAGGATGGCATCCCCACTCCCAAATACCAAACAGCTAAGTCGCTTTCTGATAAATATTTCCTCACTCGGTCTCGCCAATGCCGCAGCCGCTTACACCTAATAAGTGTACAAGCTACAGTTTTTTTTTCTATTTTTTCTCTTAAATGATTGCAAAAGTACTCGAGTAGCATAAATTCCGATCCGTGAAACTTTGCTCCATGAAAGACGAACTCAAATCACCCAAAACGCGTGTCTGGGAAAGAGCCATGAGCCAACTCCCGACGCTAGGGGGCTATGACTAGTCGAGCAGAGTGCTTAAACGTAAGGGGTCAACTACTCAAGAAAATTAATATCAATAAGAGGAAGAACACGTATTTACATATATTGTAAAATACATAAATTTTATTCGGGTGATTGTTTTCATCATCAGGTGCTACTCATCCGATATGTTTATAATGCAGGGTCAATTCTGGATACGCGTGACAGGAACTCAAGGCTGCGAGCCTATCTCCTACACTCGGGGGCTGGACCAGTCTGCCAAGATACGCTCGGAATGCTCCATGAGGGCTATTGACCGAGTACTTGCGCCAGTTGGGATGTCATTTTCCTCGGCTGCGCTCCATGTGGGCTAATAACCGACCTCCGGCGCCAGTCGGAGCTCGGCTACCACTCGGCTGGGTTATAAATGATCATCCCGGCTGACATGATGCCGATGAGTCTCATATACCAGTAGTATACTACTCGGGAAAGACTATAAAATTATTCCAGTTGACATGATACCGAAGAATCCCGCATACCAGTAGTGAACTACTCGGTATAGACTATAAGGTTAAAGATCTTTGATTTTATGTTTAATTGTTTCACAATTAAGCACAAAGTCGGGGGCTACACCTAATAGGTGCGCCTATTCGGCACACACTATTCATATTTTCTACATGGAGCCCTTCATAGCCTCGCTGCTAGCTGACATAAAGCAGGACTCGGGAGAAGAAGCATTCAGACAAAGAGTACTCGAGAAAACTTCACCGTAGAGGATGAGCACTCGACATCAGCTGTGACTCAACTACGAAGGTCTCAGGGGCTGTTGTGGAGGCCATGGGCCCCGGGTACCTCATGACAAGCATATGGGTCACTCGGATAGAGGATGGGCCTGGCCTTGTAATTAGAGATATAGTAACCGGTAGTAGACTTTGCCTTATATGATAAGGAACATGCAGTCCAAGTCGGGCAAGTTATATTTCTAAGAGAAAATCCCTTAGCCGTAATCTAGCTGGGACTTCTACCTTGTACCCCTGTCCCCTAGTATATAAGGAGAGGCAGGGAGCCCCGTGAGGGCAGATCATCAGATAGCCATACACGTTCATCAGAACCACCATCGTAATCCTCAAAGGAATACATCTCATTTGGACGTAGGGTATTACCTCGCATCGAGGGCCTGAACCAGTATAAAATCTCTCCGTGTTCCTTTGTAATCCACCAAGTTTCCATCCGTTGAGTAGCCCCATATTCATATTGCCGGTGTAAAACATCGACAAGAACCAGTAGGCAAAGCGCATGTATATGCACAAATAAAATCAGTACTAGAATTACCTACAAACTTATCTTGAGGCTTTACAGAAGACCGATCCAACGAATGCTGAAAAGTCGACCTAACCACCGTTGGCCGCTGGTCTGACAGCTAATGTGCTACGGTCTGACCATCCATGGCCACCGGTCAGACCATACATGGGCTTGTGGTCTAATCGGGCCACTAGAAGAAAAGCTCGACCTTTGCCACCTCAACCTTGCAAGCTCACGTTCTCTGTCTTTATTCTGTTTTCTTGCAAGTCTAAAGCAAAACTAAACCAAATACCCATCCTTACCACAATGAGAGCAATCGTACTTCATACGTGTTTTTTCCTTAGAAGAAGAAGAAGTAATTGCACAAGTTGTAGAAAGGTTTAACAAAATTCCAGCGGATTTGAAAATCATTTTCTTTGGTTCGGGTTTTGTCAAAATCTCACTGCTTTTAGAAACACCAAAAATACTTGGTGGATGATTAGTAAAATAAACATGTGCATCAAAATTTATTCCTCTATTGTGTGTGCTCACTTTAGAACTATCCAAAATCATATTGAGTTTCTTTTTACCATCGGAAAATCTTTGCAAAGAACTTTTCAAATAAGCAACCTCATTTGTCAAAGAAACACAATTTCACAAGATTTTGCAATCCCTTTTTGTTTGCGATAATTTAAGCAAGAAAGTACTTTGTTAGTTTTCATGTCGTTTTGCAAAACTTAACACGACCAAGAGTATCTTTCAATTTCATCTGAGTTTTCGTGTCGTTTTGCAAAACTTAACACAACCAAGAGCATATTTCAATTTCATCTTATTTAAAAAACACTTTGAGCAAGTTTTAAAATTAAAACATCCTTATATTGTTAAATCCTTTTCACATATAAACCATTGAACAAAGAACTAGCACCAAAAGTTTTCTCAATGTCAGCTTCCAATCATAGAAAAGTGTTAGTATTGACATTTCTTAAAGTAGTAATTTTAGAATATAACACCTCACAAGATTTACAATCATCATCATCCGAAATTAGAGATTTTAATCTTGCAATTTCAAATTTTAGAATATTAACAGTATGATCACGTTTTTTAAGCTTTTTAGTACATTTATCAAGTTTATCAGTGAGATCAAAAACAGCATGTTCTAATTGATGATAAGTAAACTTTACCTTATCATCACTGTCAGATTCATCCTCATCGGAGTTTGACATATTACGAGCAATGAAAGCTAAACTTGTAAAATACTTATCTTTGCCTATACTTTCCTCGTCGCTTTCAGATTCTTCATTGTTCAACTCAACTTGCTTGAAAGCTTCTAGCAATTGGCATACTACTTTGCATTTGCTGTTCTTTATTTTGTCTTCAAAAGTTGAGCGATTGTTGTCCTTCTTGTTCTTCTCCTTGTTAGATCTTCCGAGCTTAGGACACTTGGAATGAATGTGGTTTAGCTCTCCACATTCAAAGCACCAGATTGGGCCTCCTTTTTTTCTATTCTTAACATTACTCAAAGCTCGAGAAAATTTGTTAGCAAGCAAAGCCAAGTCCTTCTCTGAGATTTGCTCGAGTTGGTCATCGGACATGGCATTAAAAGCAGTAAAAGCAGATGAAGAAGAAGCATCAACAAAAGAACTCGAAGAAGACACCAAAGCATTTGATTTAGAATCAATCTTGAAAGAAAGAATATTCATCTCATGTTCTTAAGGTTGGTGTATAAAGATTCCAAAGTTAGAGTATTCATGTTGACAAATTCTTGAATAGATGTAACTTTCATCTCCCAAATAGACATATTAACACCATTCAAAAGATGTCAAGAAACTTCAGATTAAGTATAATTAGTATCATAAGAATCATTAACAGAAGGAAGATCACTCAAAACTTTATTAAAGCAAGCATAATAATCATCAAGAGCTTCCTTAGATTTCATCTCAAATTTCATATACTCTTTTTTAAAAACATCTTTGCGTAATTCCTTAATGTTAGAAGACCCTTGATGAAAATCACATAGAGCCTTCTACATCTCGTGCGCAGTTTCAAGATAAGAAATTTGATCAAAATCAGAATAAAAAACTCCATTAAGAATAATATTGTGAGCTTTACGATTGTTTTCAAAATCGGTTTTATTAGCAACAATAATCTCATCAAGTATATCATAGGTTTTAGAAACTTTTTGCCAAATATCAAAACTCTGGGACATTATATAAGATTGCATCTTTTTGCACCAATATTGAAAATCAACCCCATAAAAAACATGTGGCTTAATTGAAAATTTGTCCACCGTGGCAATTCAAGATTAATTAAAATCAAAATAGAAGCAAAAACAAGGCTCTGATACCACTTGTAGGATCGAACATAATAACCAAGTCTATCAGAGGGAATGAATGGTAGGAAAAAATCAAACAACCAAATCTTTTAGCGGAAATAAAAGAAACCTCTGACTTGAATGAAGTTATGATGCACTGTCGTATACCACGGGTCTGATTGCCTACCTGCCGCCGGTCCGATCGCAGTGCTGTCGGCGCTCCGACCGCCTTCATGCTGCCGACCTAACCGCCCACGAACAAAAAACACAATTTGACGAAACTATTGAAAGTAGATCAACTTTATTGCATCAAGATGTGTCTACAAAGTGCATACAAAGCACTCCCCTCTCTCAAAACTAAACCCTAACTTTTCTCTTTTCCAAAAGTTATGGCTCTAAGACCTCAATCCCTCATCTATTTATACCTAAAACTTCCTACACAAAATAGGAGTAGAACTCCTAATCCTACTAGGACTCAACTTCTAATCCTAGTATGACTCAAAATTTCCAATTTTGGACTCCTATCCAAAATAAACTCCTCTTTTCATACACACACAACCATATAGAATCTTCACCTCCATGTGCATTGATCTCTAGCCTTTTGTATCCCGTATGATTTTCCGATCATCCAGATATCAAGTTCTCCCAAGTCGACTTCCAATCTATCACTAGCAATACTCCCGAGGCCTCAAGACTCACCTACACATGCAAAAACAAAAAAACCATATTCAAGCACAAGTTCTTTCCAACTTGACTCATATTAGCATATGCACTCACATCAACATCCACAGTTATTTTCAAACTAAATTCTATTAAATAAATCATTTGTAAAGCCAATTATTCATCATAAAAAATTAATCATGACAATGATTTTACAAACTCTAATAACATTAAATGACCTAACTAAGATAGATAAACTTATTATCTTGGTCCAAGATTTCTATTTTGTTTTGTCATAAATTAAATTGCTCCTTACTATTTTACCACTTATAATGATTTTGCGTTAACTAGGATTAACAAATTGGATTATGAATTATTTTAATATACTACGAGATTTAATATTCTTGGATTAACAAATTGTATGTCTCCATGAAAAGAGGATCGGGCGATCAGCCAATCAAGCAACCGAAGGAGCCCTTTCCTCGCTGCTGCCACCGGCGGCACCTGCCTGCTGCAGCAAATGTGCCTGCCTGTGGTGGCTCGGCGGGGTCGTATGAGAAGGCGGTGGGTGCACGGTGCTACTAGGACGACGTGGTCAGCCAGGCACGAGCGGGGAGATGGGGAGGCGGCGACGATTCTATGGCAGTGGTGGCTCCGGTGGGTGCACCCCCTCCAATTCTCTCTAGCGACAGTGTGGATCTGACTACGAGACGACCAAATCTGGTAGCCACGGCAGCATCTGATGGACATCAGTGACGTTCTTGGAGGCGATGTCTTGTGCCTCGAAGTGGACTTTCTAGATGAAAACCTAGTTCCAGATGTTCAGAACAACGATGACGACATCTTGGATGTCACGACCTTCTTGGAGGTGTCGCATTGAAGGTTCCCTGTTGGTACGATGTTCTCATCGGATCGGCTTCGATTGTTATGACGTTGGCAAGATCTAGTCGAACGACTAATTTACAGCTCAGGTACTTTCTGACGCTATCTTCTGCTTTGGTTCGACATCAGTCAGTGGTGATATGAGCGAAATTCGATCAGCACAATGATCGGACACTGATTTCGGAGATTATGTTTACTGGTTTGAGAAAGACTAGGACTAAATACAACTTGCAAGTCACCAGTTATGTAGTTTCTCACTAACTATAGATGGAAGTTTAGTGGTAGGTATTATCTCTATTTTTATTCTGGTATTCTAGGTAGTTTTCTTGTTTTTAATTAAGCTGTGATTTTGTAATTTGCAGTCGTATGACCTGCAACTAGTTTCTTTAAAGTAAAGACCGAAATGAATTAATTGTTCCTTATGTCTCAAATATCATGAAAATAATTGAAAATAATTTTATAGAAGAGGTTATATGTTGTGACACGTGGTTCTACAAAAGTTCAACTTAAAATATGTTCTATACAAGGAGAAGCAAAAAACAAGATAAATATAATTAGGAAGTAAAACAAGTCGTTTTTTAATTACTTAGGAGGTAAAATATACAAAAAACAGTTTACCGGTTAAATACTCCAGTATTGTAGTTTGAGAGAGTAAATTAAGTTTTCCTTAAATCAGATTTGCAACATAACACTGGATTCAATACGCTTAATTATGTGTATACGCATGCAGGTAAGCATCGTGGTGACATTAGTTGCTTAATTTCGGGGCACAACCCCGGTCGCAAAGGCAGGATGATTACTTGAAGCGTTGGAGCGGCCGCGACATAGTGTGAGGGATACAGAAGACTTCTGGCAGCCTGATGGTGGTGGACGTTCTCATTGTCACTGTCTTTTTTTCTGAAACCTTAATCTATACTAAATAATTTTGAACCAACTATTTTAGACAGGGAAAATATATGTACGCATGTGCATGTAACATACTCGAATTTTGAATTTTAAAATTTAACCATAATAAATTAGTAAAAAGCCTTCGAGAATAAAATCTTATGGTTTTTCTGTATGAAATTAAAACAAAAGATAAATTAGCTAGTGCACGTTGAAATTTTTCATAGTTAAATCTCTAAGCTAAAAATCCACCGGATTAAAAATTTGAAAATATAGAAGAATAAAAAACACAGCCCACGACCCTAGGAGAAAGAATATGTATGCGTATGCATCTATGTTTTGATATTCTGGATCGAAGGGTGGGCTGAGCCTGCAACAACGATCTGCACAGTCTGGAGGTTTGTGTGGCGTATCCTTTGGCCACTGCTTTCGTATCCAATTTGCTTTTCTTCTCCGGTATAAATGTTATAGCAATTTTCAGCATGGGAACCATGTTTTATTTCGATGTGAAAAGATTGTGACGTAGTAACCCAGTGACTATCACACTTTTGTCTCTGCACCTATATGTCTTTAGAAAAAAATAGATGCTTGGGTTGTACTACTAGCATGAGCCTAGACTAAAATGTTAGAAGCAGTTTTTCTAATATAAAGTCAGAGAAATATAACTCACTAACACGTACGGTCACTCTCATAGATCCATATGTCAATGGTACATGTTCATCCGACGTATCTCAGAGGAGCCTAAGATGTCACTTATTCATATCTTTTTATGGTAGTGATGATAAATAATTAATTGACCTTTGAGGGAAAAAAATTATTGTGATGGGCTATAAGGGAATCTGAAATAAACCAAAGACAAATATAACAACTACACTATAAACTGGCGCGCATTGTGTTGATCCAAGAGAATAGAAGTTCAACAAACAACATTATTTAGATATGCAAAATGACAAAAGATGAGAGAATTATCTCTTCCGCGAAAGAAATAATTGATGGCTTTGATTTCAATTTCAAAATATCTACAGCAGTCCTCGCCGCCTTCGTCCTTGGCCGCCGTTGTCCTCTCCTTCCTTGTGTCCGGCTGGGTGGGTGGTGGCTCGTGCTGGCGATGACGTCCACCAAGCTTTTTTTTCTTTTCACCGATCTTATCGGTTTTAACTATATTACATAAATTAATATATTGATCTATGTTATTAAGTTATTTTCACATTCTTTATAGCTGTTTAGATGACTTATAAAAGAAACGAGAGGATATTAAGGGGAAAAATTATGTCCCCATACGTCCCTTTCTGTACGTATAGTAGTTTCGTAGAACCTAGAACCCATAGCTTAGGATAATTAGTATCTCACACCTGAGGATAAGGTGGTGTTTAAGATAGCTTATTTTTTAGCTTATAAGCCACACACAAAATAAAGAACGTCATTAGTGTATGATTAATTAAATATTAACTATTAAAAACTTGAAAAATAGATTTATTTGATTTTTTAGAGATAATTTTATATAAATTTTTTTAAAAAAACATACCGTTTAGCAGTTTGGAAAACGTGCTCATAAAAAATAAGAAAAAAAAAAAGCTATCAAAAGAAGTCATGCCGAACAGGGCCAGTGCCTTTCCGCTACTTTGGCTCAGGCATGCCGTTGACTTGCCGATGACTTCAGCTTTCACAAGGCCATATGTATCTGCGCATATACATATGAAACACCATGGTTCGCAACCCTCGAGCGAATTTAGCTTTGTTTTTTATGTTTTCTAAATAATTGTTAAAAAATTAAAAAGATATATTAATATGTGATATATCACTCCATAAACATTTAAATTTAAATTTAACCTCTATATGTTATAATAAAAAGAATAAAACTAAATTCTGAGTAGTATACATATATTTATAGTTATATTTGTTTTTTTATTACAACTTGTAAAAGTTATATTTAAACCTTAATGTTTATGGAGTGATATTACATATTAATCTATCTTATATTTTTTAAAAAATATAATTATTTAGATAACATAAAAGACGAGGGACATATCCTGAGGGATTAAAACGAGAATCCCCTGGTTCTCAACTTTGCCGGCTCATCTACATCATGCACACAGTGGGCCAAAGGCGTGACCTAGGGAGCATGCAACACACTACAACACGACCTCGATGCTAGGGCATCTATAAATTCCCTAGAAAGCATGTAAATGCCCCAAAAGGTACAAATACCGGAGAATGTTCTATGCTGGTATTTATAAACGCTGCTTAAAATAATAGTTAACCTGGCATTTGCAAATGCCATGATAGATGCTATACCGGCATTTATATATGTAGTACTTTTTAAATACGCCTAAATCGATATAAACACCGGGATATGTCTAAACGTATGGACAACTAAATGCTCCTAAAACTCGGTCGCGCTGTAGTGACAGCAGCTAGGAAGGTTGCAGATCTTAGGAGGAGGCCATTCATGGAAGCAACTAGGACACGGACATCCGATAATTATAAATTATCGGATAGTGTTTCATCCCATATATAGAAATGTTTTAGATGTTTTACTACTTGATGAGAAATGTTCCACCCAAAATGTTTTGGATGTTTCAACCTTTGGTTAAAAACCTTTCACTGCTTAGACAAAAATGTTTCAACCAGAGCAATATTTGAAACAAACTAGTTGCAACACCAAAAAATCAATATGTGCAACACACAATCAAAATTGAGTGCAACATCTTGAAAAGCCCTAAAAAATAGCCTACCTACCACCTTCCTCTACTCCGACCACCAGATCCGTCTCTCTTGCTTTGCTCTGGTGACCAGATGTGAGCTAGCCATGCTCTCCTCTACCAGAAAGGATGGGGAGTACACCCATAGAGGCGACAACCACCTAGCTTCGGGGCCTGTCCAGCGGCAGCCCGCCTCATCGGCCCTTCTCACCGGTGCACTCCTGTGAGCAATCGGCCGACCTACAGGCGGTGACTAGTGAGGACCTCACCAAGGATGACAAGGTGAGTAATGGGAGAAGAAAGTGCAGAAGAGCGACAACGGTGGCCACGTTTGATTCGAGGGCGGTGAGGAGCTGAGGCTGAAGAGCTTGCTCGCGGCAGCAGCGGCGCTAGCAGTCTTGGTTGAGCTGCGATTCATGAGCCCATCATTTCATAGATCGCCCAATATCTTCTCGGGTGTCGGACGTCTGAGAAGAAGCTTTCTCCGTAGGGATGGGCACGGGTCGACTTATAAGTTTAACTAAATGAACTAAGTTATATTTTTAAAATGTCAAAATAAAACTTAGTAGTTAATCTATAGCAGGCTACAAATTAATCATAGGTTGACCCACCCCATTCCTATTTCTCCGCCATTCACAGCCTCAAATTCAGACCAGATCAGGTGGTATCATCCCCCTCCTAGCTAGCTATATATATCCAAGCAAGCAGCTGCTGCTAGCAATATCCTCTCTAGCTTCACACAGTAAATATAGCTTATAGCCAGATATACAATATCTCCGCTCCATCAATATGGATAGTCATGTAGTCCAGCTCGCGCGTTATTGTCCTCCGCAGCAGCCTGGCTCGGGGTCTGGAGAGCCACCGCCGACGCTGTCGAATGGTGACGGGCGTCGCTTGGTGATGTGCCGGTCTCTTTATCTCGCTGCACGCCGAGGGCAAACGGAGGCTGTCAGGGGGCTGCTTCTGCAGCGACGGCACGGTGCCCCAGCAGGAGATCGTCAAGTCGCTGGTAAGTGATTAGAGATTTTCTTCCATGTTTGAAGAGGTACTAGCGCTTGATAAACTTAAAGATACACCCTCCATGAAGGATGGTATCAAAATTAATCTTACAAATTAAAATAGGATTGAAAAGTCTATCTTTTTATATGTTCTTAACTTTTTTTCTTCTTTTTTTTAAGGTATAGGTATTTGTGTTTTTTTACAAATTAAAATAGGATTGAAAAGTCTATCGAAAAGTATATATCTTTCTCTTTCTGTTCTGAGTTTAAGTTGATTATGATTTATTAAGCTCTAAAAATCTGTGTATACATTGCTATAATATGCAGTTTACTACGATCTGTTCATTCGAAAAACATTTTAATTACTGCCGGTAATTCGTCATCTTGATTTTCTCCTATCGACGTGAAACTTTTTAGTTTTAATCATGTAACGATGCTCAAAGAAAATATATCACCCTTCAGCGTGCAATTAATTAAGATGTGGCCAAGTGCTTTTTCACGGTTATCCCCAAGATTATGGCAAGTCGTGGCCACCCTCCAGCTTAATTTGTTGGATACTTTAAAAGCAAACAACTACACCTTCCATTAAAAAAAAACAGTTATTGCCCAGGAATTATCTTTTTCGATGGAGTAGAGGAGGCTATACTCCTGTTTGCCCGTCGATCCCGAGGCCAGTGCCCTCACGTGACCCATATTTCCTTCCGTGCTTGCCCACTAATCACGCTTACGTGGCCCAATGGTGACGTAGTAGGCGTCTTTTGAGGAATATATATAAAGTCAACATGACTATAAATTTTCCAATGTCCTCTTATCTTGGCTTGTATAGAGTTGTCCCTCTCTTTGACAACACCTTCTATATTCTATATTGGAATATGTAGTAACGTTTTAGTTGTAAATGTTGAAGGGCCCTAATACGCGTGCGCTAGAGACGAGCACGAACACATTATGACAAAAGAAGGTTCACATGTGCGTACAAAAGACTTGCGTTTCCAGTTTTCCATTTACCTTTTGGACTGACTCCTATGGATCCCTTGGTTGGTGAGCCCACGAGAGCAAATTTTGGTAAAAAAAAAACTTTGATGCCATTTTTAACAGCTTGATATTTTTTTAATTTCTGCAGTATACACGTTTTGAAGATCAAGCATGCGCCTTCTCAGTGTAAACTTTTTTTTTGTCTAGTAACATTTTGTACACATAAACTTTATAAAAAATAGTAAACTCACTACATATAAACATTGTATATGAATAGTTTCTACGGATAAACTTTGTACATCAATAATAAACGTTCTACACAAAAACTTTGTACATGAATAGTAAATTTCTATGCATAAATATTATGCATGAATAATAAACTTTCTACGTATAAACTTTGTATATAAATAGTGAACTCTCTACACATAAACTTTCTATATTAAAAAATATGCTATGAGATATTGCACTAAATTTTTTATCCAAATTATGATTGTTTTAAAAAGATATTTTAAATATTAAATTTAGATTTTATAATTATATTTTAGTTTGCTACATGTTTGATAGTCAAAAAAGAAACAATAGAATCACCATAAGTCTAGAAGCTAGGATTAAATAAAAAACAAATACAATAGAAGGCCAATTTATATGGGCATGTGGCCCACTTCATATAAAAATCCCCAAAAGGGTAAATATCTCACAAAATTGAGTTGATTCATGGAAACCAAAAACGGGAAAACGCGTGATTCGCGTGCCACGCGTGCGCGAGCGCGTTCGTGCAATAGGAAATTCGGTAAACATTCTGCTCATAGAGCACCAGAAAAACCACGTGACACTGGTAAATTTTGGTCTGATAAAAATCCTTGACTGATACTTGTCCAACAACATCTTATTATTAACAGCTAAAAAGTCAACATCCTAGAAAACAATTTGTAGTATCAGTACTCTCTCCAGATTTTTATATTTAAGGCTGTTGACTGCGTTAGATCCTTCGTCTTATTTAAAATTTTTGTGTAAATATAAAAAATATAAGTTTTTAAATTACTTTAACAGTAAAACAAATCGGATTATGTAATCTATCTATCTATCTATTATATAATAAAGTTTCATCAAACATCCCCTAAATTGTTTCTAGGCCGCTATGTGTTGCTTTAATAAATTAAAAAAATCCTAAAAATTATGAGAACAAAGCAACCTATTAATTTTCTGCCGTTAGATCTGTTAAAAAAGAGATAAATTCCAATCCATCTCTCCCGTCCAGTGCGTACGTACGACATGACTCCATGCCGGGAGTGGATTGGATTCCAAACAATCTTAGCCATTGGTTCTTATCTTCTGTTCTTCGGTTGGTATGTCGATGGAGCCAGCTGCCGTAGCCATCGGTTACTGGCGTACGCCCTTGACGACAAGATATATATGCCCTTGAGGCCTTGACGAGAAGAACTACGGCTGCACATCAGCACATGGGTCTTGAAAGCCTCCATGAGCATCTCAATTAATTGATCGGATTGGCTTCCTTCTACCAATTTTTTTTTTTCGATTTACACACAAACGCTAGGTTAGAAAAGAAGAATCTTGGATTCATTAATTTTAGCCGATGAAATTTAGGTAAATTGGAAAGTTTGGTTCTTGTAATCAATAAATGGTTCACCATGGCCACTGTAACTTAATTAGCTAGGTTTCCTAGTGAAAACATTGATAACTTTTAGTAGCTTCGGCAAGATGGCATTCCTTCGCTAACCCCGAGACCACCAAAACTGAGAACGTGGGCTTATTTTTTTTATAGATGCGATTTTTCTATATTGAAAAGACGACCAGATTTCAACACAATCATAATAAGTAATGGTAATTGGTTTACATACAACTATTTTCTAAGTGCAAATCTTTATAAAAATTAAATAGATGCCCGCTCCATTAAACATCCTGCTCTTAGGCTGTCACGTGTCGCACTGATAAATTAGAGAAAATCATAGAAATTATGAAAAAAATGCAAAACATCTAAGCATCCGTTTACACTTAAATTGGTGGGTCTATTATTTAGGCTATTACACTATAAAAAATGGTTTTTCTAGGCAGCACCCCTTTCAAAAAACAGGCAAGTCGTAAAACCGACTTTTATTGTGATAAATTAGGTGTATCTGGTTATTTTGTATAGAATTTTCGATGAATTGTACGGTCTTTTATTTGTGATAAAATTAATCGAACTTGATTACTTTGGATGGAATTTTTGGAGAATTGTATAGAATATAGTTAATATTTGGATATTTCCTAATTTCGACGCAATAGTTAATTTCGACAATAATAAGTTAATTTCAGAACGTATCTTCCAATCATCTATAATCAATACAATGGAAAAGCCCACCGAAGCGCCACAAGCGGGTGACAAAAGCACGGATGAACCTCAACTCACGGCTCCCAAGAAATTGGTATAGTATACACGTAGGTAATGCCCATGTTCATCCTCGAGCTCAGACGATGAAGAGGATAACACTCCCACGAGTGAGTCTTCGTATCGCTCTCCCGAGTGATCCTCACCCCATCTCCGCAAAGAAAGAAAAAGGGTGGGGACGATGACGAGGTCAACTTCGATTACATCCCACCCATAAAGTTGGTACATTTTAGTTGGATATCGTGTCTTTTGTCAAAATTTTTGTATATGCACATTTTAATCGATTCATGTTAATGATGCACTAGAAGAATACCCGGCGACGGTCTAAACGGGAAGCCTTAACAACACCAAAAGAGAGGAAAACGTAGGTGGCAGCCTCATCTACCACGCAACCCAAATATGCAGCTAAGCCCAAACGTAGAAGGAGAGAGCGAAGCAAAAACAAGCTGTCGAACGAAACCCACGTCATCAGGCAGATCAGTGCCTAAGGGGAACCCTTATCACCAAAAGAAGCATGTGTCAAGTACAACAACCAATGCGATGCTATAGCAAGGGATAAATATATTAATTAATAGCTTGTTTTAATTAATTAATATTGTATGTATTATCAAATATGGCTTCGATCGATAAAGATAACCTTTTTTATTGATTGCCCAATCAAATCGTTATCGATTCTATATACATAATACGTAAACCCAAAAATAAATTCAAAGTTGACGGAAAATCCAAATTCAAAATTTGGCGCATAATCATCATAGGCAGGCCACATTGCACAATTTGCCTCCTGTGAAAATATCTTCACAAGCGGGCCACATTGTAAAATTTGCCTCCTGTAAAACTAACTTCACAGGTGGGCCACATTGCGTGACCGCCAGCAAATAAACATCTTCGCTTGCGGCTGCATTATATAGCCCGTCAGCGAAAATGGTTTCATATTGGCGGTCGTTTGTCGCCAGCGAAAAAGAATGTGTTTTCTTTGGCCATCGATCGCTAGTGACTGGCCACCCACCACTAAAAACGTGAATTGGACGCCAGCGATTTGCCTTTTCGTAGTAGTGTTAGATGATTCATCTTTAAAAAACAGCTCACATCGCCCCCTCCCGTGTCCTAGTCCATTAAACATCTTCTAGAGCGCTTTTAGACCGCCACATGTTGCTCTAATAAATGAGAGAAAATCCTAGAAATTATGAGAAAAAAGAAAACATCTACCAATCCTTTTTCACTTAAATTGATGAGTCCATTACATTATATTAGGCCATTAGATACATCATTATAAAAACACCCCCACATCGTCCCTCCCGTGTCCTATACGTGGACCATGGGTGGACATACGTGCGTATGTGTACGCCCTCCCCATCCCCGTCGCTCCTCCTCATGCACACTGTCCCCTCGTCTCCTATATTTCCTCCATCCTATTTTCATTAGTTAGAAAGCATAATCTGTAATAAAAATTCAAACAACTATAGCATCGAAATTATATAGCTAATTTTTGATCTGCTTATATCACTAGATTATTTATAACTAAACTTACAGTTCAAGACCCGTATTAGCTGTATTTTAACTTGTAAAAGAAATATGTTACTTTGGGTTATATTCTAGCCTTTTGTATGTCATTCAAACAATTATAAAAATTATGGAAAAAATAACGATATAGATTTAATCATCGTAATCACTTCACAAACAATACAAGCTAATTTTTACCTGCTTTAGAAAAAACTAAACACTATACACCCTAATAGTAAATAAAACATCAATGGCTAATTACTCTCTATGGCATATAAATTTATAAACTAGCAATTTATAGGATCATTAAACGTACTGTAGAACCCTCCCATAATTAAACCTCTAACAAACTAAAGAAAACATTAGAAATTCTTCATAAAAGGAAAAACATCCAATACTTAATCCTCCATTAATTTGATGGACCCCTAAGACTTTGTATGTGTGTACCCACATTATAGCTGGGGCATCATATCGAAGAGAAAAATCTAACCATGTTATCAAATTTAGAAAATCATTTGGGTATCACAGGGGGTTGTAGTAGGCCATCACATGTGCACAAGGCTGCCAGCCAACCAACCAAGGCACTAAAAGAGCCCTGTAGGGGTCGCAACGAGCCACCAAGACAAGGCAACAAGGAAGCTGGCCCATGCCAATTAATTCGTAACGACTGATCCTTCTTTCATCTCCCTTATCTATGCATTATTGTGTATGCCATGTCTATATTGAAACATGTATAATTTGATAACCTGGTATGCGGATTATAAATAGACTAAATCTTTGTGATAAAAAGGCCACATATTTAAGCATTTATAATTAGTCCCTCTTAGTCTGGTAACAAATATTATACTAAATTAGAGCAAAAGTGGGTAAGAAGTTACTATATCCAATTTTGATATTGAATTTTAACCGTTGGGAAGAGGGAGCGAGATAGAAGGTGGGTATTTTTTTAAAAGGAGATACTAAGACATCTATGACTAACATAATGCCATCGAGCAATGAGTAAACAAATACAACAAAGCCATCCGTGCATAAAGGTGTGGTGTCTAGGGGTGTGATGGATCGATGAAGCCATTATTTAGAAGGATACTGCTTTATTAAATATTCATGAGAAAAGTCCATTTTGCTCCCTCAAACTATTTGGATGGAGCACTTAACCCCTAAACTATTTTTTTTGGCTTATTTTACACCTCGAACTATTGAAAACGGTTCACTTTACTTCATAATGGTATTTCCCTTTTTTATTTCTCTCTATATAAATTGTATTTTGCACTAGAATTTGGTAGGATGATAGATGCATTACAAACTTAGATCTCAACAGTTTTAAAATTTATTCTCACTATTTACATTGGTTGGAATCATCTAGGACTAATTTAAATATCGAGATTTTAAAGTTCAAGCAAAGAATCATTAAAAAATTGAAAATATTTTTTAAGATTGATAATGAAGTAAGAGGAGGAAGGGTTAAGCATTTACTCGGTGTGAGATATCGTATTATTCGAGGAGCCCTAGATGCTGTCGCAGTAAAGAATCGTCAATAAGGGCGTTCTAGTGTGTTGTAGATTCTTACCCAAGACTTGTATCATTTGATGATGCCATGTGAATCGCTAGAAACATGTGAAGTGTATGTCTAACCCAATAACGAAAGTTTCATAAGGGGATTGGAGCAGGCTACCATGAGACAAAAGATCTTCTTTCTAAAGAGATTCGATTCGAAACTCTTATATGTCTAAGGTCAATATGGAAATTCTTTCAGGGTTTTCCCTTACTTTGTCCGTGTCAACAAACAATTCGAAATACCTCGACTTTTTCAGAATAGGTTCGAGTCAAATAGCAATGCTTCGAAGCACTTCTTTTTCCATTACACTATTTCGGAAAACTAAGGACTTGATTGTATGGATATAGAAAATACAGGATTTCCGATCCTAGCGGGAAAATGAGGGAAACGGATACTCAATTTTAAGTGAGTAAACTGAATTCCAAACTCGATCTCATAGATCCCTATAGAATTATGTGAAAAGCCGTATTCGATGAAAGTCGTATGTACAGCTTGGAGGGAGATCTTTCCTATATTTCAAGATCCACCCTACAATATGGGGTCAAAAAGCCAAAAAAATAAGTGATTCGTTTTTAGCCCTTATAAAAAGAAAATGGATTCTTGAACCTCTTTCACGCTCATGTCACGTCGAGGTACTGCAGAAAAAAGAACTGCAAAATCCGATCTAATTTTTCGTAATCGATTTGTTAACATGGTGGTTAACCGTATTATGAAAGACGGAAAAAATCATTGGCTTATCAAATTCTCTATTGAGCTGTGAAAAAGATTCAACAAAAGACAGAAACAAATCCACTATTGGTTTTACATCAAGCAATACGTAGAGTAACTCCCAATATAGGAGTAAAAACAAGACATAATAAAAAAGGATCGACGCGGAAAGTTTCGATTGAAATAGGATCTAAACAAGGAAGAGCACTTGCCATTCGTTGGTTATTAGAAGCATCCCAAAAGCGTCCGGGTCGAAATATGGCTTTCAAATTAAGTTTCGAATTAGTAGATGCTGCCAAAGGGGGTGGGGGTGCCATATGCAAAAAGGAAGCGACTCATGGAATGGCAGAGGCAAAATAGAGCTCTTGCACATTTTCGTTAATCCATGAACAAAATCTAGGTATGTAGACACATGGATCCATACATCTCGATCGGAAAAGAATCAATAGAAGGAGAATCGGACGATATCTTTCTCGAAACAAACAAAAAGGAAAAGAAAGAGAAAACAGAAATCATGATCAACTAAGCCCTCTCGGGGCTTGCTTAAGAATAAGAAAGAGGAATCTTATGGAAATAGCATGGAATAAGGTTTGATCTTATTCACGGGGATTCCATAAAAAAATTCAGCTTAATGCATAAGGAGAAACAAAACGGAGAAATGTTATTAAGGAGTAAAGTGAACCAATTTTAATAGTTTAGGGGTAAAATTAGCCAAAAATTAGTTTAGGGGTTTAACTGATTCAATGAAATTGTTTGAGGGAGTAAAATAGACCTTTGTCAATATTCATTGTGTTTCATTTAATTTAGTGAATTTTGGAATGAAAATAATACTAATATTATTGTTTAAAATTCAAACGAAAACAATATACTTTAGTCTAAGATACACTTGACAATATATAAATACCCTGCGCATGCTAAACATATTTATATAGTTGTGATATTTATTTTGAATTAAAATTTTAACAAAAATAGTTAAAATGTGCGAAAACAAGATAAACCACCCCAAAGAATATACTAGCTAGGCACGTAATATGCAAAATGTGATTTGTCTACTTATATACCAAAAGCACATTAACGGTTTCTAAATTTGGAGAGAAAAGTACAAAATTGTTGAGATTCTGAAAATGACAAAAATGTCCACCCTTTAATCCATACTTATGATCCATCTTCCTAGAAAAAGTGCATAGTCCACCCTTTAATCCATACTTAATTTGGTGATCACTACGTCATACGCATTGGTGGTGCGATTCTAATGGAAAGAGAATGCCAAGAATTCTTACTTTGGACAAGTTTGACATCGTGGTCATCTTGCGTCCTATGTGTGAAGATGGTAGAGATTAGAATCAATTAGCTGTATATTATGCTTATCTCGGCACTACTTTGCACTATGTTATTGGTGGAAGTAACTTTAGCTTTAGCTGATGTTGTAAGTACTTTAGATAGCAGCCAATGTTCTCTAAAACCCTCCAAATTAAACTTTTCTTGAGGCTTCTAATAAATTAGAGAAATGTCTGACCATCACAATGGGTCACAGTGAGAACGGCATGGGTTGTGCGAGTCAGGAAATCACGGCAAAGAAATACCCCATGCATCAACTCCATTTTATATTAACAAAGAATGACATATTGAAACCAGCTGATCTATATGGTTTGTATGCTACGTCAATTGTTTCTATTAAGGCAAAAAAATTTATAAAACATTAAATAAGATATCCGCGCTTTTGCGTGATCTTATTTTTGTCTTTTTTTTAATAAGACGAATGGTCAAACGATATGAAACATAAAAAAACAAAGGGAGTATTTTGATTAATTATTAGTATGAAGTTTGATATTTTTGCATACTAGCTTGCATGCCTTGTACAAGTGAACGGTCCGAAATTTGTTCGCACATCCGTTATTTTCTTGAGACGCAAAGACGAAATACCCTCAAGGAGGTTGTACGAAGGAATGGAGTATGAGTATCTCAAATTAAATCAAATATTTCTTGTGTGATTCTCAAATATATAATACAAATCCATGTGTAACCTTCATCTAATTTATTTTTTTGTTAGAATACATGTGCGGATTTCCTCTCTAATATTAGCTACATCAGTTTAAGATATTGAAACTTTTCTGAAAGATATTCAATGCATCCTAGTAACCATTTCAACATATAACTCTCCTCGTACCCGTTTCAGGAATTATTCAGCATGAACAGTGCGGCATACTCGAGGTGACCGCGGAGAGGAACACTGTTCTTCACATCGCTGCAGAGCAAGGGCACGGCGAGCTGATCCAGGAGCTCTACCACAGGTTCATCAACGAAAATGGCTTCCTCTCTTGCCGGAACACGGCTCTAGACACGATGTTGCACTGTGCAGCGAGGGCGGGGCACGTCGTCGCCGTGACTATGCTGGTACATCTGGCCCGAGACGGCGGGGACAATATCCTGGAATGCCAGAACGCGGCCGGGGACACGGCCCTGCACCTGGCGGCGAGGCACGGCCATGGTGCCGTCGTGGAGGCTCTAGTTGCGGCGGGCGCGACGGCGTCCAAGCTGAACAAAGCTGGCGTGTCGCCGCTGTACTTAGCGGTGATGAGCGGGTCAGTGGCCGCCGTCACAGCGATTATTACCACATGTGGGGACGCGTCAGTCGTCGGGCCGAGCTCGCAGAATGCTCTACACGCTGCCGTCTTCCAAAGCATAGGTATGATATCAACTTTTGTTGATTTTACGCCTTGCAAGCTCAAGAAGAAGAATACGTCCGTCAACTCCGTTGATTAATTTGCAGATATGGTTCAGCCGCTATTGGAATGGAAGCCAACACTGGCCAGCCAAGCCGACTGCAACGGCAGCACCCCACTCCATTTCGCGGCGTCCGATGGCAACCTCTCCGTCGTAAAAGCAATCCTGCAAGCCGCGCCACCAACCACAGTGTATATGAAGGACTTGGGTGGCCTCTCTGCTCTCCACGTCGCGGCCGGGTTGGGGCACACCAAAGTTGTCAAGGAGCTGATAGATGTCTGCCCAGATGCCGCCGAGCTCCGTGACTGTTACGGCGGGACCTTCATTCACGCCGCGGCCAGGGAGAAGCACGCCTTGGTCGTGTCCCTCGCCATCAAGAACAAGAAACCCGAGCTGGGTGGCCTCCTTAACGCGCAGGATGGGGACGGGAACACACCACTCCACCTTGCTGTGGCTGCCGGCTCGGTTGGCGTCGTGGAGGTCCTGCTCCGGAAGGGGAAAGTGCGGACCAATGTGATGAACGACGCCGGACACACGCCGCTTGATCTAGCCTCGAAATCAACCAGTTTGTTCACCATGGTGAGCAATAAAGCATGCTTAGTTTCACTTATGCATTGGCTAGATACATCATACATCTTACGTACCTACACTGCCACAGAACCCCTCATCACTAACGGCTCGAAAACGCCATCTCTAATGGGCCACTGAGCTGTTAGTGTGCTTTCGTCAGTGATGCGAGGTGGAATCACTAACGGTTGTAACGGCTCGCGATTCTAAGTCATTACAAATAAGGTTATCGGTAACGGCTCTTAATCTAGAGCTGTTACTGATAGGAAAATTAAGGCAAAAAACCAAAAAAAAAGGGCCGCGGGCCTACGGCGACTCCCACAAGATGGAGCTAGGGCCGGCCATCGGGGACTAGGTGCGGTGGCTCAGGCCCCACCGGGACGCCGTCTGAGTGTAGGCCGATGCTCGTCGAGCCCATGTCCATCGCCTCCTACCGTCCGGACTGCCTTATCAAGGAGCTGGGGCTGGCTGTCGGTGGAGAAGAGAGAGGGACAGACGGCGAAGACGTCTTCTGGCTCTAGCGCGGAGGGAACCGTCGGATCCGGCTGCCTGGTGCTCGGGGACGGCTGGATCTGGCAGTCCCCTCCACTACTTGGAGGGAGAGGTCGCCGCCGAAGTGGGTTCAGGGGGAGCAGCGGCCACCGCCGGAGCAGGCTTGGGGAGGGAGCAGTGTTGGGGATGGGGAGCGGATATATGTGTGTGTGCACACACACACACGCAAATGAATATCATCTGTAACGGTTCTAAAATATTGACCCTTTATAGATAATTTGGCATTTACAGATAACCAGCGCTACATCTGTAATGGCTCCTTGTTAGGAGCCGTTAGAGATAGTAAGTTATCTTTAATGGCTTCTAACGAGGAGCTTATCTCTAACGGCTCCTAGCAAGAAGCTAGTACAGATGACTAACGCCACATCTGTAATGGCTTATCGTTAGAAGCTATTACAGATAGCTACTTACTAGTGATGTCTCTTTGCTCCAATAGTCATCTATAACGGTTGCTTTACAGAGCCGTTATAGATATAATCATATGTAACGGCTCTCTTTAGTGAGGATTCTGTGGTAGTGGTAGAAGGTTAGATTGATTTCGATTATAAGGAACGCTTGTGATGACTGAGCATGTCCATTTACATTTTATTTATTATTCGCCTGAAAATATTTATATTTGCCATCACAATTGACAAAAATACTTATGCATTGGCCGCATATATCATGGTGTAGTAGAGGTTAAATTAATTTTCTATTATAAAAGGATATTCTTATGGTATACATGCATGGTGTACATGCAATAATGCAGATAAGCTTGGTGGTGACATTAGTCGCTTTTGGGGCACAAGCCCGGCCACAAAGGAATGACCATCTGAAGCCGTGGAGTGGCCGTGACATAGCGGAGGGGATACAGAAGACATCCGACAGCCTCGCAGTGGTGGCCGCGCTCATTGCCGCTGCTGCCTTCGCCGCCGGATTCAACATGCCTGGTGGGTATGACGACCATGGGACGGCGAACCTCCAGGGCTTATTCGCATTCAATTGCTTCATGGTCTTGGACGCCATTGCGATAGCAGCATCAATGGTTGCTGTCATCCAGCTTGTCTATGGGAAGGCATCTCGCTCCGCTAGCTCGTGGAAGAACATCGTGGCGGCATTGCACTGTATCTGGGTTTCACTCGTCAGCCTAATCCTGGCCTTCTACTCAGCTTGCCTTGCCGTGACAACCTCAAGGGCAGTCATCATCGTGTATTTGGCTACATATGCGTGCATCTGTATTTTGGTATCATGGATCTCCAATTGGATTATGTCTGTATCTACGGTTGGCACGGTCTGGAAGTTTATGCGGTGCAATCAACATCGTGCTCACGCCGTCAAGAGGCAGTACCCATTTGCCGGCACTGCAGTATCAAACTGGCTTCTCTTCACGGTAATAAATTATATAGCATTTTCGGGTTTGGTAGTGCACTCTTTTTTAGGGTCGAGAAGATTGTCCAGCAAGCACCAAGATAACATCTCACCTGCCTTTGCACCTATGTGAAACATGATCCGAATTTCAGTATGTAATATATTTAGATTACTAGATTAGTTTTTTAACGTGACTTTTAGTCTATTCCTATTGAAACTTTTAGATTTATTTCCCTATATATATTCTTTGTAAACCGCATAGAAAGAGGTGACATTCCATTGTTATTTCCATACGTTTGTAATCAATTTAATAGTAATTATTGTTGGTCGGCATCCGTAATTTTTTTTATAAAGATTTTTCACGTAAAAATCCATGTCTCAATTTATATATATATTTTCAATTAAATGATACCAGAGCATTACAGATTGATCTGTTATTCCTGTCGGCAGTGTGTTCGTCGCCTCGTCGACCGATCCACTTGGCGAGTTCGATTTTTCTTCGTCGGCTCCAACTCGGCGTCTGCCGCCTGCGCCGTCTCAGCGAAAAGGCACCCAGCAGCGAGCAGCAGCTAGAGTGCACGCAAACCGAGGAGAAAAAAGGCCAAACCATTGCATCAGAAGTGCATCTGCCCCGAAGCAACCGCACGTCCACACAGGAGAAAAAGAAACCAGTTGTTGCACGGTTCTCGAGGCAAGAAAAAATTGGCCCCATAGACTAGTCAATTTTTCAGAGCTGAAATTGCTACGTCCACCCAAGCTTTTGTACCAGGAGTTCTTTACGTCTTCGCTTCGTGTACCAAGTGTATCCCCATAGGTTTGTGTTTCTGCTAAGTTTACCTAAATTTTGTACCAACATATTTAAGAATTAATTTTTCATGGCGAGTTTGAAGTACGATCTACCACTCTTGGACCTAGCTCATATGCAAATTTCAGAGACATCATTCTTTATAGTCATGATATACTAACTTTGTAAAAAGTTTATGATACTTTGCATGCTAAAGAGAAGATGAAAAAGATGGTACCCTCTGAGGATTCAGGTTCACAAGCAGAAGACTTGGTTGTTTGGAACAGGAAAAAAAGAGAAGAACACAAACTAATCAAGAGATAAAAGTTCTGACAACCACCGTGGGTGATCAAAGTCCAGAGATACATATAAGTCATACAAATAATACAAGAGAGGTGGACATGATATCTCTGAGTGTTAGAAGTTGCAAAATAAAGAAAAGCACAACGGAAAAATTATAGACCGAAAGGTAAGAAAGAAAATGAAGGTAAAGCCACTATTACTACTGATGATGGTTCTGATGGAGATATACTAGTTGCTTATGCTAGTTGTGCACAAACTAGTGATCAGTGGATTCTTGATACTGCATGCATCTATCATATGTGTCTGAATAGGGATTGGTTTGCCAACTATGAACCTATTGAAGGTGGTACTGTGTTGATGGATGATAACATACCATGGAAGATTTCCGGCATTGGTTCAATTCAGATCAAGATGTTTGATGGTTGTATTAGAATATTGTCAGATGTGTGGCATATCTCAAGTTTGAAAACAAATCTCATATTTTTATGTATTCTTGATCGAAAATGGTATAAATATTCTAGAGGCAACAGAATTTTGAAGGTAACAAAAAGCTCTCTTGTTGTGATAAAAGCTGATATAAAAACTGACAACTTATACCATCTCCAGGGTACTACAGTATTAGGTAATGTTGCTGCAATTTTTGATTCATTATCTAATTCGATGCTACCAATCTTTGGCATATGCGTCTTAGGCATATGAGTGAAATTGGTTTGACAGAATTGAGCAAAACAGGATTGCTATATGGTCAAAGCATCGGGAAGCTGAAATTTTATTAGCATTGCATTCTTGACAAGCATAAGAGGGTGAAGTTTAACAAAACTACGCATACTATAGAAGGTATTCTTGATTATGTGCATTCTAATTTATGGGGGCCTACTCGTAAGACATCTCTAGGAGGTGCTCGTTATATGATGACTATAATTGATGATTATTCTCGAAAAGTTTGGCCTTATTTTCTAAAGCACAGGTTTCAAGCGTTTTCTGTATTTAAAGAGTGGAAGGATATGGTTGAAAAATAAACTGAAAAGAAGGTGAAAATACTTCGTACTGACAATGGGATGGAGTTCTGTTCTAAGCAGTTTAAATCATATTATAAGTCTAAAGGCATTGTGAGGCACTACACCGTTTTTCATACACCTCAACAAAACGGTGTAGCTGAGCGTATGAACAGGACAATTATACCAAATGCCCATTGCATGTTGTCAAATACAGAGTTGTTTAGATAGTTTTGGATAGAAGCCGCTTCTACAGTTTGCCATCTTATTAATCGATCACCTAGTATTGTCATTGATAAGAAGACTTCAATTGAGGTATGGTTTGGTTCCTTAGCAAATTACTCAGACTTAAGAGTACTCGGCTGTACTGCTTATGCTGATGTTGATAACGGTAAATTGGAGCCCAGAGCAATTAAGTGCATTTTTCTTGGTTGTCAATCTGGTGTGAAAGGCTATAAGCTATGATGTCCTGAGACTAGAAAGGTTGTGCTTAGTAGAAACGTTGTCTTCCATGAATTAGTTATATTGCATGATAATCCTTCTATTAATATTCATATTGAGAACCAATAGAAAGTAAGTATGCAGGTGGAGCACTTAGGCAGTTCAGGGCATGTACCAGAAAAGGAGAATATTGCAGTTGACCAATAAACTCCTATTGTTGAAGATTTAGATTCTTCTACTGTTGAGCAGCCGCCACAACATTCTATTGCACTTGATAGGGCAAGAAAAGCTATTAAACGACCTTAAAGATTAATTGAAAAAGCGAACATACTTACTTATGCTTTGAGTGTGGTAGAAGAAACTGAAGGTAATGCAGAACATTCTATATATTTTGAGACTATTGTTTATGATGATTGCAATAAGTGGATAGCTGCTATGCATGATGAGATAGAGTCATTTGAAAAGAATAGTACTTGAGAACTGGTTAAATTGTCTAAAGAGAAGAAGTCTATCCATTGCAAGTGGATTTTCAAAAGAAAGGAAGATATGTTTCTAAGTGATGAGGCAAGGTATAAAGCAAGGTTGGTTACTAAAGGTTATAGCCAGATTCCAGGTATTGATTTTAATGATGTCTTTTCCCCATTTGTAAAGCATAGTTCAATTCGCACTTTACTTAGTATTGTTGTAATGCATGATTATAAACTAGAGAAATTAGATGTTAAAACTGTATTTTTACATGGGGAGTTAGAAGAGGGCATATATATGGAGCAACTTGAAGGTTTTGTTGTTCCTGAAAAAAAAATCTAGTATGTAGGTTGAAGAAGTCTCTTTACAGATTGAAGCAGTCACCTAGAAGTGGTATAAGAGATTTGACTCTTTCATGCTTTCTCATTTTAGAAGATCAAATTTTGATAGCTGTGTTTATCTAAAAGTTGTTAACGGTTCAGCTATATATTTGCTTCTTTATGTCGATGATATGTTGATTACTGCTAAAGACAAATCAGAGATAGTAAAATTGAAGGCACAATTGAGTAGTGAGTTTGAGATGAAGGATTTAGGTGCAGCAAAGAAAATTCTCGGTATGGAAATTACTAGAGAAAGACTGTTTGGCAAGTTATATCTTAGTCAGAGAGGTTACATTGAAAAGGTTCTTCGTCGATTTCATATGCATGATGCAAAACCAGTGAGTACTCCTTTAGTTGTGCATTTTAGAGTATATTTAGATTTATGTCCACAGTTAGAATATGATGTTGAGTAGATGTCTAGAGTTCTATATTAAAGTATAGTTGGTTCACTTATGTATGTTATGGTATGTTCTCGTCCTGACTTATCATATGTAGTAAGTGTTGTCAGTAGATACATAGCTAATCCAGGCAAAGAGTATTGGAAAACAGTTCAGTGGATTTTCAGATATTTGTGTGGTACTTCTAATGCTTGTTTGCAGTTTAAAAGTTTTAGAGATGGACTTGTTGGTTATGTGGATTCAAATTTTGCTGGAGATTTGAATAAAACAAGATTACTCGCAGGTTATGTTTTCATTGCTGGAAGTTATACTATTAGTTGGAAGGCAAGTTTGCAAGCAACTGTTGTCTTATTTACTACTGAAGTAGAGTATATGGCTATTTCTGAAGCTTGTAAGGAAGCTATCTAGCTTAGAGGTTTGTACACTGAGCTTTGTAGAGATATTCTTCATTAATATATTTTATGATAGTCAAAGTGCAATATGCCTAACAAAGGATCAGATGTTCCATGAGAGAACAAAGCATATTAATATAAAATATCACTTTATTCAAGATGTTATTGCTGAAGGTGATATCAAAGTATGCAAAATAAATACTCATGATAACCCAACTGATATGATAATAAAGCCAGTTTTTGCTACTAAGTTTGAGATTTGTTCAAGCTTTTATGGTGTTACAATGTAGTCCTTGATATTATTGGACGCGCGGTTATTTTACCTACTTGAGGTGTTATTTGATAATTAATTTATATGCTATAAGAGAAATTCGTCTCAAGGTCGAGATTGTTAAATACATGATCCGAATTTCAGCATGTAACATATTCGGATTACTGGATTAATTTTCTAATAGGACTTCTAATCTATTCTTTGTAGAATTCCTAGATTTATTCCCCTATATATATTTCTTGTAAGCCGCACGGAAAGGGGTGACATTCCATTATTATTCACCTGCGTTTGTAATCAACTCCTCAATAGTGATCATTACTGGTCGACGCTCGTGGTTTTTTTCGCAAGGGTTTTCCATGTAAAAATCTATATCTCTATTTGCATCTATTTTTCTAACAATGAAGAATAGGATATGAAAACTAATAAGCCCACCTGTTAATGAGATATATCATATGTTGAGTATAAAACTTGTTGATATAAAGGATCTGTATCAAATTAAAGCAAGCGAGAATACTATGATATACCGCACAGGGTGCCATACCAATGGAAACAGCAGAGGATACAATTCCCCAAATTAATGTGGCCTCTGAGCATCTCCAAGAGAAACCCAAAAATTAGTCTCTAAAAATCTTAGATTGAAATCATCCTAAAAATTTTGGGCTCAAAAAGTCATACCATCTTCAAGAGAGGCCTAAAAACTAGATCCCAAAAATCAGTATGTTGGCCACGTAGGATAGATAGGCCCAGCGTTTGCTTGCGATCGTTTTCTTTTAACGATACCGTGCCCCCATGCGAACACTGATCGAGAGGATCCTCGTTGACTCCGCCGCACCTTGGCGCCAAAAAACACGTTGCCGGCCATAGTGACCTCGGCGAAAGACTTTGTTGTCAGGCTGTGGAGAAACGGAAGGCCCTGTTAATCCCCTGCCGAATGTGTCATCAATCACGGTCGGTGGGAAGACAGATCGACGATGGCTTGAGGAGGTGTGCAGATCAAGCGACTGTGGTAGGCGGAGTAAAACAATGGCACGGGTGGAAGGTGTTGGGAGAAAGAAAAGGCACGGATGAATAATTCCTGGTATATGAGCAATGAATTTTTTCTATGGGAGCAGTGATTGGGGACGTCAATAGGTTCCCCAGATTTGGCTCACTTTTGGGCCAGTATTGGGCATGGAAAATTTTCGAGAATAGGTTTGGGTATATGTTGGAGGCTTATTTTTTAACTTAAATTCCAAAATTTATCTTTTAGGAACCTCTTTGGGCTTCTCTTGAAGATGCTCCATGGGAGATTGTTTTCTCGTCAAACGATCAAGGATGTCACGTTAACTACTTGGATTAGACTAGTAACATATTTGTGCTAATATTACGATGATATTTGATAATGTAATGGAACAACCCATATATATTTTGGCTAGAAATAACAGGCAGCTAATTAACTATGTCTCACTCTGAAATTAAACCTACCCACTTGTCTAAACTGGGCGGCAAGCCCAACACACATAACTACTCCAAAACTCGTTCACTGGGAACGACAATGTAGCTACAAGGAGATTACTACGCCATACAACGACACAGGAGGATGGATCAAAGAAAATGGCACCAAAATCTTGTGGAACTTTAGCGAGTCATTTATAACATGTATTGGAACAGACAAGTCGCAAGATTTATGATAGTTTTCATAACAGAGGGTCGAAATTAATCATGAAGAGCCTAGAGATTAACAAAATTGTGTTCCACCAGTGTTCTCTTCTCATTATAGAATCTCTTTGATCGAATATCCTGTTCACCAAATATCTCCACCTGTCAAAGATTAGATACTGGATAGCATGTTACTGGTTTATTGGTGATCGAGGTGATCTGATTGACAACATCTACAAAGGTGATGAGATCACCCTTTTGTGCACCCATATATCAAACCGATTCTAGGTGTTAGTACCTAAAACAAGGTTAGATTATTAACATTTTAAACAATCCACAGGAAAAACTGACAGAGTAAAAAAGTCTGAAGGCTAATAATAATCTGAATTCATGCACACTACAGTGGATAGGCATAGTACTATTATGAACATATATAAGAACATTTGCAAGAGATAACTCTGACACCCAGCAAGATAACGAAGTACAATAACAAAATAATCAGAATTAGGATAGACCGAGCATCATAAACATCAAATATAACAGTAGAAAAATATTGTATCAACATATGCTCAACATTCCAGAAAATACAACTCTTCAGAAAAATAAAATGCTAAACTACACAATTGTTTTTCATGATCAAGCCTATAGTTACAATCTATTTATTTATTCATGGTACTACGATGAGGAGACATCTGTAATCAACTTCTACAGTAAAAAACAATTCATAATTATTGATTCAATTCATTTTTAAATTGTAACCGGTGTCGTCAAAAGGTTATACATTTATAGGACAAATTCTAGAGAACGAAGATTTAATTCACATATGAAAGAGATGTCAATGGATTGGTACCCGACCGTAGTATCCGTGTATATACAGTGTATTTTAGGACGTAAGGTAAGGCTGATATGAAGATGCCAACGAAGATACAAGAAAACAAGTACTTTTATACTAGTTCAGGCTCTTAAGATGAGTAATAGCCATACTCTAGTTTGGGCGAGAGACCGGTATTTTCCACTATATCAATCTCATGAGTATAAAGTATGAAAAAGAAACTCTAATCTAGTCTGCCAGTATGACGGTATAGAAGTCGTCTGTGGAGGCTATGGGTCTCGGGTATCTCAAGGAAGGCAATACGGCCACTCAGATAGAGGGTGGGCCGGCCTATGTAATTAGAGATATAGTAAAACTTGGCTTCATGTAACATTGCACGACAAGAAAAGGGATATAGTCCTAGCCGGTTACTTTATATCTTGAGAAGGAAATCCCTTGGTCAAGTCCGACTGGGATTTCTACCTTATAACCTTACTTCCTCGGTATATAAGGAGAGGCAAGGAGCCCTTTGGGGCATAAATGCATAATCAATCTCGCTAGAGAATACAGCGAAAGCAATACACCACAACTGAAAGTAGGGTATTACCTCACTCGAAGGACTGAACTAGTATAAACCATGTTGTCTTTCGAAGTCCATTGGGTTTCAGTCTGACGAGTAGCCCTACAATCAATATTGCTGATATAAAACATCGACATGGTCAGTGGCTAGTTGTTATCAGGCTCCTCCAATGGTGGCTCTATGAGACTGGCTGATGACTTTTGTTGTTTATTCTTGGTTCTGTTGGCTTACCTTGGCCTCTCCCCCTGAGGGCCTTGTATTTATACCCTCGGATACCCCCTTATCCATGTAGAACTAGGAAGGCGTATTAGGATACAAATCCAAAGAGTCCTAGTAGAGTCCGAGTAGGACTCCGTTCCTTATCGGGGATTCCTTCCTTATGTACTCTGAACTCTACCTATATGTATGGGGTTTGTTTCCGTATAGAAATTGGTATGTTATACTCCACCGAGGTATATGCATGTCTGTGGGATATTCTACATTTATTACACTAACAGTAGCCCCCGAACTCTACTCAAATGAAAATATCGACTAGTCCAATTGCCACGAGGAGTCAACCTTGTCGGAGTAAATAAACATAATCGGTGATCTGCCGACTAGGTTAGGTCCGACTTCTTTGATCCTTTCATCCGAGCAGTCTGTCAATGTAGCCGGCTGTCAAATTTGAGCAGAGTTCAGAATTTTATCTGTCTAAGTGTGTGCATAGAATCTCGGCAGAGAATGCATTATTTTATCTATTCTTTCTTTCACCTGAAATACTCGAATAATATTGTCGGGAAATATTTAAGCCCCCGAGCAGTGTCAGGTAGCTCAATATAGGTATTAAACGTAAGCAAATAAATACATATAACTTTGTACCCAGATGTAATTTGTCCATGGTGGCAAACTTTTACATTTTCTTGCTTCGACCAGCACTGGTTTGTCATCCTTACATGTCTCATTCTGACCATAAACCCTTCGAGCGGTCTGGGTGGTCCTGGATCATATCTCACGGTTGCATTTAGTCATAACAAGATATTTGAGACTATGCCCTTTGCCAGTTTAAGAACAAGAAAATTTCAAGCTTGTCTAGTACTCGAACAATATATACATATCCCATAATCTGACAATATGAAAGCCCCCTAACCCTTGACTACTCAGGTAATTTAGAGCGGTATCTAACATGTGAGTAGTCAAAAAGCACGAATATAGGGAAAATATATTTGCCAACATAGGGAATAGCAAGGTACACCATATGATATATGTAAAAACCTACATATATGTCTCCGTTCTTTGTCAGCTATCATGTACACGTCTAGTCAGAGTACTCGGACCATCTTGTAGAAACCTTCTCACTTTAGGTGAGAACTTGTTGTTATCAACTTATGTCTCTACCTTTTTGAGAATGTTGTCACCTTCGGCAAGTGCACGAGCCTAAATTCGTTGTTTAAGATAGAGACGAAGAACTTGGTGCTATCGTGTAATACAGAGCAGCACACGCAGTCACGTTGCATGGGTTGTCCAGTGTTTACATATCATGTGATCATATTTCAGAGCTATCATCATCGGTCTTATCTGGTCAACATAGAATTTCGACCAATAGACAACTTTCAACTTGACTCGGTCTTTTTATCCTTTCTTATATATAACGAGGCTTGAAATTACTGATTTGTCATATGTCTAATTGAAATAGAGTTTCGACTAGAGGGCTCATTTGGACCAGTATATATCTTGTAATCGAGTTGTAGAGTTGTCGGTTTGTGCTTTATTTGGTCAGGATAAGACGTCGACCAAATGGAGAGCTTCCGACTAGCCTCCACCTTACTCGGTATGGTTATTAGATTGGTTTTTCCATTATTTTGATTTTTTCTGAAATAAACTGCTCAGAACAAATTGTTAGATAACAAGTCCTCGAGCGACGCTTAAGAGTAACATAAACTAAAATCTTGAAATGTTTTTCAATAATAAGTAGAATTTATATACTTTTCCCAACCCCCGACTGTCTTCTCATAAACATAGTTACTGAGTAGACAATCCAAGAATTACCAATGTACTTTGATTGTCTATTGTCTTTCGTCCACAATCTCGGTAGTGTAAGCAGCTGCTCGGTCGAGTAAAATCTTGTGACGAAGAGATAGTCAATTTGGAAAGCTAGGTGCTTGACCTAGACTGACTTATCTGGGTGGTAGGACTGCTACGCCTGACTCGTTCCGTGAAAACCATCAGCATAGTCATTTCTCGACCACTGTTTGGGTGGTTGGACCGCTATGCCTGACTGATTTTCGTGAAAACCAGCGGCATAGTCGAGTCTCGACCACCGACTGGTTCCACGAAAACCAGCGGCGTAGTCAGATCTCAACCACTTGCATGAGTGCTCGGACTAGCAACTTGATGCGCATCCCATGTGACCAACACGGTTCGCATTTGTTTTTCCATCTCGCAAGCATATCAGAGGACTGTGGTTTACTTCAAGCTTCTTGTCGGGAATGTCTTTCTGATTGTATTGCTTGTCTTCCACGTATGCCTCCTTTGGCAGACGACAACATGCTATATGTCATCGTTGTTCGAGATCTCTGCCTGTATCATCGTTCTAGATGTCATGGGTAGCGCCTCGGGCCCTTTGTTTACAAGCAAAACACCTCCTTCACCTATAGTTCAACTAGTCGGATTCAACCAGTCGAGATGGATGGCATGGACAGCGTCTCAACAAACATGCCGGGTGATTAAGTCGGTAACTTCTGCGAGGTATCGTTCGATAACATTGAGGTCTCTACTTTAATCATCATGGTAGATGGCATAAGCAAAACCTCAGGCCCTCCGTTTGCAAGCGGAATGCCTCCTTTTATCCATGTTCCAACCATGTCCGATCAGGAGTAGTTGGGATGGATGATGGATGAGTAGCGGAGTACTCAGATGCTCAGTATCGAGCAAGTGCTTGAATAATTTCCTGAAAACATGACATCTAAAAGGAAGAAAATATAACAAACGTCCGTCAAGTAGGAACTCTTGCGGTTTCTATAAATCTTCTAGTTTGTTAGGATATAGTTGGCAGATTCAAATCAAATATTGGGTACTGTATTTGCCATGAACAAGTATAATTTATATAGAAAATAGACTAGAGCAAGCCCCTAGGGTTAGACCATAGTCAGCTTGTCATGATATGAGCTCATATAATAAGTATGGTATAAACATGTGCTCTAAGTAAACATAGTAAATTATTGATCTAGAAGAATAAATTACTCCCTCTAGTCAGAGAGTTTGGATACGAAAGGATGCATGCAAAATATTGCGTACCTTTGCAGATAAATGCCGGATATATCTACAAAATAGTAGATTAATCTGTAAAACAAACAATCTACTAAATACCTTGGTTTGCACGCTGATGGAAGATCCATATCTACGAATGTTTCTTAATAGTAGGCTCTGTCTGGCATGTAGCACACCTATTGTTTTCATCCTTACCTTCTCCTCCTCGTTGCCCATCAATGGTATGGTTGATGGCCTCACATCTTGGTTGGTTGTAGAGTCCTCGGATTCAATGAGTCCAATTTGCCGTAGTAGGTTGTACAGTGACCGTCGTAATCGGATGATGCTTGCTGAGATCAGCCGATTATTATTTTGATGCAGCCCCGTATTGTTTTAGAACAATGGTTTAGTCGGGCATAACTGCGTAGTCGACTAGTTTGATCTGGTCGAATTTTTGGCAGCGGCCGCCAGTTCGGGAGTGGTCGGCTCGGGTCCTCGATCCAAGGGCTCGTGGTCGAAGATATCGAATCGTTGTTTTCCACAGCGGCGATATTTTGAAGCCAAATTGATCCTCTTGGATGGAGCCATTGAAGATTGGGACGGTAATGGTTTCGGTCTATAGGGGAACATACTTTGATCGGGTCGTATCTCCCAGTATGAAGTCGTTCGAATATCCCTCATCGGGAAATCTGTCTCTTGGTTATGTTGTCTATGTGAATCCTTTGGATATCAATGCCTCCTACCTGGCGCGCTAACTGTCGACAGATTGGTACTCGACCGTAGTATCCGTGTATATATGATGTATTTTAGGACGTAAGGTAAGGTTGATATGAATATGCTAACGAAGATGCAAGGAGATAGGGGTTTTTATACTGATTCAGGCCTCTAAGATGGATAATAACCCTACTCCAATTTGGCTGGGAGGCCAGTGTTTTCCAACTGTTAAGACACAAAAACTATGTGTTCAAAGTGCAAGAAGATTGTGTCAGTAATCCATTCGCAGGGACAAAAGAAACAGCTCCTTCAACCTCTACACCATGTTGAAGCTTGTTCCTAAAATTACATAATATCAGGCATCTACCAGCAATTGAAAAAGGATGCAAGGGTTCGTAAGAAGTTTAGATGTGGTGCATAGCTAAGAAGTTCCAAAAACTGGCACTGATGTGATTAATGCTTATCTCATTTTTAATAGGCAAATTTTGCTACAGGATACTCAAAATTCTTGTAATTGACTGTGGGACATCGTAAATTTGTGATTCTGCTGGTGCACACTACAAAAATGGTGTAATTGACTGTAGGACACCGGACTGGATATTTTATTATATCCGGGCAAACATTGGAGAAATGCCCATTTTGCCCCTGGTGCACCGTGCCTAGCCTGAGTTTAGGTCTGGTTCAACCAATCTGGACAGGGGATGGGGTGAGAGGCAGCGGAGCTGCACACGCGAGGGCAACGTCACTGGTCTCGCACGAGAGAAACGATAACGTCGGAGTACTAGGAGAGGGTCAAAATGGGCATTTTTTGATTTCTCTCTCCTATATTTGCCTAGATATAATAAAATATTCAGTCCGGTGTCCTACAGCCAATTACACTATTTTTGTAGTGTCCACCAGCAGAGTCACGAATTTACGGTGTCCCACAGCCAACTACATGAATTTTGGGTGTCCTGTAGCAAAATTTGCCTTTTTAATAAGCTATAAATAGTAAGTATTCATCCAAGTGGCCTCAAACCATGTAAGATGAATTAAAATCAATTATCGTAGTAAAGTATAGGATCTAGTAGAAGTTTCTAAAGGACACAAAACAATAAGCTATAAACGGGTCTATAAAGCTAACTTACTCTAAAGGGAATGCCGAATGATTTGAATGAGGTGAACAAATGCATTTACATAAAAATAAAAGTGAGAAATTTATCATTCTGGTGCTCTATGTTTGATGAGATTTTATTAGCAAGTAGTGATAACAGTTTGCTCTAAGAAAGTAAAGAAATTTTGTCCTCAAAATTTAATGTCAATAATCTCAGTGAAAACTCCCTATGTCTTAGAAATTAAAATACATCAAGACAGGTCTAAATGAGTTCTAGACTTATCTTACAAAGTCGTGTATTTACATAAATTAAGAAAAATAATGTGATGTCATACCTGCTCCAATAATTTAAGAGAAATCAGTTAAAATAATTTAATGTCTGCTCAAGTTTGAATGCATACAGACTTAGCATTATTTACTGAAAATTTCAGCAGTTCTCAATTAAAACCAAGCCTAGACCACTGGTACTAAGAAAGCTTTGTATTATTTACGAGTCATTTAAGTAGCATGCTCATATATAAGAAGTCTAATGGCCTCTAAAGTTTTGAGTCATTTAGACACTAATTTTGTGAGGTGTGGATGCTAAGAAATTCACATTAAGTTATATCCACATTTTTGCCTGACGAGCAACAACCATGCTTCTAAATAATCTCACTGCATAGTCAACAATGCGGTTCTAATTTTGTAGCATGTTATAATATATTTAAGAAGATTGCATGACTTAAGAAATATTTCCCAAACTAAGATTGGCGCACAATTTTTCGAGCCACAAATTATACTGCGTAATAAACGTGCGATAATCAACCGCAGTTTTCTATCCGAGTAAAACCAAGTCATGTGTTTACTGCCAAGCACGTTGATGTTGTGTTGTGAAGGATATTTCCCAGGATAGAATTATTAAAGTTGAGAAAATTATTATAATTGAGTTATTAAGCTATTACTTGTGAATCCATATTTCAAAGATCCTGGATAAGGGGGCATAAGTTTTCGATCAACACCCACTAAGTTAAGCCTGAGTTTATTTAAGCATTATAGTGAATTATAGGTCTTGTTGTCTCACTGATGTTTAATATTGTTGTGACACATTGTCTTGGGGAGCTGTCTTACCTAGTAGACTCATCAGTTAGCATCAAAATCAAGGAGAGAATGTTCGTTGATTTTATCGGCTAATGCCGATAGTTTAGGAAGGAGATAAAATCACAACCGGTTTCCCTCCCTGACAAGAAAGAAAGGGATAAGTTGGTTTTGTGATCGGTAAAACTCATGGAAAATCCTAATTGGATTAGCCCCTGAGCCCTACCAGTGCGCAAATAAAAAAGAAAGTGGAAAGGCAGAGGGAACGCCCTAAGCTTCAACAAAAATTCCTAAAACCCTAAATCGCCCAATCGATCTAGCACTGGAAGGGGGTTCGTGCGGCTATCCTAGGGCAGTACCGACGGAGACCCGAAGGCAGTCGACACCAAGCAACACGCCGGCGGCCTCTAGCTGATCAAGCTGGTGCCACTATTTACCCTACGGTGCGATTAGAAGAAGAAAGAGAAAAAGAAAAAGGAAGAACAGCAAAATCCAGAATCAAAATCGGCTTCAATTGCTTCACAAGCCGATCAGTAGATTAGTCATTTCCACAAAGCCGAAAGATGATCATGTTTAGGCTAAGAATTGAATTAATCTAAATCAGACTATCAACAAAGGGTCCTTGACGTGACCATGACCATCACTTGCCGCATCCATGGTCCTGCTCCTTCCCCTCCGCCACAACACAAGCCGCAGAAACCTGCATCCATGGCGGAATCCGGATGGCGCTTGCAAATTAGTGAAAAATCGTACAAGCTCCGGCCTGGCGGCCTAAACAAGATACATCGGGGATGACGGGTAGGGCGTGCAGGTGCAGCGAGCCGAAGGCGTTCGTGCTTGAAGGTCGTCAGCAGCGAGGATTCTGCAGGACAAAGGATTCTCTCTGGATTCCATTTTCTAGTCTTTTTTTCTTTGTGAGACAAGATTCCATATTCTACTAGTCGGCCGAATTGGGTCATTACTAATTGTGCCGATCCAGATTATGGTGGGCCGCTACAATCCAAAATTCGGAATTTTTTATTTTTTTATTTTTTTTAAAAAAATATTTACAAAAGTATATTTTTTAAAAAAATTTAAAAAATATACTCCCAAGGTCCTTTGGGAGGGCATTTTTTAATAAACACCCTCCTAAAGAGCATTTTTGGTGACGTGTAGCACCCTAGCCGCCCATTAGGAGGGGTAAGGGGGCCGCCTGCAAAATGCCCTACTTGCCGGGCTGCCGATTTTGTGGGCGGCCCCCTTACCGCCCTCCTAGAGGGTGGTTTTTGGCCGGCTAGGGGGCTGCCTGCAAAATGACCTTTTTACTAAAAAAACTTCTTTCCAAGTCAATTTCTCTGTTTTATGGGTGCCTCCTACAACAGTGTTAAAATCGTCCTTTGGGAGGGTATTTTTTGCTGACTCAGTATAAAACGCCCTCCCAGCCTCTGAAAAGTTCATAAAATTCACAAAAATAACAGAAAAAAGAAGAGAGAGCTGAGAGCCAAGGCGAACGAAAGCGATGAAGCCCTGTCGGTTTGCGGATTCGTCTGCAGGTAATATTTTATGTCTCTTTGCAATTTCCATTTTTATTCATTAGGTGATGTAGTATGTGTAGTATTGTACTAGTTATTTCAAGGGTAAGGGAATGTGAGGTATGGTCCACAGGATGTAGATTTATTGTAGTTAAGCATAACGGCTAAGGGTATTGATAGGCCGGGTGAGTGAAGTTAGGTTTTTTTTGCTAGATGAGTAGCCTTAGTTCGAGAAATGCTAGGGAGATGGAAATGAAGGCGATGACATTTTATTTTTTGTAGTCATGTGTAGTATACCCTAGGTATGTAGTTGTATAGGGTATTTTTGGCCTAGCGAGTTATAACTTGTGTTTATTTAGTTATAATGTAGGTTACTATGGATACATTTGGTATGTCCAGTCGTCAACGACCTTCGATTTGCGTGCCTCTGCCGATGTGTTGGTGCGGAGATGATTGCAAAGTTGCAATAAGTGAGCAGGATCACACATACCGACAAAGGTATTGGATGTGTGGTATTACGCGTACTCCCCGAAGAAGCCGAAGTCTCAAGGGAAGAAAGGAAAATCGAAGAAGCCAGTAGAGGTAATACAAATTATCTAGTAGTACGAAATATTTGAACATTTGAACTAACAAATTTGCATATGTGAAGGCACCGAAGCATCCTTCGCCTCTATGCAACTTTGTGCAGTGGATAGATACGGAGATCCGTCCAAAGGACGCAGAGTTTCTTCGTAGGTCACAGGAATGGCACAGGGAGCACCTCGAATGTCTTTGGGCGGCAGAAGCAGAGTGGGAGGCTGAGCAGAAGAGGAAGGAGGAGAAGGAGTGATAGACAGGGAGAGGAAGCGGGAGAGGGCACTATGTGTGAAACAAGCTGGGCCGGAGGCGGTGAGGAAGGGAAAGTACCCACGCTGCACACGGCAGTTGCATATCTAGTCGGATATCCGTTTGAAATACCCTAAGGCATGTAATAACGATAACTAGAAACGTTTCATGTGCCATTTATACTCATTGGATGGATAAATTTATTAAGTTCATAAGCAATTAACGTGTGCTTAGTTGTCATCGCTCGGAATATACTTTCGCCGTGAAGTTGAAACTCGAAAATTCACGGTTTTTAATCAGTTTTATCGAAAACGTAGACCGTGAGGAGTACATTGTTTGATCGACGAGCGTAAATGAAATAAAGAGATTTCTGCAGTAAACGTAGGATTAATAAAACATGACATACAAAAGATATAACATATGTTCAACAGGCTAACTACTATTGGTACAACGTACTACGGGCCCTGGCCGTGACCTCTAGCCCTCTTCGTCCTCCTACCCTGCACTCACATGTGGCCCTGGGAGTAAGTCAACCGGTCTGGTCGTACATCACTGCCAGCGCGGCTCGCCTGCACAGGTGTGGTAGCTGGTAGGTCCTGTGTCTGTGGTGACGGAGCTCCTCCGAGCTACGAGGAATCTTGTACCTTTTGGATCTTCGCATCCTCCAAGTCGTCACCCTCGAAAGGAGCCAGTGCCTAACCGCTGCTGTGTGCACCCTGCGCGGAGGAGCCAGTGCCAGCAAACATCCTTACGGTGTAGAGTGAAACCCTATGCAAAAAATTATTGATAATTGCAAATCGGAATTTTGTAAGGCAAAAGTAAACTTTGCACCGTGTATCTAATCTGAAGGACCTCCTATGGTAGCCCCGAGGGCACTGGTCATGCCCTGCTGCGCGTGCGATCGTGTGTGGTATGCTTCCTGCGTGGACGTGCCAACTCCGAAGGGATCTAGGTACGATGTAGCGAAAGTTTCATGAAAATATATTAATGTAAAACGGTGCATGTCGTAGAAGGAAACATAATATGAACTGATGGATAGCGGAATTTATCTCTGGAGGGACTAGCTGGCTGACTAGAACCTTGCTGGTGCACTTCTGCTCCTATGGGCCGTGGATGGTGCTGAGGTATAGCTACGGGAGGTACCGCGTCGACTGCACGATAAGTGAGCGTATGAATCAATGTGTGTATCGACCGATGGATCCTCCCGAAAGTCGTCCTCTGCTCCTACGCAGTCGGTACGATCCTAACGTCCAACCGACCGAACGACGTGTCCACATCAGCCAGAACCTGTCACGCTGTGTCGGCCTATTTCAAATGTGACGTGAATATGTGAAAAAACCGTGGACACCTACAAAGGGAATAGCAAAATGCAAAGAGAACGTGACTTACCGTGCGGAAGTAGTCCTGGTCACGGTGTGTAGGATACGCGTCAGTCACAGCGGCGACGTGTGGCTGTGGATCAGCTTGGGTGAATGTAACTCGTGTGCGGGTGCGGGGCTGGTACCATCTGAGGTATCTTAGGTAGGCGGCCTCAATGTGTGGACGGACCTTGTCAATGACCTCCTCCGTCGCCAACAACTAAGTCCACGTATCTCTGTAGTCAGGGAACCCACTAAGTGCCACCTGCCTGTCCCCTATGAGTATACCTAGTTGCAGAGAGTGTATTAGACTTCATAAAAGAGTTGTAGTACTCAACGAAGATCACAGCTGTACTAACCGGTTCACGTCATGCAGGACAACCGGCCCCACGGGCATAGAGAAGAGCTGACGTAAGCCGAACTATCGCGTCATGCGCTGCGGACAGTGGGGCTCGATGAAGATGCCGAACACCATCGGCACTGTCATAATCCAGTACACCTAGTTGCACGTGCAAAGAGCCGAGAGTCCGAACGGTGCACGGGCCGCGATGGCCTGCGGACTATATGGCTCCCAGACGACAATGCTGGGCTGCAGGCGGTCGAACTCCGTCATGAAGTCAGAGTAGGCCCTCCTAACCTGCGTGTGGGCATAACGATGCTGCAAAATAGGACAGTGAGAACACGTCAGTGTTTGCGCCTAAGTGGTAAACCTAGAATTTCACGTTACGTATCTCATAGCGATACCATACTGTCCCCATAGTCGGACGGTCCTCAGCCGACTGCTCGTACAAGCCTCCAAGGCCGCCCTCGTAGGGAGAGTGCTGAATCAAACGGTGGTCTATCACGGACCGCTCGGCCGCCCATAGCTAGAGACAGAGAGGGCAACTGGTGATAATCGCACCTGGATCAGTCTTTGTGCACGCGTCACAAAGACCACGGTACGCCGCCGCTAGCACAGTAGGTCCCCAGCTCCACTGTGGTATGCAGCCGTCCTCACTGTCGGTGATCGCACGAGCATAGTGGATTAGTCACTTGTCCACCGCGTGCCCCATCGTGCTAGTGAACATCACCCACCTGAACAGCCACAGCAGGTACGCCTTCAAGCTCCGTCGCACCAAGTAGTCGTTGGCATCAGGGTGTAGCTGATCAGGTTAGAAAGCAAGATTATTGTCAGTTCTATTGTTGCTTTATAGATAGGGCGATTGTGAATCAAAGAAATACGCGACTTACGATGAACTGTAGCAGCCACGCCTGCGAGGGGCCGCTCGTGGTGTAAGCCGGTAGCGAAACCGGCGCACCAAGTCCAGGTCAGCGCTTTACGATCACGAACCGAGCAGTGATGTCATGCGACCAACCATGCACCTCGTCAACTGGACCCACTGCGTCCCCTGCGAGTGGAAGTCTCAGCAGGTAGGACACATCTTGGAGTGTGGGAGTCATCTCACCACACAGTAGGTGGAACGTGTACGTCTCCGGTCTCCAGCGATCCACCAGTGCTGCTAGAAGTGACCGGTTAGCGTCCCACCATCTGGCGGGGTCTCTCTCGTCCGGTGCGGGCTCAACTAGCCTGCACAGCGAAAGAAGTTCATATTTACACAACCAGCAGAATATAGCACTGCAGTCAATATTGGAGAACATAGATATGTAAAAATATTGGGACTAAATGTTGGTACAGCTCTTACCTCTCACGGAATAGGGGGTCTATCCGCAGGAGGTGATGTGAAAGCCGTGGACGGAAGGTGCTCAACTCGGCACCCTCAATGGCTGACAAGTAAGACCGCTGGGACCAGTCGAGTAGCTCCGGTGTTTGGTATACCATACCTGCATGCAAATAAAAAGTTAGCGTAATTTTTATTGTCCAAGCAACAAGTAAGAGTAAATTCGTAAAGTTAATTGAACAACCACATTAAAAATTATTATTAAGATTCATAGCATGATTACATGACAATAAAAGACAACAATACGGTACATATTATTCTATAACAAAGATCAAGCACGCAACAAAACAGGAGAACTTAAGTTATAGAATATCTATTACATCGATACATGGACTAACACTACACCACAGTACCACCAAATACTCAAGAACGTCTAGGACGGAGTTGTCTTGAGGTTGTGCCTTTACCCGGGGGACGATTGCCATCAGCGCCTGAACCCGACAGTCCAGCTTCCGCCGCACTTGGACCGGTTACATCCTTCGGATATTTTTTGTAGGTATGGCTTTTTTGGTCGTACTTTGACCAACGTTTACACCTTTCACCCGCTTCAGACTCATCCATGTCATTTCGAATGCGTCTTGTCTTGCGGCGATCTACTTTGTCCCTCAATTTTGTTGGGTCAGGAATGTAGATAACTTGGGGATGCTTGGTAGTAAATGTCCCTGTAATATCGAAGCCGTATATCTCGCTACTCTAGGTACTGTAAATTGCCTCTTTTCTAAAATAAGGTGGGACAAAATGACGTACTTCTATCCCACAGTCAACGTCCGCGGCAATAACATGAGAACATAGCTTATGGAGCAGAGTAAGCTTTCGGCACGAGCATAACGTGAGAACATGGCTTCCTACACAACTCTTTTAGGTAGATTCCACGCATGCCCTTGTCGATACACAATATTTTAAACATGTGCTCTTGTGTACCTTGAGGTATAGCTTAATGTCTTTGGGCCTTATTATTTTTATCTTGCATGTACTTAGTCAGTAATGTACCAAAGAAAAGATTATTGTCTACATGGAGGGGCCAGCTGCTCTGAACCGATCTTTGAAGTATGTGCATGTGCCATGCAAGATAAATTCAACAATACTAACAAGTGAGAGCCCTCGAACAGCACGCATCACCCAGTTGTAAATCTCTGCCAAATTTATAGTCATTATGCCGAATCAAAAACCATTTTTGTCGAACAACAAGGCCCATTTCTCCTTTGGCTCATTCTCAATCCACTCCGAAAATTTCCTAATCGATGATGCCGACCTTCTCTCATACGTGGTCCGTCACTTAGTAAAGGTCAAAGAGCTTGTGGAGCCTCATTCCCTACAAGGGTAGCCATCCTCTGTTTGTTTAGACGTCAGCTCAATCAACCTCCTCCAAAGCACATTAAATTTTTTCTCTTGATTCTGGGCGCACAGCCTCTTGAAAAGATCCATAAAGTGCTTGTTCTTAAACTGCCTGTAGAAATTAGTACCCATATGACACATGCACCATCTACTTCGAATATCAGACCACCTTGGTGGGTACCCCTTATTAGCACATCCATTCCTCAATTCCTCAATTGCCCGCAGCAAGCTGGTGTGACGATCATGTATTAGGCATACGTCTGACCTTATCCGTACAACTGCAAACTTAACCCGTTCTAGGAACCAATAACAGCTATCAGTATTCTCGCTCTCAACAAAAGCAAAAGCCATCGGTAGAACTTGGTTGTTCCCGTTAACTCCAATTGCTGTCAATATCTATCCTCTGTATTTTCCGATGAGGAATGTCCCATCGATGCAGAGAATGGGACGACAATGCACAAAGGTCTGAATGCAAGCACCTAATGCAAAGAATACCCGTTACAACACACTTTGATTACCATGGTTAATTGATGGGAAAGCTTTCAGGTCGTAATAGGTCTCTAGATTCCTCTGAAGAATGCAGGCTAAAAGATGAGACAAACTATCATACGATACTTCAAATATGCCAAACCTCATCTCCACAACTTTCTGTTTCGTCTTTCATGCCTTCGCATAGCTAATTGTGTACTTAAATTTCTCCTCAATATGTCTAATGATTGACTTGGGTTCGTACCCCAGGTTATTCACAATGTGGGAGTACATCTCTGTTGCAACAAATGCAGATATCATGTTTCTATGGTATTTCTCCACACCTTGTAAGTGACATGAATGCTCGGTTATGAAACTTGCCAATAATCCTTGCATTTACTCTTGAACGCGTGCACCCGTCATAGACACCCATCCTTCACGCACTTCATTTCATATACCGACTTGCTTGACTTTACGATTGAGAACTTCCTCTGAAGTGACACCACATATTGTTTCATTGCCTTCTTCAAATCCTCTATGTATGCATACTTCACCCCCTAGATAACCTCGTTCTCCTTGTACTCCCATGGCACATGATGCCGCTTAAAGATGATAAGCCCAAAGAAGTTCTTGTTGGTCCATTCTGCAGACATTACATTGTCCTCATCAGACGAATCATCATCCTCTGCTTGCTCGTTTTCAGCATCTTCCCTATCCCTTTCCTCAATGATGGTGTCGATTAGTTCTCCCTCGTCTGCCGCACCTGTTGGCTGCCTATCTTCTTTATTCTCTCCTTCATTTTTCTCCATTGTTTCGGCATCACATCCCGTCGTACTTGGACCTTCATCATCTTGCACGGCTATTGCAACGGTATTATCCTTCTCGTACACCGACACAAAGTATGCCAAGTGGTCAACCACATTGTAATGCATTCTCCACATACCATCTCCAAGTGGCAGTGCAATCCATCGGCATCAGTTCCTAAAAAAAATCTTCGACTGCACGACTGACTACAACATACACGGTTATTGCGTTGATCTGGGGATCGACTCGAAAGCCTCGCATCAACTAGTTGTACACTAACCCGAAACTTCTCTCAACTGGCCAATCAATGCCTTTAGCCGTTGAACTGAACTCCGATAGATCTACACCATGTAAACCATACCTAACATTCTCTTGCCTGTGAAATAACTAAAATACCACCTTATTTGACATCTCTGTTGATAAAAAAATAGAGTTAAACTAGGTACCAACATTCTCCTCACATCTAATACCATGTAATCGACATTTTATAACTACTATCTCTACACAAATTACATCGCCTAACAGGTTGACTAAAAAACTACGAATTTACGAATAACAACTTATTTTCATATAGTACTATACACGTAACTAGTATAATACTACATTAATTGTTGAATAGAAATAGAAATTGCAAAGGGACAATAGACTTTACCTGCAGATGAATCCGCAAACTGGTAGAGCTTCGCCGCTTTCGTTCGCCTTCGCTCTCAGCTCTCTCTTCTTTTTATCTGTTATTTTGGTGAATTTTATGAACTTTTCAGAGGCTGGAAGGGGGTTTTATATTGGGCTAGTAAAAAATCGTCCTCCCAAAAAGCGATTTTTAATACTTTTGCAGGTGGCACCCTGCCTCAGAGGCCAAGGAGCCACCATTTATGCAAGCACCCTCTTGGCCTGTCAAAAACGGCCCTCCCAGAGGGCGGCCTCCTAGCCAGCCAAAAACCACCCTCTAGGAGAGCAGCAAGGGGGCCGTCCGCAAAATCGGCGGCCCCACGGGTCGACGTCTTTGTAAGCGGCCCCCTTACCGCCCTCCTAGTGGGCGGCTAGTGCCACCTACAAAATTGCTGACGGCCGTCAGCCACGTCATTAAAACGCCCTTCTAGAGGGCATTGGGAATATATTTTTGTAGATTTTTGAAACAAAAATATACTTTTGTAAATATTTTTTTTAAAATATAAAAATAAAAAAATTCTAAAATTCGGATGAGCCGATCTGGGCTACAATCATCGGTACCAATCCAAATGGGTAGCTACCAATGCTAGCCATCCAATTTTTGAATGGGCCTAGTTGGGATGTTACCATTGGTAATTGAGATGGGCCTAATGGGCCGGACTAGTTGTCAGTGTGATGGGCCTAGTTGCTGGGTCAACACGCGAATTTTTACTATTATTAATTTAATTTTTTTTAATTTATAAAACTAATTTTTGATTTCGTTTATTTGCAGAAGTAACCTCTTGCCGTCGTGGGCGAGGGCGGTGTTTAAACACCGCCGTGGCCCAGGGCGGCAAATGGCCTGGGGCCACGGCGCCGTGACGGCGGTCCACGGCGTCGGCCTGCGCCCGCGCCCGTGCCTGCGCCCGCGCCCGTGCCCGCGCCCGTCCTCGCGCCCGTGCCCGTCCCGGTCCCCGTGCCCGCGCCCGCGCCTGGCCTGTCAGCGGGAGGCGCTCTGACGCGTGGGCCTCAAGCGCAGGGAGAGAGAGAGAGAGCGGGAGACGAGCGCGGGCGCGGGCGCGGACGCAGGGACGAGCGCGAGCATGGGCACGGGCACGGGCGCGCGGGGAGGAAGAGGCATGGGCACCCCGGCCGACTGACGCCGTGGGCCGCCGTCACGGCCTGGTGACGCCGAGGTGGGCCCAGGCCATTCGCCGCCCTGGGCCACGGCGGTATTTAAAAACCGCCCTGGCCCACGGCGGCAAGAGGTTACTTCTGCAAATAAACGAAATCAAAAATTAGTTTTGTAAATTAAAAAAAAAATTAAATTAGTAACAGTAAAAACTCGTCAACACGCCGTTATCCACCACACAACCAGCGGATGGGCGGGCCGAATAGTCGCCCCGGCGCCGGCCACCGCCGGAAGCAGCAGCGGCCGTGCAACGAACACGGCGCGTCCACCGCCGCAATAGGGGGAGACACCGGGGAGTCGAGAGAGAGAAACGGGGGTACGGACATGGAGGCGAGCAGTAGCCGGGGCCGGAGCGGGAGCGCGGGGGGGAAGCGCCGCAGGGGAAACGGAGGAGGCGGCGGCTCGGGGTCGACGGCGCAGGCGCTGAACGACGACACCCTCCGCTCCGTCTTCTCCCGCCTCGACGACCACTTCGACCTCGCCCGCTGCTCCGCCGTCTGCAGTTCATGGTTTGTCCGATCCACCGCGCGAATCGTCTCCCCTTCCGTCCTCTCTCCCATGTTCTCTCTCCTTCTACTACCACGCAGGCTGTGTGTTTGCGTTTGGGTTTTGTCGGTGATGTTTATTTTGCTCTAGTTAACAGTAGAATCCGGAATCTAGTATGATATTAGAAAAAATAGCCTTAATTACCACTCTGCTGTCCCATGTGCATCGAACTCTGCTGGAGTTTTGTGTTTTATGCTGATTCGGTTCATCCTAGAGGACTAGAGTTGCAAGATAAGCCCTGACACTGAATGACTAGTGCAATAGATGAGTTGTGGGGCTGGTAACATTTGTTGAAGATGCATTTAGCCTCTAATTTGTTTGTTATCTTCTTCTTAACCATGTACCTCTGGGGAGCTAAGCTAATTGGTGTTCCATGTTTCTTCTTTGGATATTCATACTCAGTCCAGTAGTTCGCAACTTGACTATTAAATCAGTGTTGTTTCTGGTTTCTTTATTAACAATTATGGTGCTAGCCATTTTAGTTTCATTTGTTAATTTTATTCATGCATGTTTCTCCTCTATACTTCCAGATGATGTTTCCTTGTCAAAATTCCTAAGTTATCAAGGAATTTATGAGTTTTTATTGAAACTTGCACTTATTCTATTCTGCTTGGTTGGTAGGAATAGAATTATTGACACAGCTCATCTGATGAGGGATCAGTATTACAAGAGGAATCCGCAAGCAAGAAGTTCAGGGTCTAATATTTCAGTAAGGAGTTACTTCAAGGAGCTTGCACTTGATGAACATGCATCATCTTTCTCTAGAGGTCCTGCTGAAGTTTATCAGTGGATTGGTCATCCTAACCGGTAAGCCCCTACTATTCTGATGTTACGGGCAGGGCGGCGATGGTGTTCGAGAGGTGGGTGAATTGGTGAATAGGTGGGCGGATGGCTACGGAAGGTGGGTAACAGCGGAACTCACGTTCGCCCTCCGACGCCATCGGGCTCTTCCCGATCAATGACGAGGCTCTGAACATGCCTTGATACTAACTAGATTGATTTCTCATTGCTTAATTCATCTAAATGATGCGCCAGCCATTAAATAGCCAGCTCCTAACATACTATCCTAACAAACAGCCTAACAAGCAAATCTCTAAGCCTAACAACTTTCTCTCTAATAACCAGCTAACAACCTGGATAATCGAATAACAATTAACTAATAATAAATACTATTGTCTCATGCTGTTGCTATTTTCTTGTGCTGCATGCGTGCTGTTGCAGAACTGCCTCCTGCCATAACAGCTGATGTCTGAATTTAGGCTGCTTATTGTGCATAGTGAATTAGTGATACCAACTACAAGAGTTCTCATATTATCAATTCATCGAACATTTTCTTTGTAGTTCTTTCATATCGTTCGATTTTTATCAAGCATCTTCTTTTCTGAAGCTACATTGTTGGGAGAGTGGCTCAATATCCATATTTTTCTCTTTCAGTTTCTTATATCTTGTTTCAGGGCCACCATATGCCGTATGAAGAGTGGATCTATCTTAACTGGAGTTGGAGACAAGGTGAGCCTTGCACCATGTGCTGTTCTTATTGTAATTCATCAATGTGAAATGTCTGTTTTTTAAAATAAAAAAGTCATGTAACGAGCACAATTGTGTTTTAGATATTTTTGCTAGGTCCTTTCAGAAGCTTCACATGCCAGATACGTGAAAAGACATGTAGTAATGTAGTATACAGAAAAATAATTTGTAAAATGTATTTTCTCAAATAGGGGTGTGGTCAATGGTCCTGCTCTCTCGCTGTTCAGGTGATGTTATAATGATGCAGAATGTCATATGAAACATGAAATGACATGATTGTTACCATGGTTGCCTGAGTACATTGTAAAGGTTTTAGAAAATATAAAGCATGACTGCAGATTTGTAGTGCTTACTGCTTTGCTTTTTCCCCCTTAATACTGTCATCAATCTTCTTATGACCATGCTCATCATTTTGGCATTTGGTCTTTGCCAGATTCTCCGACTTTGGTCTGCTGAAAGTTGCAAATACATAAACGAGTACAGTGTTCCAAATACTAAAGTGCTGGTTGACTTTGATTTTGATGAAAATAAGGTAATTATCCTTCTGTCCTATTGCCTCCGTCCCAAAATGTAAGCATTTTTGTAGTTAGGCACAGGTATTAAGAAAGTAGGTGGAAATGATTGGGGAAGGTTGTGATTAGTTGAGAAGAGAAAGTGGGTGACGAAATTAAATGGAGAATGGTTGTGATTGGTTGAGATGAGGAGGTAGGTGGAGAAGTAGCTTCATTTTGGGACAAGGCTTGAGTGGTAGAAATAGCTTCATTTTGGGACGGAGAGAGTATTTAGCTGCTACTAGCTGTGGCCTTATGCATTTGACAGGAAGGGCTATAATAGACTCTTGCTTCAGTGAAAGTTTCATATGAAATTACAAGTGTTCTGTAACTATGTACATGCATGCCTGCCTATTTGTAGCTCACCTGTACGTCAGAAATTCCAGCTGCACATTTAAGCATCTTATTCATGCAGATATAAGCATTTGATCGCCTTTGCATTAGTCCTCCATTTTTTTCCGTTTTTTTAGAATTTGAATGGAAACTGCAAAATAGACTATTTGTGCTATTAATCCTTACAAGTACTAATCTAACACTTGAAGCAATTCAATTATATACATGTAAGATTCAACCAAGCATAATGGGAATGATTGCTTAGTTGCTGGCTCTTGTAGACACATATTTTTTCCCCACAATAATGGTCAACATATAGGAAAATGGCAGGCATATAAAACTTGAGATGTTTTGGCCTCATTAGAAACACCAATTCTGTTTTGTCCTGGAAATCTTCACATGTTGGGCATTCTTACCATTATATGCATTACATTCCACTTTATACTGACTGAATTTGTGATTCTAATAGTTGTATATTGTATAAACTGTTCTGTTCATCATGTAGATGCAGTAAACCAGGTTCTAACAACTTTGATTTAATTTATGAACCACCATATCTATAGACTTCTTGTTTACTTGTTATAGAAATTTCAATCCTCTGTGAAGATTGTAGGTTTGACTAGCTCCCAGCTTTGCATATGGAGACGTGGTGAGCCGAGAAGTATTTTTCAATCTCGTGGGGCCTCATTCAATCATGGCTTATGTATGAGGTAGGGAACTTGGTTTTAAGTTTTGTAGCATGACATGCCTTTTGTTTCAAAAAAATGAGAAGTTTGATGTTACATACACTACTGAAATTACTGAATTGTTCTTGAAAGCATGTAATCAGAGAGGAACATGATTGATGCACAGGCTCATGAGCCATCCAAATATTATTTGATAAAAATTTTGTTAGTTTTGACCCCCAACGTTCATTTGCTTCTGCAGTTATGCCGATCCAGAGGTTGTAATTGGTTGCGAGGATGGTAGAGGCTTTGTATATGATATGTACAGCAGGAGTTGCTCAAGCATCTTCTGGTGAGTATGCAGGGACAAAGCATATGAATACATTTCCTTTGATAAACTGCTGTAATGTAAGCTTCACTTCACTTCTGAGAAATTATGTACTTTGATATAAGTATACAACCTTACTTAATAATCATTACAGCTAGTATAATTTTGCTTTGAAATAAGTTTTTTTTCCCTTGAATGATTTACGAAGTTCTAAGGTCAAATGTGACTGTGCTTAGGTTCAGAATCTTCATTCTAAAGGCAGATCTAGTTTTATATTTATGTGGGTGTCTATTGGATGAAGAAAAGTTGAGAAGTAATACTTGCTTAGATATAACTGTTCTATGAGAATGATAAGAGTATATATATATTTTAGCAATTTTGAAGGATAAATAATTATAAATAAGGTAAAAATTAGATAATTGTGCACCCTGTTAATGTACAGTTCTGCATTCTATGTAAGTATGTTCTGCAGCTGATGTTTATTTAACTGTGCTATACAGGCTTCACTCTTCTCCCTTGACATGCTTGACAATAACAGATGACCAGCTCATTGCTGCTGGTTCTACATTTGGAAATGTAGCTATTGCAGATCAAGCCTCTGGACAGAAGTTAGGTGTTCTGAAATCAGCTTTTGCACCAACAGGTAACCTTCAACTGATCCTGATTCCTGAATAATAAACATGATGGACTATCACTTGCTGATGAGTGATGGGGATTGGGGATGCTCTTGGTTTCCTAAGTTATGACTAGAGTTTCCATGTTGAAAATGCTCAAAGCTACTGAATTACCATGATAAAAACCATTTTCATCAATCATAAACAAAACAATACACCTGCAGCACAGTGCTTGATGACAGTAGACCTGTTGACCTAATAATTTACATAATAAGCTAATATATGGTTATATAGTGTTACCTTTTCCCTTCTAAAAGGTTACCTTCCGTTAAAATATTTAGCGTTTGTTCTAGCAAAAGGCAATGATGCTGAATGACAGTCTAATCCAACTTTTATTTTTGGAAATTTCTTTAGTTCTGTTGTTCTTTATAAAATTCGTGCTTTATAGTCTCATCTCAGTTCAATGAAAGAACTACGTCTAAGATTTTACTAGCAGTATTTGTCCTTTTGTCTTTACGAAAAGCAGTATTTGTCCTTGCTGAGTCTTTTAAGATAAAAGGCACCAATGAAAATTCATCGCAATATGTTAAATTTTTAGTGCTGTGAGCTTAATCATTAATGAGCTAACTTCTTTTTTTTTTAATAATTTCAGCAATAAGATGCTTGTCATTCAGCACAAGTGGGCAGTTAATGTTCGCGGGCTCATCTGCTGGTTATGCACACTGCTGGGACTTAAGGTTGGTAATAATAGATGATAGTATTACTAATTTACTATCATAGAGCTGTCTGGTCTGTGTAATAACTGAAGCTCTCTTCTCTAGAGTTCCAGAACAAATCATGAACATTGAAGTATTGTTTTTTATACATTTTATTTAGTTTGAGACTTTGAGTAGAGTGAACTTGAATGAACAGATGCATGGCCTGCATAAATCATTTGCCTGTCTGTACTCCATAGTCCATACCTTATAATCTTTTAGGAGTATGTTTTATGGAAAACTTCAATTAGTTTACAATAGTAGTTGTTTACATCCTTTGTCTGTCATTATTTAGCGCATAAACAATTAGCTTAGAGTTCAGATTACTTTATCATTGTAGATTAATAATTTTCTGCATTTCAAGTTCTTGAAATAACTGGCAATTGTGGCAAGTTATTTTTGTGAATGAATATATTCTTTTATAGGGAAACTAAGGTTCAGGTTGTGAAATTTCTCATATTTAGATTCTTTAGTCATATACACTTTCGTGATGCTTATGGAGTCTGTAAGACTAACTGTTACATTGCTTTTAGTTAATGTATGGCAAGAATGTCTGCCACACGTCTTAGTGCTATACTGCTAATGGTGTACTGCATCAAGTCATAGTAGCTGCGATCTCATCACAGTTATCCTTATATTCTCTGTTTGTTCATGCTCAGGACCCTGAGGCCGCTGTGGGAAAAGAGAGTTAGCCCAAATGTCATCTACAGCACACATCACTTGCCAGGTGACACAGCTACGCTGGCAGTCGGCGGTATTGATGGTGTGCTTCGCTTGATATGCCAAAGAACCGGTGAAATCATCAGAAGTTTCATAGTTGATGCAGGATGCCCAGTGGCATCCAGCTCCCGGCAGCAAGTAGAAAAGAAAAGCGTCCGCCAGGTTGCTCCGGATGCCCGGCTCGACAACATCCCAACACGCCTGCGTCCTCAGATCACTTGCCTGTCAGTGGGCATGAAGAAAATTGTGACAACTCATGGCGAAAACTACATCCGTGTCTGGAAGTTTCGCCCGAAGAGTTCTTAGAATGATCATCAGGAGTAAACCAGATACTTGGTCATGAGGCTTAGCGACCCCTGTTTGTAAAATTAGAAGATAATATTCTTCATCTGTGAATGCGTGATACTAGTAGTATGACATGCAGTTGTGTAAAAAATTGTTGTATCAGGTGTCATGTTGAATCTAGCACTGCATCCTTTTTTTTTTTTAGCTCTATCTCGTACCCGTACGAATTCTATTGTTTCAGTTCTCACGAGATACTCAAATATCAATGTTTTTAGGATTACCAGGCCAAGAGTCAGCAGGTTCTTGAAAGCCATACATACAAATGCAATAATGGTGCAAAACAGTGAGTGTAGCGAGAGGTGTCACGGAGAAGAACTAGTCCGTAATAATATAGTAACGGTCCAATTTTCTTCTCTAGCTATATCTACCCTTTTCTCACGCAAAGATATAAACTGAAGAAGTGGTTTTGGATAGTGCAAACTGCAACTATGGAAAAAATTACCTAGTTTAAAGTAAAAAGATTAGACAAATGGTCCAAAGTGAAAATTTAACAATTAAAGATGACACAACGATTCACTTGTCTTAAAAAGTATTGTCATCATATTATAAACCTATTACTACATCCGTCTCTAACACACGGTATATTTAGCTACGAACTTGGACAGTATCATTATCTAGATTAATTTTTTGAGGACAGAGGTAGTATATTCTATAGACTTATTATAATATAAATTTAATGATTCAACTTTTAAAAGTTAGACCAATCTTATTGCAGATTTACTATTAATTAAACGTTTGATTTTTTTGAATCTATCAAACAATAATACTGGCCATTTGATGGAACTTTGAGATTTGAGACGGAGAAAGCAAGTTCCAAGTTATATTTTTAACTTGTTGTAGTTGTCATTATCGATCACGCGCAACTTTAGTTATAAATTTATACAACTTAATCATAAATATATGTAACTACATTTAACTTATCGATCATGTATAATTTTAGTTATAAATTTATACAGTTCAGTCATAAATATATGTAAGATTTATTTTTTAAATGTTTGATCAATAGATAATCGTTATCATCACATATTTATGTCCGATCGAATGAGTAACTCTGTAGACAAGCAGGCTCTGATCTGCCGATCCGGCCTCTTGTATAGAAGCTTCGCCGATCTCGCCCAATCCGCGGGGAGCGGCGGTGCAGGATACGGCGGGGCGTCGCGGCGAGCTGAAGGGCCGCCTACGAGCCGACGATGACCGACTTGGGTGGGCTCGCCGGTAAAATCTTCCGTGCGCTGTTGGCGAGGGCAACTTTTCTTCTCTGAATTCCAAATTGTGATGGCCCAGTTAGGCTTAAACCATGCACAAATGTTTTTGGAATGGAGGAAAGTCAACATCTAGCCCAGACTCGTTTCCCAAAATCCATCCTAACGGGCCTAAGCCATATTCTGATCCATTAAGCATGAGCATAGGTCTCTTTAATTATTTCGCTTAAATAGTACCCAATCGATTGTGGACGTTTTATTTCACCTGCTTATAATAGGGCATTACATCTCTTCAAGTACCACGTGAGAAGCGTGGCAAAAAAATAAAAAAAATTGATAACTTCATACTATTGATTAATTAATTATAAAAAAGAGCAAAAAAATAATACTTTCTAAAAAAACAGTGATATATAAAGCACACTACATGCGTGCTTTGTACTTTTTTTATTTAACATTTTACGCATTGTCAGCAAAATATTTGGTTCCAATAATAAGTTATCACTGAAAAAAAAATCTTAAACTGCTATTACCGTGTGGCGTATTAGATTACCATGAGAGATGAAAACAGACAAGTGCAACCACACCTAGTTGATTACTTGAACACTTGATTGAAGCATTGAGTTAATTTTTTAGACGAAAGATCATTATATTGAAATAATGATCCGGCCTTTTGGAAGAAAGCCAAACAAAACATTACCCAGGTTCACACAATGCCACTATTATTGGGATCACCAACGAAAAAAAATTTAAAAATATACTTTTTTTTCATATTTTGCAAATACATATAGATGAGAAAAAAATTTTCAAATATATATATATGTCACGCACGGTGGCAGCATGACACTATGGTTGAGCCGGCGCAGTACAACCGGTGCCGCGCCGCCCAAACGCGGCACCGGCCGCAACACGCAGTGCTAGCTTACCTGTTCATCTTACGTATATACCCGCAAATCTAGAGTTGCTTCCTTGCTCAGGAATGCCTGTGAAGTTCCTGTTTCTTTGCATTTCAAGGTTCTTATTGTAGATGATTGCCAACACATGGTTAAGGAGGGATGATACTCTGTCTACAGTAGCCTTGAAGGCATCCCTGACAGCTCAATCTTTGTGATGATAACATCTGACATTGATAAACTACCAAGCAATCCAGTTGGATGGTGCCAGAGCTACAGGTTTTGCAAGGTAGATGAAGAAGAGATCACCCTCCGATTGAGTAAGATTTGCATAAATGAAGGTATGGAGTTCGAAGCCGAAGCGCTGGAACTTATTGCTCGCAAGGCCAACGGTTCCATTCGAGATGCAGTTCAAATGCTTGACCAGCTTACTCTACTAGGAAAAAGGATCAGCAAATCAGTAACATATGACCTACTAAGTTAATTAATTGAGTCTTCTAGCCTTGAAATATGTATCACCATAAGATAAGCTTGCATTGTTTCATAGTTGGTGACTACATATTAACTAGCTATGCTGTTTTCTCAGATAGGCGTCGTCGGCCAGGCCGCGCGGCACCGCGCGGCACCGGCGCTGCGCCGCGCCGGGATGTGTGGCCCCACCATGGTGCCGTGCCGCCACTGCACGTGACATGTATATATTTGAAAATTTTTTCGTTCTCTATATATATTTGTAAAATATGAAAAAAAACATATATTTTTAAATTTTTTTCGATCACCAACTTTACATTTCAAACAACCAATGAGGTTCAAAACAATCAGACACCCACGATCCTCCTCTGAGACACTTGCACCTACGAAAACACCAAACTTCCTACATCTCGACAACACACAAGCACTGTCTAGAATCCATATCAGGGGCACCTAGAACCAAACACATCTCACAGGCCTTTCAGATTTTCTCCGATAAGTCATCTAGTTTTCCACTTTCTTATCTTCTCCAACAACCTTTCACACCAATCTTGTAGCTTGGACCCCTTTTTTTCCAAGCTTCTTCATTTCTGCAGAAACATCAACACCTTATATAATACCTATAAAGGAGATTTAATGATTTTATTATTAAAGACAGTCATTTCTACTTATCCACGACATCCAACAAACTGCTGCGGTAATAACTACCCAAAAATCTCTCTTCTTTTTGCACTCCCTCTCACATATACTAGACAGTTCTTGAAAGATTGCTGGAGCTAACCCCCAGCCTGAGCCCTCTCTCACTGCACACCATGCAAACCTAGCCAGACTACTATGAAACAGTATATGCTCTGTACTTTCTACCTCTCCACACATTTTACAAAACTCCTCCCCATGCCACTTTCTCATGGCGGTCTCCCTCACACACATATACAAAAAAATGTTTATGTTTCAAAGGTATTTTACTCTTCTAGACACTTTGTAACTCTTCCTCAATCACCCCTCCAAAACTTAGAGCTGTATACAAAGACTTTGTATGTACCCTTTTTTCCTCAGTGGCCATTCCAGCTCATCTCTTCCATCTTCCAATCTCACATTTTCCAACAACAGTCTTAAATCCTTGTAATTCCCAACTCTTTCTTCATTTAATTTCTTCTAAAAGTCAGCCTCCACTCCCCTCCCTCCCAATACTTCATTCACAGTCCATCCCTGCTGATTGTTAATACCATAAAGCTCCCCAAATTGTAATTTCAGAGGAATGGGTAGGATCCATACATCCTCCCACAAAAAGAGTACACTTTCCATTTCTCACCTTTTTTAACGTACATTTTACCAAACCTCTTAATCTCATACAACCCTTTCTAGAATTGAGATGAGTTTTGATTTGAACTTTGAAAAAAACTCTTATTACCCAAATACTTTTTATGCAACACCTTAGTGCATAGATCATGTGGATCCTGTTCTACTTTAAAGATCCACTTAGTAAGTAAACTGATATTCATCTTCCTAGTCTCCAGGAAACCTAACCCCCCCAAAATTCTTAGATCTACCCAGAGCTGCCTAGCTGAGCATGTGATATTTTCTCTTCTTCTTTAAGCCCTGCCAATAGAACCTACCTCTAATTGTGTTCATCTTCTTATGGATTCCTTCAAGGAGCTTATAGAAACCCATGGCATATAGAGGTACTGAAGACAAATAAGTGTTAATCAGAATCTCCATCCCCCATAAGTTACTTTCTAATTTTATCAGTACTGATAGGCAAACCCAAATAATTTATTGGCATCTCCCCTATCTTGCAGTTTAGTATATCAGCAAACTTCTTTACTTCCTCTTTCTCCATCCGTATCCCAAATACCTCACTTTTCTGGTAATTTATCTTCATTACTGACATCTCCTCAAAATAATATAACAAGAACTTCAAAGTTTTTACATTCTCTCCCTTAGCTCTAACAAACAGAATTGTATCATCTGCATACTGCAAATGTGTCAACACCCCTTCAACAAGATGTGGAACCAGACCAACACTTGGGCCTTCTTAGCAAAGTCCAAAATTAAAGCTAAAGCATCTTCCACAAGGTTAAACAAGATTGGTGACAAAGGATCTCCCTACCTCAGCCCTTTGTAAGTTATAAAAAATTCACCCTATTCTCCGTTGATGTTAATGGCAACTCTTCCCCCCCTCCACTGCACTCCTTATCCAGTCATATCTTTCATCAGAATTCTTCTCCCTCATTACCTCAATCTGGAAAGGCCATTGTACCTTATCATATGCTTTTTCAAAATCTATTTTGAACACAATTCTAGATTCAGTTTTATGTTTGAGCTCATGCAACACCACTACTCCCTCTAGTATAGATCTCCCTAGTATAAATGCTTTCTGAGTTTTGCTAATCACCATGCTAGCTGTTTCTGACATTCTCAGTGTGACAGTTTTGGTCAGAATCTTCATGATCACATTTAACAAACAAATGGGTCTATATTGTTTGAGTATTAGCATCTTTGATCCTAGACAGTAGTGTAATGACCCCATAATTCAATCTTTCCATATTGAGCTTTCCTTTGAGTAAATCATCTAGCATTTCTTTGATGACCTCTTTATCATCGACCACACATCTTTTTTAAAACCCACAGGAAAGCCATAAGGGCCTGGTGCAGTATTAGTTTTCATATCCTTGATTGTCCTCTCCAACTCTAGCATGCTAAAAGGTCTTGTCAGTCTACCCTTCTCTTCTTCACTAAGTCTTAACTCATGCCTCCAAGCCTCCTCTCCCAAGTGTACTCTAGATATAGGTTCTTTATCAAATAGATTTTTGTAGTACCTGTACACATGTTTCTGAATTTCTAAGAATTCTGTTAAATTATTTGCTCCATCTTGTAATGAAAAGATATAGCACTTTCTCCTCCTCCTATTGGCTATCCCATGATAATAGGATGTATTGGCATCACCTTTCAAAAACCAATTCTCTCCAGTTCTTCTTTGCCACATACACTCTTCCTGTATGTAAATATCTTTCACTTGCTTTTGAATTTCATATCTCTCCTGCCATTCCTGTTCAAAAAGTCCCTCTCATCAGCCTTTTGATCTATATTAGCCAGCCTCTGTTCTAGCTCTTTTTTCCTTTTCTTCTGTTCACTCCCTTTGTTTACTTTCCATCCTCTCAAGAATCTCCTGATACTAGGAATAGCATAATGCCAGAAGTCCAATACATTATGTTGATACCTCTTGGGCCATTTCTCAGTTAATAACTCTTTAAATTTTGACTTAGAAAACCAACTCATCTCCATCTTGAATTGTTTTGACTTATATCTTTCATCTTCCTTAGTACTAGCAAGGTAGGACAGTGATCAGATCCCACTCTCATCAGCGATGACACAATTGTTAATGGATACTTATTCTCCCACTCTCTATTCACAAAAACTCTATCCAGTACCACTCTTATAAGGTACAATTGTCTGTTTGTGCAAGTAAACTTCTGTCCCAACCTTTGTAATTCCAATAGTTCATAATCAGCCACAAATTTATTAAAAGGCATCCATCCTATTAACATCAATCTTCCCTCTAGATTTTTCACTACTAAACCAATATAAGTTGAAATCATCTCCCATCAACACAAGTATATTGCAAACACTTAGTTTGTGTGAAAGTTCTATTAGAAACTCATCTCTTCATCTTTGTTGAGCTGGTCTATAAATATTTATCAACTCCCAACAAAAACCATCTTTCTTGTTCTTGATATAGCAACTCAGATAGAACTCTCCTCTTGTAACTCCTATCACTTCGTATGCATTCTCCTGCACACCCAACAGCATACCTCCAGATTTCCCTTTGGAAGGAACATAATGCCAGCTAAAATGATCACCACAGATCCCTCTCAACTTTCTGTCTATGAATTCCCGCTTCATAGTTTCCTGCACACACAAATTCTATCTGATTTCCATTAATCAGCTCTTTCAACTGCTCACCTCCCCCTCTTACTTTAATCCCCTAATATTCCAAAATAAAACTTTCATGATTTGTGTGATTTCCTCCCCTTCCCTTTCTGTTTCTGCCCAGATCTCTGTCCCTTCCTCTTCTTGTGTTTACTCTTGCCTTTTTCACCACTTTCTTTTCTATTTGACACCACTAATTCATCAGACTATGGATTTCCAACTCTACATCCTCTCCTATCAACTCTTCTAACTTAGCCCCTTCATCCTATCAACTCTTTTCTATTTACCCTCTCTGTTTCTTTTTGCTCAACCTAAAATAAAGTTTCCTGAGCTCTCCCTCATAGCACAAATAATAACTAAATTCCTATCTACTTCATCCATAGATCTGCCTAAATCTATGTTACTTACTATAGCTATATGTTTGAGCCGATCTCTATCAAAGGAATTAAAAACAACATATGAGTTTTGATCAGAATTATCTGCGTTTAGATTTTTCTTGGAGACTCTTATTTGTGCCTTCGAAGGCACTGGGATATCCTTCTTCTTTATCCTATCACTCTATCTTTTCACTAGCACCTCCTCTTTCTTCCTCCTTTTCACTTCCTGGAAAAGGTTGTCCTCTCTCACTTGGTTTCTGCTCTCAGTCTCACCCCCATTTGACACTTCCATGCATATCCTTCCATCCTGTTCTAACTTCTTCTCCTCTGCCATGTTCTTCCCTATCTCATCTTGAACCAACCTGTCTTTTGACACAAAATGATCTTTGAAAGCTTAGGTACTCATCATTCGCTCCTCAGTGTTTGAAAATTCATAATCCACGGCTTCCTCAGACCCATACTCTTCATTCAAACCCTGGGACATGGAATCAATCTTCTCAATATCCATTTGTGTCAGGAGTTCCAAAGATTGTCCCCCTAGAATCTCAATCACTTCTTCTTCAGTCTTCCTAGGTCCACACCAGACCATCAATTCCTTTCCAGATTGCCCTTTCTCCTCTCTCTTTCCTATAGTTAAGTTCATATCTCCAATATCTTCTTCCAAGCCTCCTTTGTGTTCCCCCCTAACCACCATGGTGGTACTGATTGGCTATTTTTGGCATCCTACTTGGCCACGTATGCTGCTCCTCCTCCAGATGATCCACCCTCCTTTTTGTCATGATTTCCATCATCCTTCTCCCCTCAATCCCCCTTCTCCCTTTCTTCCTTCTTCTTCTTTGGTGATGGTGATGGTTTATGAGGCACCTCCGCTCTTTCTTCAACCTTCCATCTGATTCTGTACCTCACTTTGTTGATGAACACCGAAGTTGTCCAATGAATCTCCTCTGGGTCACATACAGTTATCTTTACCATCACACAACCATTTCCCCTCAAGCTTGCATTGTCTACCTCTATAAGATCACCTACTAAGTATGCCAGATCTTTCACCATCTTCTCTTTTCTTGCAAATCTTGGTATCCCAAAAGCCCTTACCCAAGCTTCCTTTAACTCAGTAAACGATTCCTCTGTTTTGTTTATCTCCTCTACCTTCACCTTGAGTGAGTGAAGAGCAAAATCAAACCCCACAAATTTAGTTAGTTCATCTCTAACCTCCTTGGATGGAAAAGATATCAAATAAGTGGTATCACTAATTGCAAAACTCTCCAATCACAAACTAGTTTCCTATACATATGTTTCAGCTTCGCATCAATTCTCTCCAACGAGCCTCTTCAACTCAAAACAGTTATGATTCCTCTAATTGGCACTTGATCATCCTCTTCCTCATCAACCTCAACTCTTAGACTATTGAAACACTGATCAGGAATTCCATACCCACACATCTAGATTCCCCTGTGATGCACATTAGGACAATCAACAGAGCTATGACTAGATTGCTTACATGCATAGCAGAACGGTGGGTTTGGGCATTGAGCTTGGTGATGTCCTTCCTGGGCGCGCTTCAAACATTTTGCTGCCTTTGGCTTGATTCCCACTATCTTCCACCATCGCCTCGGCCTCCCTGCCACCCTCCATCTCCCCTGCTGCCATGCCACCCTCCATCTCCTTCCCCCTCCCCCCCCCCCCCCCCATGCCATCCCTCATCTCCTCTACCACCTTGCACTTCGAAATGCCTTCCACATTGCTGCTCCCCTCTTCCATCCCAACCACTGTCAGCTTCCCCCGCTCTCTCTCTCTGTGAAGACAACCGCGAAGCACCCCTTCCGACATGTCCTGAATCCCTCGCTCCTCCTCTCCAAACCTCCTCTTCGTGGCCGCCATGCACCGCTTTGTCCTTTCCGATCCATGTCACCCCTCACAACCTTTGCGAATGAACCTGAATCAACTCTCTTTGATGCGCTCTCTACTACTTTCCTCGCCGTCGCCGCAAACCTCCTCACCTTCTCACCACCCCTTGCTACAAACCCTAGATGTGGAGTTAGGGCATGACCCCCTTCCCACCGAGATCCACCTCTTAGCTTCCACTGATTCCTCCCAGGCCACGGCCTCCTCTACTCCCCCTTTGGGCTGAGACGCCCCCATGGGTTCCTCCCAACCTGGCCGCCACGGGCGCCAACCAGCTTAGGCCCAATAATATGTTTACCTTTTTTGAAACAACCGACAAACGAGATACCTAGCTGGGCTTCAAAATCAAACGTCGGGCGTGAGAGCCTCCCACGGAATTTTTACTGTTACTAATTTAATTTTTTTTTTAATTTACAAAACTAATTTTTGATTTCGTTTTTTTTTGCAGAAATAGCCTCTTGCCGCCGTGGGCCACGGCGGTATTTAAAAACCGCCGTGGCCTAGGGTGGCGAATGGCCTCCCCGTCAGGTGCGGCTAACGGCGGCCCCCCGCCGTTAGCCGGGGGGGCCACGTGGCGTTGCTGCCCTGGGGGATGGCGGCGAATGCCTCCAGGAGGCCGAATGCAAAAATGCATTCGCCGCCGTCCACCAGGGCGGTTTTTAGCCTAATCGCCGCCCTAGGAGACGGCGGTTTTTAGCCCTCCCCTATAAAATCCCTTCGCACACTCGCCGGCGCGTCATTTCCCCCTTCCGCCTCCAGCGTTCGTCCAATAGAGCTGAGGCAAAGGAGGAGCAGTACAGCGGCAAAGCCCTCACGGATTTTTGAGCCGAATCTAGGTATTTTTTGCTCTCCCCCTGTTATGTAGTCAATTTTTTAGACAAGTGTTAATTAGTACTAGACGCGTAGTGTAATACCCGACATAATATGAAAATATTAACGGTTTGGCATAACCATCGTTAGTGTTAAATTTATTTGACCGTACTAGAAGAACATAGCGGACAGGTAGTAAATTGTAGATATTTTAGAAATAAATATGCTCCGCCATGGCCATCGTTGGTATATGTCATTTCGACACGTTAGATAAACCTAGCGTATAACTTTATTAGCGCCGCTGGGTTAGTTTGTAAAATGTAGAAACGGTAATGGTTTGACTCATATCTATAGCCTTTTTATGGAACGAATATTAATTAGTACAGATTAATAACTATAGTAAAAATCTTTTTTGTCAACAGAAATGACAAATAGAGTTGTATTCGCGATATATCAGAGTGAAGGAAATGTCAGAGAAGGACCATATGGGGTAGATTTATCGGAATTCAACGTAGCACAAAAGAGAATTATAACTCCAGCTGAGAGAAGTTTTCCTGAAGTTTATAATTGGTTAATGAGGGGATTCGGAGTAGATCCTGAAGTAAATGCAATTACGGTGTACGCACTGGTTAGCTGGACTGTGGAAGGTTTTTGGTGGGAATTGATGCCAATAGATTCGACGGCCAGCTGGGTATTTTTTGTGTAGAGTGCACTGCAGCGAGGATGGGCACCGAGCATCCAAGTGGTAGTGCATGACAGGGTCAGCATTGATCAGGCTAGTCCAAGTACAGCGGAAGGGCCCGATGAAACAGGGGAGCAAAATGAGGCAGAAGACGAGGGTGCCGAGAGGAAGGAGGCCAAGAAGACATGGGACCGAGGCGGTTTGCAGATGAAGAGGAGAGACACCCAGGTCTAGTACAGGAGATGGAAATTGAAGACTCAGAACCTGAGCATATGGAGGATGATGATTCTTCAGAGGATGATGTATACCCGGCAGAATGGGACAACGAGGACTTCTCCGGACTCGTTGTCTCAGAGGGGCACACCGTGGCATGGGAGTATCGACAGAATGAAGTGGTGCAAGGCGCTAGATACGCCGAAAAAGCACAATTGACAGAGGCTGTGAAGATGTGGGCCGTGTCACTTGGGAGGGAGTTTTGGGTATCAAAGTCCACCATATCAGTGTACGAAGTGAAATATGCAAGTTTAAGCGATGGATGTCCATGGAGGATGTACGCATCCAGGAAGAAATATGACGACTATTGGTCCGTGTCAATCGTGACGGAGCACAACTGTCATCTTCCGGGTGTTCAGAAGTACCACAGGAACATATCATTTGCATTCATCACTTCAGAGTTGTATCACTTTAGCGGGCCTTCCTCTCTCTGCAGGCGTGCATGTTTGCATTTCTTCATTGCAGGCCCATTCTCTGCATCGACGGCACGTTCCTAACTGGAAAATACAGAAGTCAAATGTTGACGGCAATCGGAGTAGACGGGAACAACCAAGTGTTGCCCGTGGCCTTTGCCTTCGTCGAGAGCGAGAACACAGAGAGTTGGTACTGGTCTCTGAAGCTGGTTAAGGAAAAGGTGGTGGGGATGAGACCAGATGTATGTCTCATACATGACCGTCATCCAGGGATGCTGCGTGCAATTGAGGAGCTGCGAAACGGATGCGCAGACAAGGGATACCCTCCGGTGTGGGAAGATGTAAAGAGCAGATGGTGCATGTGTCACATGGGCGCAAACTTTTATAAGCAGTTCAGAAACAAGGAGCTGATGGCCATGTTCAAATATTTGTGCGCCCAGAATCAACAGAAGAAGTTCAATGAGCTGTGGAGGAGACTTGATGAGCTGATAGCCAAACATAGAGGCGAGAGTTCTGCAAGACCCGCAGCTAGAGGTGTTGACGGCCCTGAAGCTCTAGGTGCACTTCTCACCGATGACGGTACATTCAGAAGGAGGCCCGGTTCCTCGGTTAGCAGATTTTTGCAGTGGATCGAGCATGAGCCGAAGGAAAAATAGGCATTGCTGTACGATGAAGGTGGAGCAAGGTACGGCATAATGACCATGAACCTTGCAGAGGTCTATAACTGGGTCATGCGTGGTGTGAAGCAACTCCCCCTTGTTGCCATCGTGGAGTTTATCCTACATGGAACACAGACGTACTTCCACGATAGGTGCAGACAGAATGGCCCATCTATGGCCGATGGAAACCTTTGGTTCGGCACCAAAATAACAGAGTACCTTGAGGAGAAATGCAAGAAGGCAAGAGAGCACCGAGTCCGAATGCAGGGCACACGAGAGTGTAGATTTGAGATATTGTGTGCTGATAGGTCCAGGCATGGCATATTCGCAAGGAAACCTGTGCAAGAGTATGTCCTAAAGGAAGATGGGACATGCACGTGCTCCTGCCGCAAACCAAGCTTGTACCACAAGCCCTATTCTCATGTCATTGCCGCTTGCGGGGAGTGCGGCATTGATGAACGCCAATATGTGTCCCCGTACTTTAAAAAGGAAGCAATCATGCATACATGGAGTACCGAGATTTTTGGTTTCGGCATCGTTGGCACTTTCACTGAAGACACAAGTCCAGTTTATTACATCCCTGACCCAACGAAGGCAAGGAACAAGGCAGGCCGCCGTCGAACACGGAGGATTCGCAATGATATGGACGAATCCGAGGCCGGCGTTAGCGCTCAACGTTGCAGTAGGTGTGGAGAGGAGGGACATACCTACAAGAAGTGCACAAAAGACGCCGAGGCCCCAAGTGCAGCGGAAGTTCCTATGGAAGGAGCAGGCGCCGATGGAAGGCGGCCAACTGGGGAAGGCACCACTGATAGGCAGCGTCATCATAGGCGTCCTCGTGCACCTTCGGGTTATGTTGTGTAGTATAGCTGCTGGTTGCTGATATAATGTCCCTGTAATGTGTACCAATATGCATGTATTGCTATCTGATTTTCGTTTTATTGTGGGCCTTTTAAAGGTACTTTGCTGTCTGTTAATTTTCTGACTGTAATGCACTATGTTTGATTGAGCTAATCCGTTCCGCTTCTTTTTCCTTGCAGGTATGGACTACCAGACGCCTGAGCTGCTGGATCACGCCACCGATCAGTCCCATCGGTCGTTTCTCTCGGCGGTGCCGAACCTCGAGCTCAGTACCTTACGTCCTCGACCTTCTAGGCGACTCCTTCCCGTGGACGACAGGTTCACGACTAGGTACGTACAAACGTTGTACTGTGAAGCTATATATGTCAACTTACTAACTTGTTTTGTTTTGATTGTCAGGTTGCGGGAGGCAGGCCTTCTGCCGCTGTGTAGGTTGGTAGTAGCCGCAGTGGACCCGAATGACCTGGCGAAGAAGTGGGGTATCGACCGGTCGCTGATCACAGCTCTTGTGGACCGGTGGAGACCGGGGATGCACACCTTCCACCTCCCATGCGGTGAGATGGCCCCCACGCTGCAGGACGTGAGCCTCCTCCTTGGGCTGCCTCTAGCCGGTGATGCGGTGGGCCCAGTTGACGGGTTCCAGGCGTGGCGAGACGACATCCTGCAGCGGTTCGCCCCGGTTCACCGTGCTCCGGGGCTTCCCCTCGTTGGTGAGATCTCCCCGTACACGCATGCGGGCTCCCCTCAGGCTTGGGTACTGAGCTACACGGTAAGAATGCTTTCTTGTTGTTTTATGTTCATCCTTCAGTCTGTACTAGAATTACAGTGTCAACTTCCTTATATGTTACTGCAGTCTGATCAGCTAGACCCGGAGGCCGACGCGTACTCACTGCAGAGGAGCCTAGAGGCGTACCTGTTGTGGCTGTTCGGGTGGGTGATGTTCACCAACTCGCATGGCCACGCAGTCGATAAGGGCTTGATCCCTTACGCGAGGGAGATAGCCGACGCCGAGGACGGTGCTGTTCCCCAATACAGTTGGGGATCGGCAGTCCTTGCCGCCACGTATAGGGGTCTGTGCGACGGCTGCAGGAAGACCGACCTAGAAGCGGTCTTCACGGGTTGTCCACTCCTCCTACAGCTCTGGGCAGCAAAGCGGTTCGCGATCGGCGGCCCCGTGGTGGACCACAGTCCATACGAGTCGACCATGTACGTGGATGTCCCACCGGAGGACTATCCGATGATGGGGACGGTGTGGTGTCGTCATGAGGTATGTTCGGTGTTAGAACCGTCTCGGTTTTTTATGTTACTTGGACTAACGAGAACTCTTTTCTTGTTTGTAGCGTCGGTACGCTCACGTGCAGGTGCAGAAGTCGTACCCAGACTTCGTCATGGAGTTCGACAGGATCACGGACGACGACGTTGTCTGGGAGCCGTACAGCGCCGAGGCGGTGAACGCGCGTGCGCCGCTTGGGCTATCGTCCCTTTGCAACAGGGACCAGGCGTACTGGTTGACGATGACGCCGATGTTGTTCGACATTTCTGTCGAGCCGCACTGCCCACAGCGTGTGATGCGGCAGTTCGTTATGCGACAGACCTTCGGCCATCCACAACGCCCGAGCGTACCGCAACACGTTCACAGGTATATGTGGAAATGAATATTCCGTATTGTTATGCATTGTGTCACCGGTTGTGCTCTGTAGGTTAAATCGGCGTGGCCAGGCTGCCGGTAAGTTGTGGATACCCACCATCATCGAGTACATCAACGACTGGCTCATAGCCACGGAGGACGTCATCACGGAGATGCACCCCTACACAGCCGCCTGGTACGAGCAGTACCTTTCCTGGTACCAGCCCCGTACCAGACTACGGGTGACGTTCACTCCCGAGGCTCCACTGGCGCACGTCGCGGGGGTGCGAGACGCATACCCAACACACCACGACCAGGACTACTTCCGCGCGGTGAGTCAATGGTTTTCATACTATTTTCAACGGTACTTACCACGCGCAACTAACCACGCATGTCCTGCTGAACAGGCGGACGATGCTAGGCAGGTCCACACGGAGCTCGGCCTACTGCGGCAGCGCCTCGAGGCTGGCATCCCTCTCACGCAGCAGGAGCAGACGATCACGTTCGGCCAGATGTGCAACACGATGCACTCGGTCGTCCATGCTCTGACTTGTCGCCGTTCCGATGTAGCCCCACCGATGCAGATACATATGCGAGGTCCCCCATGGTGAAGGGACATTGGCAGGAGCGGCGGGTTCTGCAGGGGCCAGTACGTCGTGGGGAGCAGGTCCTTCTGGTACCGCCGGAGGATCGAGGTCAGCAGCCTCCACGATCGGGCGAGGATTGTCAGGTACGTCAGGTTTGAACCTATTCTCCATAACTAACTGCACTTTTTATTCGGCTGACATGAAATTTTCTTTACCAGACCCACGCGGCGGATCTCACCACCACCTAGGGGACACTGGGCGGGGATCTGCCCCGAGCACCTCTGCTTGGATCTCTACCGAGGACGACCTCGTTCCGGAGCAGGACGTGATCGGGTCGTCACAGCTCGGAGGTACACCGCACACACAGCCGCACGACGCCGGTGCTTCCCCAGCTGCTCAGGCGGTCCGAGCCACCCGTGGGGTACCAGCGGACCGCCTGACGTACTCGCGCGGGCACGTGCGAGCGCAGCCTAGGAGGATGAGGAGGCGTATGACCTAGGGGCTATTGTTGTATTTATTTATTTATAGGTCTCGCATAACTTGTTTAAATTTTTCATGTCCATATTCACCCCCTCTAGGCTCGATCCCACCCTTCAGATCTGACCTTTCACAAATATTTACAACGGTACTCCGTCCTGTCTGTACCATTTTAAAAGGACAAACCACTTTCGGCGCATACCATGCGCGAGTATGGACCACCTTTACTTGCATAATATAGGCCGCGCGTGCGCCACATTGCGACAAGCAAGCTTTCGGCGCATCACTTTAGTCATGCGTCGTCACGGGCATTCTGAATACATGGTCGGCCACTTCAACTGTTTTTTGCATATGCATGTCCCTTATATTTTGACCTGTACGTCTCATAGGGAAATAGACGCACGACAATCTATATAAAAGCACCATCATAGTAGCAGAGGGCCTTCACCCAGGCCCTCGGGCAAACTTCGCACCGTTTATAAACTACGGCCACTACCTGCCTCACTAGTTTCCTTTTCTTCTTGTAGCAGCATCGAATAATGTCTCCTACACCTCTTTTCGTGGAGGATTGCAACTGGCGATATTTAGGTTTCGCTTTGGTACTGCCACCTTGGGCTGAACGCTCAATATGCCTTTGTGGTGACCGTTGCCGGCTACGCATATCTCATCAGGAGGAAACTTACGGCTGGAGATACTTCGAGTGCATGCACCAGAGTTCCTAGGTACGTGTTTCAGTCAAGTCTTTGTCATATTCGTTTTTACGCCCACGACTCTTATACCAGGATATTTACCTTAACAGACCGAGGGAAGATATTGCGGCTTCATCGAGTGGATTGACAACGGCAACCCGGAATATGACTACCTCCCGTTAGACGAAAGCATGGCGCAATACATGGCCAGGAGGGCGGAGTACGAACAACGTCTAGAGCTAGAAGGGGCAGACTGGAGAAATCGACCTCTCGGACTACCACGATGGGAGGACCGTCCAACGTGCGCTTGTGGTGATCGTTGCCAGGTCGTCAGGTTGAGAAGGCCAGGAACTCTGCGACGCAGAAGCTTTGTTTGTCCGAACATTCTTGACAACGATATCGATGTAAGTTCAAGCCGCACCTTACTTCCTGCAGATAGTTTACCTTCATCAAACGTGACGAATTTACTAATCAAACTCGTCCCACAGGATCCTCCAAGGAGGTGTCAATTCAGACAATGGATTGACAATTTCACGCCGTCATATCTATCACGACACTGGAACATGCAACCAGAATCACCAGCCGACTACAGCCTGTCTAGATCGTACCATGAACGAATCGCCCGCTTTTCTAGGAACCGGTGACTAGAACGCACGGATACATTGTACTGCTCACAAGTTGTATCCGTTGTTGTATTTCGTACTATGGGTGTCGCATTCATTATGCCGCAATGTGAACGGCTCGCATCTAGCTAATATCACTATGCTATTGTACGTGCACTGCGTTAGGTATCGACCGAGTGGATTACGAATAATACAATATATCGTCTTCCAATGTCGAATTAAAAATCATTCAGTACGTACGTTGCACAAAAATTTGGGAAAAAAATTCATAGGCCCTAACATTCTGTTCACCTGGGGTCCTAAGCCCCTCACGTAAAACGGACCGGCCTATTACCATGTCATTAATTAAGTTTTACCGAAAATAAACTTGAAAAAATGATCAGTACGATTTTACAAACCAACGCCCACCATCGTCGGATTATAAAAAAAAACTTCAAAAAATATACCCTAAACCACGATTAAAACTAAATTTTGTGAAGCGTGTAGGTGAAAGACGGGGAGGAGTGGATTGCGAGTGCCGATCCAGACATATGAGAAGTGGAATGCGAGTAGCGATCCGGAAATACCCTCAGTTTGACAAGTTTTCTTCACGACGTGAACAATCTATGATATTTGGTTTTTTTTTAACATCGACCCAATAAATGCAATGGCACAATAAATAGAATTTAAGAATCTAATTTTGACAAATAAATTTTCAAAATTTTTGGGGTTAAAAATTAGCAACAAAATTTTCAAATTTGGTAATTTGCAAATGGCTCCAGGGGGCCGAGGCCTAGGCTGGGCAATGGTCCGATCGGGCGGGGGGGGGGGGGGGAAGGTCCGATCGGGGGTATTCGGACGGTCCGATCCCTAGACGGACGGTCCGATCTGAGGCAACGGTCAGTCCGATCAACGGTCCAATCCGGGGGCAACAGTCCGATTGTGTGCATTCCGATGGCCCGATCCCTGGGTGGATGGTCTGATCTTGGGCAATGGTCAGTCCGATCAACGGTCCAATTCGAGGGGCAACGGTCCGATCGGACGATTCGGACGGTCCGATACCTAAGCGGACGGTCCAATCCGGTGGGCAACGGTCCGATCCCTGTGCGGACGGTCCGTTCGCTATGCATTCGCCGCCCTGGGGGACGGCAGCGAATGCACAAAAATGCATTCGCCGCCGTCCCCCAAGGCGGCAATGCCACGTGGCCCCCCTAGCTAACGGCGGGGGGCCGCCGTTAGCCGCGCCTGACGGGGAGGCCATTCGCCGCCCTGGGCCACGGCGGTTTTTAAATACCGCCGTGGCCCACGACGGCAATAGGCTATTTCTGCAAAAAAACGAAATCAAAAATTAGTTTTGTAAATTAAAAAAAAATTAAATTAGTAACAGTAAAAATTCGCCTCCCACGCTCGAAAATCTCTACCCCCACGGAAATCTCATCAGCGAGCCTCTCGTCGCCGCCCGTCTTATTGCCCCCGAGTCGCCTCTCTTAGTCCGAAAGAGCTAAAACCTACTTAAGATGTAGTCTCCAAGCATTGAGTTAATTAACTTAAAGAAACATTGAATTCACGTTAAATTAAGAAACATGCCAACAAAATATGTGCATCCAGTTGATTATATATCACTTGTCTCTAGCATTACTTGTGCCTGGTGATACATCTTTAATTGGTGTGCTTTCTATTCTTGAGAACAAAACAAATTAATTAACATTTGCATTTCCCCCTCCACTTCGATCCCAAGCATGTTTATTATGGGATTGAATTTCCTACACTACTACAAAACCCTTCATCACTAACGGGTCATCTGTGACGGCTCAAAGAGAGTTGTTACAGATGAGTATATCTATAACGGCTCTATAAAGCAACTATTATAGATGACTCTTGGAGCGAAGAGCCATTACTATTATGTAGCTATCTGTAACAGCTCCTCTTTAGGAGCAAGGAGCTATTATAGATGTATACAGATGACTTTGGCCCGATCTAGGCTCTCTCTCCCTTATCTCTAGAACCGTGCTCCCCTATCTGTGAAATCATTGTTTTGATTTGTTTTATATTTAGTGATGAACAATTGGCAGTTTAACCGGTGCTTGGTCAGACTGTGAATCCTAGTGGCTTTTGGTTTCGAAGTAATTTTGTGTTTCATGAAGGATAATTAATGTTTATGACTTCAAATTGTTTCATATGTGTATCATATAATGTTTGTGTGCTAATGTAAGTCAAGTTGGAGAAGAACTTGTCCTCGGATATTGTTTCTTTGTTTTTGCATGTGTAGTGAGTCTTGAGGGCTCGGGAGTATTGCCGGTGATGTATCGGGAGTCGACTTGGGAGAAGTTCATGTCTGGATGATCGGGAGATCACGCGGGATACCAAAGGCTAGAGACTAATACTCGTGGAGGTGAAGATTCCATATGGCATACAAGAGGAATTGTGTACGTATGTGTAATGCCCCGCTTTTAGTGTGATGTTAAACTATATTTTGCTAAAATCTATCTATGAAAATTTCGCTTCTTTGTGTGTTGTGTTGTAAGTCGTGCCTGGATCTCAGTTTGTCTCCCTGTCCTCGATCTCGAAACCTGACCTCTCAAAAACCTCCATTCCAAAATGATCTCCGAATTTGAATTGTTGTATTTCAAACTTTGCTCCTAAAAACCCTATCGACTTTCTCCCTTGAACATCCAATCTCGAACTCCGTTCCGACCCCTTTGCAACAAAAACCTTGATGGCTAAAACCCCTCTAACCCTTTCTCAAAAATCTCCGCTTCGATATCCGTCTTGAAGATTCAAATCGAAACCCTAAACTTCCCCTCCTTGTTTTTCCTCCAAAGCACTTGGAAATTCAAAATGGATAATTCCCTTGGATTCCTCTCTCTTGAATCCCTAAGAAAATCCCAAGTTTAAATATACAGCTTGGAGGCGAACCCCTATTCAAAAAGCCTTTCCACCAATAAATATATATGTACATATATGTATATAAATATATAAACACACACACACACACACACATATATATATATATACATGTATCAACCCTCCACCTCGGTTCCCCTAAAATCCCTTGGATATTTCCCTCCTTGATTTCTCCACAAAAATCCTTGCAAGCATCCGCAAATCCAGATTAAAAATTAATTTGAATTTGAACCCTTTCTCCTTGAAATCCTGTCGGTGCCATGGGCCCCGGGTACCTCATGAGAAGCTAGTGGGCCACTCGGACAGTGGGTGAGCCTAACCTTGTAATTAGGGATACAATAGAACTCGACGTACATAACCCTGTACGATAGGGAAGGATATAGTCCTAGTCAGGCACATTGTATTCCTAGTTCCTAGAAGGAAATCCCTTGGTCGGAGTCCAACTAGGATTCCTACTCTGTAACCCTGTCCCCCGGTATATAAGAGGAGACAGGGCGCCCCCTGAGGGCGGAAGAAGTACAATCTCACTAAAGAAACCTCAAAGGCAATACACCACAACTGGACGTAGGGTATTACCTCATCTTGAGGGCCTAAACCAGTATAAATTATTCCATTTTCCTTTGCAATCCATTTCGGTCTCACGAGTAGCCATATATATTTATTGCTGGTGTAAAACATCGACAGTTGGCGCGCCAGGTAGGGGCTTCGTCAAGATCATCTTCATCAAGCCTGATGGATCCAATCACCAGACTCGACGGCATCAACTTCTTCCCCGGGCAAACAATCAGCTTCGGCAGCCTCGACTTCGTCGCCGACGAATACGGCAACCTTACCCTGTCTGTCTCGGATTCAATCCAATCGGCCAGGGGTCAAGCCAACTCCGCGTCGGTCGGCCTACTCAACGCTGCAGCAATCTTCGGCGATATGCTGCGGCGATCTCCAATATGCCCGAGTCTAGAGACAACTCTTTCTTTCAGTGTTCAACTCGGACTCGGTTTTGAGCCGGCCGAGATCGGGCTAAGAAAGGAAGAGATCGTCAATCTCCCATACGGACTCAGCAACGCCGCAGATATCTTCAATCAACATCCAATGCGGCAAACCCAATCCCCTGGGGTTCAACTCGGATATGGCCCAGAGCCACTCGAGATTGGATCTAGGGAGGTCAGAGTCGTCATTACCCCCTTCAACTATTCCGACTCCGACTCTAAGTCGGACAGTAGGTCAGCAAGCTTCTCTCCATCACGTGAAGTCTTTATGATATCCAAGGGTTCAGCTCCTACTCAGGAAGCATGCCGACTACGCGAGCAGCAAGAGGAGACCCACCGACTGTGAGAACAACAAGAGAAAGAAGCAAGACGCCTGCACGCCCGCAATGACGACCTGTGTAGGGCTGGGCGGACTGCTCAGCAACAAATCCTCCAAACCCAAGTCGGCGACCACGACATCTTCGTTACATCTCAACAAAACGTCGTAGCTGCTGCAACTCTGCTGGACACGCTCTAGTTTGGGCCTGACTATCAGGCCACCCCGACTATAGTAAGGATAAAAGCCATGATTACTGCTGCTGCATACCAGCAGCGTCAATAGTCGGGCGATACACTCATACCGACTAACAAGTCGGCTTTCCCAACGGCAGTCTCATCCACCTTGACGCGATGCCGAGCGACTGGCTCCAGTCAGCCGCACACAGAGTCATGCCAGACGTCACTCGGCAACCCCAATAACAACCGGCGGCGTCAAAACAAACGTCGGGACAACCAGGATCTCCGAGACCGACTACGGCGTGACCTTCGGCAGGACATCAACGCTTGGCGCTGCAAACGAGAGGAAGACGAGCTACGCCGACTGGAAGACGAGAACGAGTGCTTCGGCCTCCACCATGAGCGGTTTCACCGTCGCAGTCGGAGCCGGAATCCTCATGCAGATGAAGGAGTACCGGCCTTCACCCAGGAGCTGTAACAAGTCGACTAGCCCTTAAGCTTCAAGCCGACTGGAATTGAAAAATACGACGGGAAGACCAATCCCGAGTCTTGACTCACGGTCTACACTCTGGCAATCTGAGCAGCTGGAGGAGATCACAAGGCCATGGCTAACTATCTCCCAGTCGCTCTAGCCGACTCGGCGAGGACATGGCTAACAGGACTTTCTAAAGAAATCAATCGGCTCCTGGGGAGAACTCCAGAATGCTTCATCTCCAATTTTCAACGAACGTACGAGAGGCCATCTTCCGAGTACGATCTATATCAGTGTCATCAAAGGAAGAACGAGTCTCTTCGTGGTTTCATCAAGAGGTTTTCTGAGAAGAGGAATTCAATCTCGAAGATCAAGGACGAGGTTGTCATCGCCACCTTCCGCGAGGGAGTCAAAGACGCCCTGTTCATTGCCAAGTTCACTCGGAAACCCCCCGCTTCTGTCAAGGCTCCTTTCGACATGGCGAATAAATACGCCAACTCGGCCGACGCTATTGCTAAGGCCCTCGATGACAAAAAGGCACTCCAGCAGAAGGAGCAGATGGACACCAATGACGCGGCCCCGACAAAAACTAGGAACCACAAACGCAAATTGGACGACTTCATTGTGGCAGTCGGTTGCAACTGTCTTTGACCTCCTAAAACTGAAGATTATCAGAACGATAAGTGACATGCTTGGGGGCTCAAAAGCTCAAATGCAAGGATGGCATCCCCACTCCCAACTTATGCAATACCGAACAGCTAAGTCATTTTCTGATAAATATTTTCTCCTTTATATGATATTCTCATCTAAATGGGTCAGGAGGCAACTCACTTCCCTATGGTTTGACTCGGATACGGCTTAGTGCCAGTTGGGATAAGATCTAGGGAGACTGAGATCGTCAATTCCTCACTCGGCCTCGCCAATGCCGCAGCCGCTTACACCTAATAGGTGTACATTCTGTGCATTTTCTATTTGTGCTCTTAATGATTGCAAAAGTACTCGAGTAGCATAAATTCCGATCCGTGAAACTTTGCTCCATGAAAGACGAACTCAAGTCACCAAAAACGTGTGTCTGGGAAAGAGCCATGAGCCAACTCCTGACGCTAGGGGGCTATAACTAGTCGGGCAGAGTGTTTAAACGTAAGGGGTCAACTACTCGTGGAAATTAATATCAATAAGAGGAGGAATACATATTTACATCTATTGTAAAATAGATCAATTTTCTTTGGGTGATTGTTTTCTTCATCAGATACTACTCATTCGATATGTTTATAATGCAGGGCTAGCTCTGGATACGCGTAACAAGAACTCAGGGCTACGAGCCTATCTCCTACGCTCGGGGGCTGGACCAGTTTGCCATGATACACTTGGAGTGCGACGCTTCAAGAATTACTTGGAATGCTCCACGAGGGTTATTGTCTGAGTACTCGCGCCAGTCGGGACTCGAATGTCACCTTTACTTTGGTACGCTCCATATGGGCTAATAACCGATCTCCGGCACTAGTCAGGGCTCGGGTACCACTTGGCTGAGTAGGGTACGTCCCATGAGGGTCGCCAGTCAAATCCTATGCTAATGCGAGGTTCGGGTATCTTATTCAGTTAATAACCGATCTCCGGCACCAATCGGAGCTTGGGTACCACTCTGCTAGGTAAGGTACGCCCCATGAGGGTCGCTAGCCGAATCCTATGCTAATGCGAGGTTCGGGTACCTTATTCGACTAATAACTAATCTCCGGCACCAGTTGGAGTTCGGGTACCACTCTATTGGGTAGAGTACGCCCCATGAGGGTCGCCAGCTGAATCCTATGCTAATGCGAGGTTCGGGTACCTTATTCAGCTACAATTTTGTTAGGTTGGGTATGCCCCAAAAGGGTCGCCGGCCGAATCCTACGCTAGCGCAGCGTTCGGGTACCTATCTGGTAAAAACATGGCAACAAGCCACTACTGGAGCTTTTAGTCGGGAGTAGCATCAAACCCAAAATCTACGAAGGTGCTTATTATTATTTAAGAATGGAAGACCCCAATCCTTCGATTACAACGAAGCCAAGTAAATTAAGCGACGGAGTAAAACCTTTATCATAGTCAGAGAAGACCTATATTGTCAAAGCGCATCCGGAGTTCTCAAGCATTGCGTCACACCTGAGGAGGGCAAGCAGATCCTGCAATATATCTACTCGGGCATCTGTGACAACCATGCTGCATCCAGAACATAAGTCAGAAAGGCTTACAGATAAGGATTCCTCTGACTAATTGAGGTTATCGACGCTGAAATAGGGCTACGCTGGGTAGGTCGGTTTAGGGTGGCTTATTCGGTAGTAGGCCAAAGATATGAGTTCTTAAATAGCATGCCCTATTGGGTCATTCGCTGGTCACGTTAAAATCATGATGCAGGTGTTATTTTACAAGAACTGATCAAATAATCAGATACGCTTCAAGCTAAGCTACAGCCGGGTGTATACATTCGGGTATCTTGATTATTTACCAAGTATTGAGGATATATCCTTATAAGGATCAACAGCTGGTCTACATTAAAATTGAGGATGTAGGTATCTCTCAAGCACACCTGACCACATATTGGGTTAAAATCCAAAAAGTGGTATTTGGCTTACATGCTTAGCCAACGATTGCCCTGAGCAAAAATTCTCCTAGCTGACATGACGCTGAAGAGTCTAATTTCTGGGTAGTATACTATTTGGAAAAGATTACAAGGTTAAAGATCTTTGACTTTATGTTTAATTGTTTCACAATTAAGCACAAAGTCGGGGGGGCTACACCTAATAGGTACGCCTATTCGACACACGCTATGCATATTTTTCTATGAAACCCTTTATAGCCTCGTTGCCAGCTGACATGAAGCAAGACTCGGAAGAAGAAGCACTCGGACAAAGAGTACTCGGGAGCAATGCACTCGGGAATTCTTCACCGTGAAAGATGAGCACTTAACATCAGTTGTGACTCAACTATGAAGGTCTCAGGGGCTACTGTCGATGCCATGGGCCCCGGGTACCTCATGAGAAGCTATTGGGCCACTCGGACAGTGGGTGAGCCTAACCTTGTAATTAGGGATACAATAGGACTCGGAATACATAACCCTGTACGATAGGAAAGGATATAGTCCTAGTTGGGCACATTGTATTCCTAGTTCCTAGAAGAAAATCCCTTGGTCGGAGTCCGACTGGGATTTCTACTCTGTAACCCTATCCCTCGATATATAAGGGGAGGCAGGACGCCCCTTGAGGGTGGAAGAAGTACAATCTCACCAGAGAAACCTCAAAGGCAATACACCATAACTGGATATAGGGTATTACCTCATCTCGAGGGCCTGAACCAGTATAAATTGTTCCATGTTCCTTTGCAATCCATCAAGTTTCGGTCTCACGAGTAGCCCTATATATTTATTGCCGGTGTAAAACACTCACAAATCCTTTCCTTGGAATTTTTCCTGCAAAAATCCTCAGAAAGTTCAAATACAAAACCCCCTCCAAATATCAAATTAACCCCTTGAAATTCCTGCCCTTGAGATCCCTGTTTGAACTTGGCTCCAAACAAAAAGGTTTGAATTTAAAGTCTAAATTCAAACATCCGAAATCCCTTCCAATAAATCCCTGGAAAAAGGAGAAAGGATACTGTGTCTCCTGGGCCACCTTTTCCTCTTTTCCTCTCTATTCCAGCATTGCTCCCCTCCTCTTCCTACTGTTGTGCGGCCCACGGGCCACGGCCCAGCACCGCGCACCCCGCCCGTGAGCCAGCCCTGACCGCCGCTTGCAGATGGGCGCCGCTTGTCCATGCCCCGCACCCAGCATCGCCTGATCACCTTAATTGATTGAGACCGTCGTACTCTGCGTGATTCTCGCCGCGTGGCCCCAAGCGCCTCGCGTAGCCATCAATCTGCTACGCTCACTAGCCGCTCGCTCCCGCGCAGCCGCGCACTCACCCACCGCGTGAGCCACCCTCCCCGGGCCCGCCTGTCAGCCAGGCAACCATTCCATGCGCGCTCGTGCCCACCTACAGGCACACTCATCTCCTACCCTGTTCCGTCATCTTCATCCGTTCGCGCCCAAAATCCATTCGGTCAAATACCCCAATGCGCCGATACCATGTCGCCCCACCGCACGACGTCACGGTGGCCTGGCCCCAGCCGCGCCGACGCATGCCGCTAACCTCCAAGGAGTGGACGTCATCCTCTCCATGCTCTGCCGCCCTATTCCTACTTCTCTCTCTCCTTGTCTCGGCCTCTGACAAACCGGTCAAAAGCGAGCCCGCGCCGCTCGCTTCATTGCCGTCCCCACCATGGCCACTCGAGCCCGCGCTCACAATTCGAACATCGCTCTCCGATTGACCGACCCCCGTCGTCCCATGCATCCTCGCCGTCGGCCCATTTTCACTACCTGCGAGAAATCCCGCTGCAGCGCCATACTTCTCTCCCTCTCACCTCCATGATTAAGCGCGGAAGAATTTCCCACCGTGCCCCCAAACCAACCTAGCCGACTCCCCACTCCACCGCCTATAAAACCCCCAAGAATCCCCCTTCTTCCGTCTTCTTGGCTCTGTCTCTTGGACACCGCAAGATCGTACCGTGGCGCCGAACTCCGCTGCCATCGTTTCACCACCTTGGAGCGCCTCTCATCGGGTCGAGTCCCCGTGCCGAGGACGCCACTTCTCTCTGGCTCCGTTTCCCTCTACCTCACCTAGTCTCCACTCGATCCGAGCGCAAGAAGCCTCAAAATCCTCTACATCGTCATCACCGCCCTCGAAATCTGTCACCCCGTGCATCACTGCCGCTGGTAAATTTCCCCATCAAACCCCTTGCATGAGCCTTCCTTGTATGCCCCTAGTGTTTCTCTCTCCTCCCTTAGCCCCCCTCGGGTTCCCCTCGGCGCCATGGTCGTTGCCCCTAATCCCCTCCTCTCTCTCCCCGCTGCTACGGCATCTCGCCATTGGCCACCGTCACTCGACTTCCTGTGGATCTAAACCGTTGAAAGTGTTCGCCTCGGTTCTCTCCTCCCACTGGCGCCGCCGATTGCCACCGCATGCCGTCATTCACTAGATCGACTCTGTCGCCGTGAAGCCGTTCGATTCCTGGGCTTCACTATCTCACCCCATGGCCACCGGGGAAGATGACCACGTGGCGGTCCTGGCAATTGCTAGCTCGGCCAGCCCTGATCCCGTGCGTGCCAAATCGACCGTGCTGTTTCCCCTGTGTGTGCGCCCAGTTCCTAGAGAGCCACGTAGTTGATGGGTGGGCCTAATCTTCTAGGTGCACCATAGGCTGCCCATGCTCCCCTGCCACCACAGCAGCTCAGTCCATGGACCATACATCACTGAAGTGCGGGCCACCTCTCCTCGGTCCACAATGGGCCACGCCATGCACCCCTCTGTGAAACTGCCACCCGGGCCCCACATTCCTCCCACGGCCCACTAGTCCTATCCTCCCTCCCCCCACTGTACCAGGGACCCCACCTTGTTAGTGACTTCTAGAGAATATTCCCTTCTAGATTTCCAATAAATTCTTTTTCTTTTATCCAAAAATCCAAATAAACTTCGAAAATTTATAACTTTTGATCCATAACTCCGATTGACCCCGTATCAACTCTAGTAATTTTCTAAAATTGAGATCTATCTGATGGCACTATTAGCACTAAATAGGGTCTTTTTCTTGGTCTTTGTGTAGATTTTCAAGTACTTGCGCATAGTAATTGCCATCGGAATCTCATTTCGGAGCAGATTTCGCGACGATTCTCGAAGACGCGTGAAGACCTAGAGCAAGACAAGTCACCTTTGATCAATCGAGCCCATAATGGAAAATTAAATTATTTTATTTGCGAAACTTGCATCGATAGGCGTGCACTGATCTATGCGGTCCCGTTTGCGAGTCAGATCAGTGGACCTTCCTAAACTTGTTGCATTTAAAATATTTCCTTGACATTGATATATCATGTTCTCTTGTAACCACCACTGCCGCACCTCGGTATTCGTGTACTCCTGTGCGAGCACTGATAGTCGCCTTCAAACTTAAAACTTGAGAAACGTCTTGGGTAAAACTTGGTTTACGAAAAGTTTGGAAAACCCGGCACCTGGGTTAGTGCCGTGTGAAAGAAAATACGTTTTCAAATAAAAACTCGTGACACAAGGCCGGTCCAGCGTGTGATGCCTGTGTGGCATGGGATAACTTAGGATGGCTCGAGAAATGCCTTGTCGTGAAAGCCTCTACGTCACTAAATCGTACTTGATCAGTGTGAGCTGGTGACTAGAGTAAGTCACGTTGTGTGGGTAAAGTGTACCCCCTCTGTAGAGGTCTAAACTATTTGAACAGTCGTGCCCATGGTCATGGACGGATGTGAGGTGATTCATTAGCGTAGTTTTGTTTTACCATGTTTGCAAAATGTGTGTGTGGTTTGAGAACTATGGAAAGGAAGTGCCATCAAGGACTCTGGAGGCTCGATAAAATGGCTTGGCTGTCATGGACAACAGGACTCGGAAAGTTCGAAGAATTTGTTTGGCTCTGTGAGTTGGCATGATGCCAACTCTTGATTACGAAAACTGGAGAAATAAAGATTGATACCTTTTCACTCCAATTAAGCGAGACTCCACCTCGTCCTGATTGTTGAGAAGCACACACTTACCAAATTCAAAAAGGTTTCAAGTAAAACAGATTACAAAATATCCAGTCACTCTTTGAAGCCCGCAATAACCACCTAAGTTCCCCTGGCTTGCTGAGCACGTAATTACTCACCCTTGCTCTCTCTCTCTCTCTCTCATATATATATATATATATATAGTTCCCAACGGGAGCTAGAGTTAGAGTTGCAGCGAAGAGAAGACTAAGGTTTCGTACTGGCTCCCAGTCGTTGCCTGTGTGTTAGGACTTAGTCCGCTGTTCCCTTGCTACCGCTGCCTCTATATTGTTCGTTGTTGTTTTCGGCTTGCTTCGAAGCTGCAACGTAAGTTAAGGTATATGTCTATTTATTTATTTAAGGTTCTACAATGATGCATATCTGATTTCCGTGGATACCAATGCTGCGTCCTGGGACTGGTATTGGTATCGCGGTTCCGCGGGGAAGCAGTTCACGCTGTTTTCCTGCGGCACACCCTATTTGGTACCGTTGTACGGCGGTGCCAGATCAGAGTGTGACAGTATGGATAGAGGAGTCTATTTTAGATAGGAGTCCAAGATTAAAAAGTTTGAGTCCTAATAGAATTAGGAGTTGAGTCCTAGTAGGATTAGGAGTTCTACTCCTAGTTTGTGTAGGAGGTTTTAGGTATAAATAGAAAAGGGGTTGAGGCTCTAGTGTATCAAGTTTAGAGAAGAGAAAATTTAGGGTTTTGTCTAGAGCCACGACTTGTGTACTAAAGTTAAGAGAGGAGTGTTGTAATTATACTTTGTACACACATCTTAATGCAATAAAGTTGATTTACTTTGAAGAGTATCTTCAGTGTGTATCTTTCTGAATCCCGACGGTCCAACCGACAAGGGCGCGGCAGTCAGACCAGTGGCGAGGCGGCGGTCCAACCGGCGGACATACGGCGGTCAGACCGGCACAATAGAGGCGGTTTGACCAGTGCACTCTATCCAGATTTGAGGGTTTCTTTTATTCCGCAAAAGATTTTGGTTTTTGATGTTCCTACCATTCACCTCCCTTTGATAGGCTTGGTTCTTGTGTTCTTACATATCCACTAGACTCTCTCACTTCGTTGCAGATCCAACACCATGGCCGCAGCCTCCCCTCCCCTCCTCCCCACCATCGTCCTCCCCGTCGACACCATGCACACCTTCCTTGCCCGCCTCCTTGACTCCATCAAGCGCGCGCTCTCCGAGGTCTGCCCCTAGCCAGAGCTCATCCTGCCACCCCCAAGCTCGAGCTAGGTGGCTGGATCCGGCGGCACCACTCCATCTCCGGACAGGACCGCCGCCTCCCCTCTTTCTCCTCTCGACGTGGATGGCGCCGCCAAGTCACCGCCTCTCCCTTCCCTCCTGGTCAAGTGCCGTGCCATCTCTTGCCCACCCTCAAGCTCAGGGCAGCTGGATCCAGCAACCCCTGAGCTCGAGGCAGCTAGATCCGACCGTCCCCAAGCTTGATGCATGGGGCAGGGTGGGTTCAAGGGGGCAGCGATGGCCGGATCGGTAGCAATGATGGCACCGATCGGCAGCAACAACAGCATCGATGGGGTGGCATTGGCAACGTGACCGATTGTTTTTTTTTTTTTTTTGCATTTTTTTGTTGAATTTCCCCTATCACTAGCGGCTCGTTGTTGCGAGCCATTACAAATGTGAGATATCTGTAATAGGGTGGGAGCCGTTACAGATAAGACTTCGTAACAGGGTGAGAGCTGTTACAGATGAGACTTCACTTCACTGACCAACATTATGTAACGGCTAGCCCGCCCGTTACAGATGAGGTTTTTGAGCTGTTAATGATGACCCAGTCTATGATAGTGTAACCATGTTTATTAGGCCTGGACCGGAACCAGGAATATAACTAGTAATGTGGATCGGATGACCTTTCTTTTGTTTTAGTACATCGCTTACCCAAGTTGGAGTCTACACGGTCATAAGCGTCACCAGGACTTCTCTGGCACCTCGTGGTAGACGTGGTTAGCAATCATCTTGATTGATATGAATATGGTATCTATAATCGAAGGATTCTCAGCACACGACATGTTTGTGCTTTATAGACATTTTGTTATTCAATATTTTGCCTAATAGTTTACATGTCTAATATCCCAAAGGTATTATATACTTTTTGTTCCTTATTATCCGATAATTAAGTTGACATCTGAATATAAATATCCAACAGACAACGGAACAACTGCAAACGGATTAACTACCGGTCCTCGTAAATCGCATAGCAAAATTAACTAATTAATCTCACATCTAAAAATTCGCCAAAACAATTCAACAAATTTACATACAAGTGCCCTACGAAAAAATAACACAACCCAAGCCAACCTTAGACCAGAGCACTCAGCCACTCGCACCAAATCGGCAGCATCCCACTATGATAACATCACAATCTGAACAAGAGACAATACTCTGCATCTTCTCACGAGTCACGACCAAAAGATCAAATCAGCCGCCGACCCAATCACCGGAGAAAGTTGTGCTCCTCCCTCATCCGTCGACGTGCGCGCCCCGCCTGTACGGTCAAACCTGACAAGGACGTCTCCCAGCATGCGCCGAACTGAAACGCAGAATTCGCCGACCCACTGAAACCCATAGAAAAAACTTATCTGAATCTCGTCGCCGTTTTGTCTTGTTCAGAGACACCAAGTCAAGATGAACATGGGCGCATGCATGTATGAAGAGATAGTGCCAAACGGCCGGCCGGTAGTGTGCAATCAATCTCTCCAACCACTAAAAAAAGTTCAGATAGGTTGCCACTATCTCCATTAGTCCATTTCCATCTCCTCCAATCACTCCTGAAACATAGCTTAATCTCTGCGTGAAAATCTCTCTATAAAAGCTGCTGCTGCTGCCAGCCATGGCGACCATTAGCTGTGCTCAGCTCATTGCATCAGAGAGAGAAAGAAGACAGAGAGAAGCTGTGATTCTGTAAAGATTTGCAGCAATGGATGACTCGTGCAGGAGGGCAGGGGCGATACCGTTCAAGTGGGAGATCTGTCCTGGGACGCCCAAGCACACCAGGAGCGCGAGCGCCGCGGCGGCGGTGGCGGTGGCACCGGCGCCGCCGTTGGCCAAGGTGGCGACCAAGCAGCTGGCGCTGCCTCCCTGCATGACGTCGCCCTGCGCCTCGCCGTCGCCGTACTACCACTCCCCGCGCCTCTCCTCTGCCGCCTGCAGGTCGGCGTCGGTCTCGCCGTGCCGGCGCAGGTACGGCGGCGCACACCGCCCGCGCCCGACCGCCTTCCTCGACCTCGCGCCTCGAGCGACGACGCCAGAGTACGCCGCCGCCGCCGTCACGCGTGACGCTGACGACGAGACGGCGTCGCCAGCAGCGGCGGCGTACGGGTGTTTCCCTCTCCCATTGCTCCGGAGGAAAGGCAGCAGCAAGAAACGCGGTGGCGGCGGCGGCTATTCGTCTGGCTCCGGCTCGAGCTCCTCCGGCAGCTTCAGGTCGGAGCCGGGCGGCCTGCGGCGGTCGACGTCGTCATCTTTCTCCTTCCCACGCGGCAACCGCAGGCTCGCCGAGTCGTCGAGGCAGCAGGAGGTGGAGGCGGCCAGTGGCAGCTGGTTCTTTTGATCATTACCACACCGTCGTCTAGGTAGCATGTCACTGGCCATTGTTGATCTTGATCAAGTTAAAGTTGTGAAGGATTTAGGGAGAAAGGAAGCAGCTTTTGCGTGTGTTGCGTGGTGAGAATGAGAGCCCAGCTGATGTTACATCAGCTGGAGACTGTTTGTGTGTGTCACTCCTATGTAAAGCTGATAGGCATGAACAGTTTGCATACCATGCGTTTCATCTTAGTGGGGAGTCCATTATGTTGTTGTTCAACTAGTGCGTCAAGATTACACGTGTGCGTGTTCAGTAGGATATGTATATACTCTCTTTGTTTTAAAACTAAAAATTAGCACGTCTTTTGGCGCCCTCGTGTTATATCCTGTGCATATTATTTTCGTGTGTTATTAAGAAGTAAATTTTGCAATTTTTTTATAGAATTAGTTTAATACCACTTATAGTAGCCTCCAAACTTTATCAAATGAAGGTGTTAGCTAGTCCAACTGCTATGAGGAGTCAACCTTATCGAAGTAAATAAACATACTCAACATTCTAACGGCTAGGTTAGATCTGACTTCTTTGATTCTTTTACATATCTTGTCTATGGCCACAAACTTTTATATTTTCTTACTCTGACCAGCACAAGCTTGTCTTCCTTACATATCTCATTCCAAGCACAAACTCTTCAAGCGTTCCGGACAGCCCTAATCATATCTCGCGGTTGCATTTAGTCAGAATGAGATATTTGAGACTATGTTTTTTGCCAGTTTAAAAACAAGAAATTTTAAGTTTATCTAGTACTTCAGACAATATGTACATATCCTATAATTTAACAATATGAAAGTCCCCTTGTCCTTGACTACTCAGGTAATTTAGAGCAATATCTAACATGTAAGTAGTCAACAGCACAAATATAGGAAAAAGATATTTGCCAACATAGAGAATAGCAAGATACAATATATAATATATGTAAAAACTTACAAATACGTTATCCTTGTTTGTCAGCTATCTTGTACGCTTTTGGTCAGAATAGAGTTTCGACTAGTGGGCTCCGTTGGACCAGTATATACTTTATAATCAAGTTGCAGAGTTATCGGTCTGAGTTTTAATTGGTCGGTATAGGACGTCAACCAATGGAGCGCTTTCAACTAGTCTCTGCCTTACTCGGTATCATCATTAAATTAGTTGTTCTATTATTTTGATTTTTCTGAAATCAACCACTCCGAATAAATTGTTAGATAAAAAGCCCCGAGCAATGCTTAGACTAATATAAACTAAAATTTGAAAACTTAATAAGTACTAAACGACTCCCAGCGAGTTGTTTAGACTAAATAGCGCGCCTCACATGTCGATTCCCCACCCCCACGCGCTCCCCGCCGGTAATTCTTTTACTTCCTCTTCGTATTTTCAAGTGTATCCCCCTCTCTTTCGGTTTCACCCTTTTTTTTATCTGGGGCAACTGACATTGAGGAGGAGCGGAGCGTTCTCAGGGAGAGCGACAGGCGGCGAGTCATCGTGGACGACGTACGACGGCGCGTTCTGGCCCTCCGCCGGCCTCCTCGACGAGGTGGAGGAGGGCGCGCAGGTGGCAGCGGCGGACTCTCAAGCGGCACACCGACGGGGCCTAGGCGGACGCAGCGGATCTGATGGTGGTGGCCGGCGGCAAGGCAGGCATTTTGGTGGAGGCGATGACGTGGTCTCCGAGTGCTGGATCTAGGAGATGGGGCGGCAACGTGGATCCCCTCCTGTCCATCCTCTCTCAGCGATGTCCGCCAGCCATCCCCAGAGCAGATCCAGAGGCCGCCTCGTCCATCCACCTTCACGCCTCTAGTGCTGCTCGGGGATGAACCCTGATGCATTTGGCGTTACCGGTTCCATTCTAGAATTCTGCCATCGATTTCGATCTTGAATTCTTTAATCGATTTACATGTACTCACATTGAATTCTTGACCAATCTGCATGCACGATAGCCTCTCGCCGAACCTCGACAGCCTCGACCGGATCAGGGTGTGTTGACTATATCCGGCATGTATCTCATAATTGGCTCCTTTCCTAAACTTACCGGTACTACTTCTATAAATCGATTGAGTGTTCTATGGAAGGTCAAGGCCTATATATGTATTACTCCGTGATCAATACAATTATCACGTTGAGTCTAATCTCACATGGTATCAGACTACCGATTCTATGCTTCCGCACCCTAAACCGGCGTGCGCCCTCTTGCTCGACGCCATGTCGACCGATTCCTCCTCCTCCCCCCCCCACCTCTCCCCACTCAGCCGCTCTCGACTCGGCGGTCGACGCCATCGCGGACGTCGTCCGTGCTTCCTTCCTCTCTTCGGATGGCCTCCAGATCGACCTCACGCTGGCCACCGCTGTCGTCGACGGTGCGGCCGAGAAGGTGTCCGCCGCGGCGCGCCGCGCCCTTGCCGCATTCTTCGCGTCGACCACCCCGCCTACCGTGCCCGTCCTCCCGTCGCCCGTGCTGACAGCCGCGCCCGACGGCTCCCCGCCGGTGTCCGTCGCTGCTCTTCTACTCGCGACACCAACCGCCAGATTCTCACTGATCGACCTCGCCACGTTCTTCGCCCGACGCCGCCTCTGTCCACGTTCCAGTGGCCCGGCGCGTCGTCCCTGACCAACCTCGCCTCTAGCGCCCCCAGCGGTGCTCTGGGTGGCACTCCGGGCGGTGTTCCCGCCGGCGTTCCGAGCGGCATCTCCTCCCTGGCCACACCTCCGCCCGACACCAACGCCCGCGCCACGCTTCATGCCTAGGTGGTTGGCGTCCTCAACGTCAAAGCACTGGTTCCCATCACCCTCGACGTCCCGGCCGCCAACTACACCCGGTGGCGCGGCCTCTTTCTGGTGGCCCTCGGCAAGTACGACCTGCAGGATCACGTCCTCTCCGACACTCCTCTTCCTGGTCACACCGACTGGAAGCAGATGGAGTGCGTCATCCTCAGCTGGCTATACGGCTCCATCTCCGCCAAGCTCCTGCAGGAAGTCCTCTGGCCCGACACCACCACGCGCCTCGTCTGGAAGGGCCTCGAACATCAGTTCCTCGGCAACCGGGAGCATCGTGCTCTCACGATGACGGCGGACTTCCACAACTTCCATCAGGGCGACCTCTCCGTTGGCGAGTTCTGCCGCAAGCTGAAGGCAATGGCGGACACACTCGGCGACCTCGGCGAGCCCGTCGCCGATCGTACTCTCGTCCTCACCGCTCTCCACGGTTTGTCCGACAAATTTCAACACATCAAAAGCTTGATTACTCTGCAGCGGCCTTTCTCGTCTTTTGCCGAAGTTCGCACACAACTTCATCTGGAGGAACTCGGCCAATCTCGCTCCACCAGCACCTCCTCTGTCTTCCTCGCCGGCACGGCCGGCGGCAGCGCCAAGAACACCACCAACCCTGCCCATGTCAAGGGTTTTGGCACCGCTGGCCAGAACGGCGGCGAGACCTTCGTGGCAATGGTGGCAACAAGAACAACCGCCACCGCGGCCACAAGAACAACGGCGGCGGGAACTCTGGCGGCGGCGGCAACGGTTCCACGCCGCAGGGAAACACTAGCGGCGGCAAGGGTGGCGCCGACGGCGGCCAGGCGCAATGGCCGTCCCCCCAGAACCCCTGGGCTGGTACAATCCACATGTGGCCGGGCCCATTAGGCCACGGGGCCCACCTAGCGGCCCAGTCGGTGGCTTCCAACCGCCCTTCCAGGGCAACGGTGGCCTGGGCCACATTGGTCATGACGCCCTCGCCCATCTTGCCACTGTCATTCCCATGTCACGCGAAGGTCTCACCGGTGTTTGCCACGCTTGCCAGCTCGGCCGCCATGTTCGCCTCCCTTTTACCAGTTCCTTTACTAGGGCTTCGGCAAATTTTGAGTTAATTCATTGTGACTTGTGGACATCTCCCGTCGTTAGTGTCTCCAGCTATAAATATTATCTTGTTATCCTTGATGATGCTCCATTATGTGTGGACCTTTCCTTTACGCTTTAAAGCCGACACTTTCAGCACTTTATCCTACTTTTTTGCTTATGTCAACACTCAATTTGCCACTAACATCGGCAGCATTCAGTGTGACAACGGCCATGAGTTTGATAACTCCGCCGCTCACACGTTCTTTCTCACCAACGGTGTTCACCTCCGGATGTCCTGCCCGCACACCTCGCCACAGAACGGTAAAGCCGAACGCATCCTCCTCTCTCTCAATAACATTGTTCGCTCCATGTTATTTCAGGCTACCCTCGCTGGATCTTTCTGGGTCGAAGCTCTCCACACCGCCACACACCTCATCAACCGACACCCCACCAAAACTCTTGACCGCCATACGCCCTTCTTCACCCTTTATGGTACCCACCCTTCCTACTCGCATCTTCTTGTTTTTGGTTGCAAGTGCTATCCCAACCTCTCCGCCACCGCTCCTAACAAACTTGCTCCCTGATCCACCATGTGCGTGTTCCTAGGCTATCCTCTCCACCATAAAGGGTATCGGTGTTTTGACCCCCTGTCTAACAGGGTTATCATTTCGAGGCATGCCATGTTTGATGAGCATTCATTTCCATTTGCCAAGATTACTAACAATGTCACCAATGCTACTGATCTCGCCTTTTTGGAAGACTTCTCAGCTCCTGTGCAGGCCCCCATCAGAGCACCGCGCCGGTCCACCACTGTGCCGGCCCTAGTGCTGGCCATACGCTCACCACCCTCATCAGCTGGGCCGGCTCCGCTGCTTGCTCCAGCCGGGCCAGCACCGTCGGCCGGACCGGCGTCCCCGGCTGGGCTGGCGCCCCCCGTTGGATCGGCTGGGCCAACACTGCCGGCTGGGCCGCCACCGTCGGCCGGGTCAGGGTCCCCGGCTAGGCCAGCCTCCTCCTCGACGGCACCGGGGTCCTCTGCTGCGCCGGCATCTCCCTCGGCCTTGGTGGACCACGCCGGGCCATCTACGCCCCCTGGCTCTGCCCGTCTTGCTGCTTCCGGATCAGGAGGCCCCACGCTTCCACCAGTGCCTCCCGTCCCTCGACGCGCGCGCTCCGCTCGTGTGCCAGGTGCGCCGGCGCCGCTGTCTGCTCTCGGCGCCTCACTGGCCGTCAACGACCACGCCATGACGACCCGCACGAAGTCCGGCATTCGCAAGGAAGTCAACCGGCTCAACCTTCATGCCGCCCTGCTGTCTCCTATTCCCAAGACCTATCGGGCGGCCCTTGCGGACCCCAATTGGCGCGCCGCAATGGAAGAAGAGTACAACGCTCTCTCGCCAACCGTACCTGGGATCTTGTCCACGTCCTACCGGTGCCAACGTCGTCACCAGCAAATGGATCTTCAAGCACAAGTTCCATGCCGATGGCTCCCTCGACAGATACAAGGCTCGTTGGGTCCTTCGCAGCTTCACCCAACGCCTCGGCATCGACTTCGACGAGACCTTCAGTCCGGTCATCAAGCCCGCCACGGTCCGCACCGTCCTCAGCCTTGCCATATCCCGCGACTGGCCCATTCATCAACTTGACGTCAAGAACGCCTTCCTTCACGACACTCTTCAGGAGACAGTATACTGCATTCAGCCACCTGGGTTCATTGATTCCTCCTGCCCCGACATGGTGTGCTTCCTCAACAAGTCCTTGTATGGGCTCAAGCAGGCACCGCGTGCATGGTACAGTCGGTTTGCCACTTTTCTGCAGTCTTTGGGGTTCATCGAGGCCAAGTCCGACACATCGCTGTTCATCCTTCGCCGCCGTTCTAACACGGTCTACCTTCTTCTCTACGTGGATGATATTGTTTTGACAGCCTCCTCCACCGCGTTGCTTCAGTGGACCATCTCTGCTCTGCAGTCCGAGTTCTCCATGAAGGATCTTGGCCCCCTGCACCACTTCCTCGGCATCAGTGTCACTCGGCATCCCTCCGGCCTTTTGCTCAGTCAGTGGCAGTATTGTGTTGACATCCTCGAACGCGCTGGCATGGCTGACTGCAAGCCATGTAACACTCCGGTCGACACCAATGCCAAGTTATCCTCTGTTGATGGCCCTCCAGTGTCTGATCCTACGGATTTTCGGAGCCTTGCAGGTGTCCTCCAGTACCTGACCTTCACCAGACTGGACATCTCCTACGCCATTCAGCAGGTCTGCCTCCACATGCATGACCCGCGTGAGCCTCACTTAGTTGCCCTCAAGCGGATTCTTCGCTATATTCGTGGCACTCTAGACTTGGGGCTTCACCTACAGCGTTCTGCTGCCTCCGACCCTGTCGCCTACTCTGATGCCGATTGGGCCGGCCATCCTAATACACGACGTTCCACCTCCAGATATGCAGTTGTCCTTGGAAACAATCTGGTGTCGTGGTCCTCCAAGCGTCAGCTCACAGTGTCTCGCTCCAGTGCCGAAGCTGAGTACCGTGCCGTCGCAAACGCCGTCGCCGAGGTCACCTGGCTCCGTCAGCTTCTTCATGAGCTTCACTCTCCACCGTCGTGGGCCACCTTGGTCTACTGCGACAATGTCAGTGCCATCTACCTCTCCTCCAACCCGGTGCAACATCAACGCACGAAGCATATTGAGATTGATCTCCACTTCGTTCGGGAGAAGGTCGCCGTCGGTGTTGTCCGTGTTCTTCACGTGCCTACGACATCATAGTACGCCGACATCTTCACCAAGGGGCTTCCCACACCGGTCTTCACCGAATTTCGTTCCAATCTCAATGTTCGCTAACGACGTTGGGACTGCGGAGGGGTGTTAGACTATATCCGGCATGTATCTTATAATTGGCTCCTTTCCTAAACCTACCGGTACTACTTCTATAAATCGGTAGAGTGTTCTATGGAAGGTCGAGGCCTATATATATATTACTCCGTGATCAATACAATTATCGCGTTGAGTCTAATCTCACAGGGTGATCTAGCGCCCCTCGACGTCCCCGACGAGGGCCTCCTCTGGTCTAGACCGCAACCGCGAGAGCTCTGGCTGGGGCTAGAAGCCTAAAACAACCACGCCGTCTCGAATGACTGCAGCTTCTCCTTCAATTTCGACACCGACAAGGTCTCCGAATTCCTGAACAATCACGACCTCGACCACAACTGCCGCGCTCACCAGGCAAGTACCCTCCCTGCACATTAGCTGCACCAAGCCCCATACCAGTTGCAAATTGTCTCAAGTCTGAACCTTTTACTTGGCAATGGCGATGGAACTACAGGTAGTGGAGGATGGCTACAAATTCTTCGCAGACAGGCAGCTGGTGACCATACGCTCGGTGCCGAACTAATGCTGCGAGTTCAACAACGCTAGCACGCTGATGAACATGGACGCGAGCGGTGAGCCTGCTGTTCACGTTCCAGATCCTCAAGCCGTTCAGAGGCAAATCGTAGGCGAAGGACCGGCTAGCTGCTTATCGAGAGAGATTTTTGGATTTAGACACAGGCTTGTACGTAGATTTGCATGTAGAGCACAGAATTGCATTTTCTTCTTGATGCTTTGGAAGACAGAAGATAGATGATGATCTAGCCTCCAGTTCTTCTCGATGTAGCAGTATACATTGTAAAAAAAATTCTATTGTCCCTGACAAGCCGAAGTAAATTGATTATGGATGTAAAAATCTCATAAAAATTCATATAGTAAAAATATTACTACAGGTGAAACCGGTTCTACATTGTGTAATTATTTTAGCAAGTGCGGTAAGAGAAGAGAATGGGGTGTAACTATTTTACTGAGGGAGATAAGAGCAGAAGAGATCATGTATAATAAGATGCGGTGTAATTATTTTATGGGTGGAGATAAGAGAATGGCACAGTTATGCATAATTATTTGAGGTGTAATTATTTTATGGACGGACAAAAGAGGAGAACACGTATTTTTATCGAAGGTGATGAAATTATTTTATCGGTAGAGATAGGAGGGTAGTAAATTTATTACTAGCGCAGGAGATAGAGACAAGAGGGCGGTAAATTTTTTACTTAGTGCAGGGGATAGAGATAAAAGGGTAGTAAATTTTTTACTAGGCGCAGGGGCAGAAGGGGGCGTGCTCAGAACAGGAGTAGAAGGGGAAGGGAGGTGGAAACGGAAAAGACGGACAAAGGAACGGGAGTGGGAAGAGAAAAAAGGGAACAAAAAAAAGGGAAAAAAAGGAAGAAGGGAGCGCTATCTATGTGTAGCGCGCTGCGTGTTCCTTAGCGGAACAGAGAATTTATATACTTTCCTTAATCCCTGATTGTCTTCATATAAACGTACTTAATAAGTAGACAGTCTGAGTAGGAAAGAGATATAAAAATTACCGATGTACTTTGACTGTCTAATATCTTTCGTCCACAATCTCAATAGTGTAAGCGGCTGATCGGGCCGAGTTAAATCTTGTGACAAGGAAGTAGTCAATTTGGACGGCTAGGTGCTTGACCTAGATTAATTTTTTAGGGGTGATAGGACTGCTATGCCCTACCAGTCTTGTGAAGACCAGTTGCGTAGTCGGGTCCTGACCACTGTCTAGGTGGTAGGTCCTACTACGCCCTTCCGGTCGCACAAAGGCCAATGGCTTAATCCTGTCCCAACCACTGTCTGGGTTATAGGACCGCTATGCCCTTCCAGTCTAGTGAAGACCAGTAGAGTAGTCGGATCTCAACTACTGTCTGGGTAGTAGGAGCGCTATGCACTTATGGTCGCGGGAAGACCAGCAGCGTAGGCGGATCCTAACCACTTGCATGAGTGCTCGGGCTGGTAACTTGATGTGCATCTGTCGGAGGACGAAACCTCGACGGCGGGAAGTCAGGAGACCCCCCTTTGAGATTCGGCCAGGGGAGTAGTTCTCAGGTGGAGCCGGCTTCAGGTGTAGCAGAAAGATAGGCGAAGAAGACGTAGGAAAGACTGCGGGGTTCGGACCGTCCACAGCGGGCCCGGACCGTCCAAACCGCGGTGAAGCGGAGGACGGAGGCTGAAGGGTCCGGACCGTCCGAACCGGGTCCGGACCGTCCAAACCGAGGAGATCCCGCGGGGAAGACAATGAACAGCAAACACGAGGGAGACGCGAGGATTTATACAGGTTCGGGCCACCGGAGCGTAATACCCTACTCCTGTGTGTGTTTTGCTATGAGGTGGATGAATATGGTATTGTGGTTACAAGGTGTATCTAGCTCACGGCCGGAGCCGGAGAAGAAGAACAGTGGTTAGAGAGTGAGCTCGGGGGTGCAGAGCAGAGAGTTAGAAGACGGGGAAGCTCCTGTCCCCTTCCTTGGTGGCTTGGATCCTTCTTTATAGGGTCAGGGGAGTCCACAGTCCCCCGTACAGAGAGAGGTTGCTATGTCTTGTTGCACGCTTGTGGCCGCCTGCTGCACCGCGCCGGAGAGACGTCCAGTCGCCCACGCCCGCTCGCTGAGCCGTGCGGGAGGCACGCCAGGTCGCCCGGTCGCCCGCTGCGGGCGGCTGGTCTGGTCGGCCCCTTGATGGGCGGCTGTGTACGGCTACGGCAGCGCACCCTGTTGAGAAGTGAGAGTGCACGTCGCTGTGTCTCGGACTGTGCAGGGAGCAGGCCCACGGGGGGCCGTCTTGAGAATCCACGCGCGTCCCACCGGGTGGCGGGGCGCGGCACGCCCCGTCGCCTGCCACCCGGGTCTGGGGGCGGCGCCCCCGGGCACGGGGAGGCGCTCCCGGGGCCGGGGGCGACGCATCCAGGCGTGGGGGGGGCGCGCCCTGGGCCTGGACACCGTACGGGAGACACGGCCAGCTCGGGGAGGCACGTCCGCGGCCGGGGGCAACGCATCCTGGGACCGGGAGGCGCGCCCGGACCCCGGACATCGTGCGAGAGACACGATCGCAGCCGGTCGTCAGTCGAACAGGACGTGGCCGAAGATCCACGCGTCCCCGGCGACTGTGGATACCCCCAGTCCCGTTTCGCCGATAGCATCCCATGTGGTCAACACGGTTCGCATTTGTTTTACTAACTCACAAGCGTATCAAAGGGCTGTGGTGTGATGCCCGTGTTTTTGGTCCGTCGAAAAACTAATTTAAATAAAAATTAATTGCGAAATTTGACTCTTAATCAAAATTTTGATGTGCATGCTAATGTGTGGATCACAAAATTTCCCCTAATCAGTCCAAGACATCCCTCCAAAATTCCCCACTTCCCCCTAATTTCAAAAATCAAATTTAAATATTCGAAATCTCCAAATGAGTCCTAAAACAATCTCTGGAAAATTCCCAAAGGTTACTGCTCATCCGGGCCACCCTTTTTCCTCCTTGGCCCGCTTCCTTTCCTCTCCTCTCCTTTCCGCTTAGCACCAGCTTGCTTGGCCCAGTAGGCCGCCGCCTGGCCCAGCTCGCCCCACGTTGCGCCCGCCCACGCGACCACCTGTGCGTGCGGATTAAAATCTCCCGTGGGCCCCACCTGTCAGAAACTCCGAGCCCACTCCACCGTCCGCCCGGTAGCCCACTTGCGGGTGGCCACGTTTTTCTTCACATGGCCCCACCTGTCAGCCTTGGGACGACGTCGTCATCTTCTTCCTTCTGCAAACGAAGATGTAAAGAGACAAAGAATTTTATATAAGTTTGAGCCCCTTGAAGGTAATATCCATACTCCTGTTTGGTCAGGAGGTCGATGTCTTTTACTATATCAATCTCATGAATATAAATTATGGAAAAGAAATACTAATCTAGTTTGCCATTATTATCGATGTAGAGTATGGGTATGGTGGTCGGCGGCTAACTGTTATCGGGCTCCGCCAATGTCTACCAGATAAGTTTTGAGGCACTTGTAATACAAAACCACGTATTCTAGAATTTTTTTTTCATAAAACCACATGCATTTGGCCATATAGCTGAATATCTATGGTTTTATGAAAAGAAATCTGGAACATGTGGTTTTGTGTTGCAAGTGTCCTAAAACCTATGATTTTCTGAAATTTACTCCGCAATCTTTTGACCTAATTAAAGAGGGGCAACAGGGTGCTCACCAGAGACTTGTACAGTCGCCAAGAGAAGCTCTCACGGGTCACCGGCGCCGGTCGAGGGGCGTCGGTGTCGTCGGTGGCGGCGGAAGGTCCACTAATAAAACACGTATGGCTTGGTTCCATCCCATATATATATATAGATAGATAGATAGATAGATAGATAGATAGAGCGTGCAACTATATTGAGTATATGAAACGGTTTGAGACCCGAATTAAGTTTGGTGTTTGCAACTTAACCGTATTAGGAGCGCGCGTCCGAGTTCGGACTCATCACGGTTTTCGGAACGTAAAACTTAACTGGACTGTGATCGACACTATTTATCAATTGCTAAAATCCTACGGTCTAGTTAAGGTGTACAAAGTCAAGCTAAAAAAACTAAAATAGTACGATGTATATTTGAATGCATATATACGTATAGCCCAAAAAAACCTGTACATGTACTGCATGCAAGCATGTCGATCATGGTGGCTCGGTTTTGCATGCCGTATGTATGTATGTGTTTCGGCCTTGGTAGAAATCGATGCTGTGCTCGGCTTGGTGACTCCCGGTATGCCGTGTACGTTAGTGAGACCATGTGCCTGAAGTTGCGTGGACAGTCGAGCCATGTTTGCTTGCAGTCGCGCGTAGCCGCGTCAGGAGAAACGATTGGTGGCCGTGTGTTCGTCAGGCTTTTGGCGATATGTTCGGCGACTGCTTGGTTACGGACTCAGCGCAACCACCGATATTACATGCAAAGAACATATAGATCTCGGTTGTAGTTAGTAGCAAAAAATTGGACCGATCCAAAATTAAGGAATTAGAACGGCCATCTCGGTGGTGCGTTGTACAACAACGGTTTGATCGGTGTGGGTTCTCAATTCGAGACCTCGAGATCAATAATTTTCAACTATTGTTTTTTGCTGCAGTGATGTCTTGATGCCGTATTGATCCTCTTAGATGTAATTTGATAAAGATTGGGGCCATCATACTTCTGATCTAGAGGGGAATGTACTCTGGCCGGGTCGTATCTCCCGATCCAAAGTCGCTGTAATATTCCTGGTAGAAAAATCCGACAGTTGATGCCATCTCTTCGTGAATCCTCTAAATTCCAACGTCCTCTATCTAGCACCAAAATATCTGTGTATATACAAGTATAGCTGATATGAGGATATAGGGTAAGGTTGATATGAAGATATAAACGAAGATGCAAAGAGACAGAGATTTTTATATAAGTTTGGGCCCCTTGAAGCTAATATCCATACTTCTGTTTGGTCAAGAGGCTGATGTTTTCCACTATATCAAACTCATGAATACAAGTTATAGCAAAGAAATGCTAATCTAGTCTGTCATTATTGTCGATGTAGAGCTTAGTTATGGTGGTCAGCGGCTAACTGTCATTAGGCTCCTCCAATATCTACCAGATAAGATTGGGCTATGTGGCTTGTGTTGGCTTGTGTTTTGGCCTCTATTTGCTTGTCCTTTCCCCGATGGGGATCTTATATTTATATAATCGGATGCCTTCTTGTCCAATTAGAACTAGGGAGACCTATTAGGATACGAATCCGAGCAGTCCTGGTAGGACCCAAGTAGCACTATGTGCTTATTTTCTTACTAGAGACTCTTTTCTTGTCTGGTCAGGACTCTATCCATATATATGGAATTTGTTTCTGTATAGAAAATTGGTATGTTATATTCTGCCGAGGTATGTGCGTGTTTGTGGGATACTCCATATTTAATACACTAACAATTTCTAAAATTCAAATTTTTCTAAAATGTAGCTATTTCTTCACTTACTCGCTCATCTCATCCCATCACAACTATCTTACATTTAATTTATTTACCTACTTTCTCTTCTCAACCAATCGTAACCTCCTACCATTCAAATCTACCTACTTCCTTAATTCTCATTAAAACCTCTACAAATGCTTTCATTTTGGATGGAGAGAGCAACTTGTAACTACGATTGTCTATTGAAAGAAATTTTGTGTAAGATGTGAAAGTTTAGGAAAATATAGTGCTGGAACTCCTAGAGTAATCTTATATACCCTATATTGTTGAAACTATAAAGTTTCAACGTGCATTAATCCGCATCATCTAAAAGATAATAGATTGGCAGTTACAACCCACTTAATGTAGTTATATCACCTAAAAGATATTAGCTATTGGATCCCTTTCATGCTTGATTATAAGCGTCTATGCGTCATGTACAGTTGTAATTCCACGTCAACTGTTACAGAGCTCAAAATATTATCCTTTATGTATTACAAGTACAAATTTCCAAATTATTTTCTTTGACTTTTCTTATAAGTATTTCTAAATTTCCTATACAACAATTGTAATTCGACATCAACTGTTACTGAGCTTAAAATATTGTCCTTATATACATTACAAGTACAAATTTCTAAATTATTTTCTTTAAGATTTCTTTAGAAGTATTTCTGAATTTCCCGTTGCAATATATGGGGTATGTACTGGTGAATTAATGATGTCAGTGCCACTTGTTGCGGTCAGGGATATATGAGCATGATGAGCATGTCACCAGTTTGGAGATGACCCCCCGTTTTTCTTTTTCAGGATTACTAACCAAATGAAATTTGGTACTCCCCCATCTCGTAAAGGCTTTATTCTAGTCGTTAACATTTATTTCAAAATGAGTTTATTCCTATCCCCTTATCTATCCTGTTCTATAAATAAAAAATTTTATCGCTTCAATATCTTTTATCCACCCGTTAATACTATTTTTTTATTAATGAGGGGTACTCTGGTCTTTTTTCTTCATTTTAAATTTAGTCTCAATTGATGAAAGTGGAGTCTTTGTGGGACAGAGAAAATAGTTAGAAAAATTCTAAATTTAAATTTGCTAATAATCATCCCCCATTAACAAACATCATGTTATTGGCAATACTTAAGTTTGTTAATTAGCTTCACTTGAAGAAAGAAAAAAGATCCATACGTGCTATTAAAAAAGCTAGTATCAGTATCATATATGGTATTTTCAAGTAGGGAAAAAGTCTTTCCACATATTTATTTCCCTCATCAACATCAGCAATAGGAAAAAAATCAGCAACCAAAACAACGGAAAATTGCAAATATATATCATATATGGTATAGAATTTTTTTATCAACTAGCTAGCCAAACAATCTTCCGGAACATGGTAGCACACGCCGTAACAGGCCGCTGCAGTGCAGCCAAATGAAGTCAGCATGAAGAACGCCAACACGACGCCGGAAGGCCCCGACGCCGCCGCCACAACGATCCCGGAGGCGATGTATGCCGTGCCCACCACGGCCGCCACTGTGCACTGCACGCAAATCACCCCCAAAACACAAAACAATAATACATTAATAGGACGTCTTAGAATTGTAAAATTGTAAAAATATGGATTACAAAAGTTTAATTAATTAGGTGATAAGTACTTCCTTCGTTCCAAAATATAATAAATTTTAGGTTATTTAGCACATACTAAGCTTAAGTCAAAAAATTTCTTTTTAGTCACTTCAGTTATTAATTTTTGAATTTCTAATTACTTAGATTTCTTTTTCAAGCATCTGATTAACTTTGGAACCATTAAAATGATGAGAATCAAGAGAATCAGTATAGCAATGCTTATATTATGGTACAAAATTTAAATACTAAAAATACATATATTTTGGAACTTAGGGAATAAGAAATAACCAGACAACAGATGAATAGAAAAGGTAATAATAAAAAAAGTGGGGACTACCTATAAAGTTTGTGTGAGAAAATTGATATAATAAAAAGGAAGACTGTTTGGTTGATGAGTTGATGACTAACTTTGCCACCCACACATTGACTTATTATTAAAGGTGTGACAATTTACACAAAGTATGGCCAACAAATTGTTAGCCACAAGTGTGGTAAAGCTTGGCTCAAACTAAGCATATGACACGAGACAAGTAAAGTGCGGCTCAAACATACTAACGTTGTTGAGCAAGGCAGAAAGTAGAGGACTTGAAAGCCTCTCTGTCTTCTCCCTCACCCTACCCCCATTCTATCCTGACCCTAACTCCGAATTCTAACTGGCCAGAGCCACCATCTTCACTGTTGGTGTTCATTGAGACCGCTAGAGATGGAGGAGAAGCATATCAGAGCACAGATCGCAACGCAAATCAGATGGTCACAAATTTGTAAGATTATGCCCCTAATTTTCATGTGAATGTAATTTAGCAAATCCGAAAAATATCATGATCAAATAGAGAGCTTCAACTGAATTTGCGCAGCCACAATCTTGAGTAAATTTCAAAAACCCACAAGTTTTGAGGCACTTGTAACACAAAACCACGTATTCTAGAAATTTTTTTTTCATAAAACCACATGCATTCGGCCATATAGCTGAATATCTATTGTTTTGTGAAAAGAAATCTGGAACATGTGGTTTTGTGTTGCAATTGTCCTAAAACCTGTGATTTTCTGAAATTTACTCCGCAATCTTTTGACCTAATTAAAGAGGGGCAGCAGGGTGCTCACCAGAGACTTGTACAGTCGCCAAGAGAAGCTCTCGCGGGTCACCGGCGCCGGTCGAGTGTCGTCGGTGTCGTCGGCGGCGGCGGAAGGTCCACTAATAAAACACGTATGGCTTGGTTCCATCGCCTGCGCTTGTGGTTATTTTAGGTTAGGGTTTGTATGTACATCACATGTCCCGTGTAACATCGTATATATGTATGTACATATAGATAGAGCGTGCAAGTATATTGAGTATATGAAACGGTTTGAGACCCGAATTAAGTTTGGTGTTTGCAACTCGACCGTATTAGGAGCGCGCGTCCGAGTTCGGACTCATCACGATTTTCGGGACGTAAAACTTAACTGGACTGTGATCGACGCTATTTGTCGATTGCTGAAATCCTACGGTCTAGTAAAGGTGTACAAAGCCAAGCTAAAAAATAACTAAAATAGTACTCGTACTAGGGAAGTTAAACGCTCCTGGGAGTAAAAATACATAAGATGCGCACAATCATAGGAAGGTCTAATGGGCAAACCTTTGCGTGCCTGGGCCACGAGCAAATGCTTCAGCCCAGCCTACGTGCAGGCCGCCTGCAGCTGTCGCCCTGCCGCTGTCGCCGTCGCCTGGCTGCCTGGCTGCCCTGCCCTGCCCTGCCCAGCCAGCTGCCGCTGCCGCCCGCCGCCTGGCTGCCCTGCCCCGCCGCCTGCCCCGTGCCGCTGCCGCCCGCCGCCCGCCGCCCGACCCGTGCCGCCGCCGCCCGCCGCCGCTGCGAAGAGAGAGATGGAGGCGATGGGGAATAGGGGATTGGGTTGGCCGGCTGGATGGAGGCGATGGGGATGGGGATTGGGTTAGGATCAAGGAGGAGTGAGTTTATATAGTATGGGCTAATAGATTTACTGTTATTTAGGACCCGTGGGTGACTCATAGATTTAGATCCTCTCTTAAACCGACACTCATTTATAACCGAGGCTCCGACCCGACTACCCACGGATCCAATCCAAAATGATACCCACCCCCACCCCCGTAAGGACAGGTCCCCGCCGAGAACCCGGCCCCTATGAAAAAATTACCACCTCTATACCCTACACACGGACAATCGCTAAATAGCCTTTTCGTACCATCATCACATAAGAAATACTCGAGTTTAGCATTTGCTTTTTTAAAAAAAATCGTCACACAGTGCAAACAACATTAATTCAGTCATTTCATACCAGCAAAGTGTTGCATGATACCAAGACAGCGAACAAGTAAAATATACCATCTCTCTCAAGAACAGAGTAAAATAGGTGTAAAACATATCATCCATGTTTAGCATCCCACGTTCCCAAATAAGAGCAAAAGTTCTTCAGCGTTTTAATACTATGAAATATTTCCTAACCATACAGAACTTCTGTGTATGGTTGGTTAAAAAAAAGAAGGCAGTGTAAAATTCTGGAGCATTATCCAATTAAGCATATCGCTCATTTTCTGCTAGGAGCAGAAATTCTTCAACGTCTTCCTAGGTATGGAAAACTTCTGGACATATTACACAGCTGATAAGGTAGTGATAACATCTGTACAGCAAATGGTAAAAGCAAACTCAAGCTTATCTTCTTCAATGGCACCAGAGTAGTCATTGTTAACCTACAACAATAAACAATACTTATTGGTGTTAAGCATATAGGCTGGAGGCTACTAATGATGCTTGGGAGGTACGTACCTCATGTAGTAAATATCCATCATGCAGGCCCTGGAAACCATGTAAAGTAACTTGAAATCCACCGCGTGAACTATTATTGAAAATTGAACATAATTAGTGAAACCTATAAAATTAAAATGATTATAGAATGTACACCAGCAATAGTTGTACCTTCGGTTTTTTAACAAAAATACCCCAAATAATTAGCATGGTAAGGACCATCGCTAGGAATATTGCAGCAAGAGGGATAGTAGCATAAAACCTTGATCTTGTCCATGGACTCCACGGCAGAAGTCTTATGAATGCATAATGCACTAGGGTAATGCTATAGATGACAAAGTATAGTGTCAAGCTTGACACAACAGAAGTCCAAAATGATCCACGTGCTATGTGAGCAAAGACCATAGCCGTTACGCCAGGCAATCCACACACCAAAGAAATCTTAATCACAAGATCCTTCTCGGATTCACCATAACTAGACTGGTTGCTAAGCATAGATAGGAGAAATGCAACAATAAAGGGCACCATACAGGTGAGCAGCGACTGAAAAGACTTCATAAGAACATCATTTTCCTGAAATTTAATTAAGAGTGTAAATAATTAATTCTGTTGGTTTATAAGAATCGCAGAAGTACAATTTACTTTTTGCCACTCCAAAGGTGCAATTAAGAGGAAGGCATAATTTTTTTTCTTGGAGTTGCAAAAACTAAATTATTTTCAATTGGTGGACAGCCATGAGACATCATTTTCTACAATAGCAAATTTCTAAAAAATTACAATGCGAAATAGTAAGCATAATAAACAAAACTTGCTTACCTTGTTCTCGATTGTTTGAATTTGCTGACCATGTTGAGTTATATTTGAACTCATGTCTTGTTCTACTCTGATTCTTTCATGCTGATGGATAATAGAATTCTCCATTTGCACCAATCTAGAAGTGTTAAGCCTTTCTCTTGATTCCAAAACTTCAATCCTATTCTCAAGCAAATGATGATCATCATTACTGGTTTGCAACTGACTGATGGTTGATTTTACCTGCGAAGAAAATAAAAATCAGCAAATTCAGCAATAGATAAAAAGTGGAAGGTCTTATAGTACGTGTATGTCTTATGACAAACTAGCTGTTGCTGTCACCAAGGCCTATCACCACTTAATTTGACCTCAACGCCATCACCTCATCAAGGACATGCCAACATACTACCACAGCTGCAAGCCTCAAGGCCCAGATCTAGTAATATTGCTTAAATACCAGCCTCTGTCACATTGTGATGGACAATGCTAAGCAAGTCTTATAACGTGCTAGCTTGCTGCTGCTGTCATCAAGGCCTATCAACACTTGCTTTGACCTCCTCAATACCATCACCTCATCAAGGACGATGCCACCATGGTACGACATAGCGGCGGACCCAGGAAAAATATAATGGGTGTGCACATAAACGTGTCAAAACCAAAGTTTAAAGTCTTTACGCACACAAATGCAAATAAGCTCTCAATTCATCCATTTAAGAAAGCTAACCTAGGATGCAATTAGTTAGAACAGTCTTACATAGCATTCAAAAACGGTGTGCTAGTATAGCTTAGAAGCTCAATATCATCGTCATTAATCTTTAAGTATCTTGCTCAATGAATGTGACAAAACAATATAATCATCCAACCTGATCCAGGTGATGCAAAATATGAATTCTTTGGTGCCTCGCTAAAGAAAGAAAGAGTGCCCCAGCTCCTCTTCATATTTGATTGAATCAAGTTGATCCAATCATAAATCACAAATATTTCGTCAATCTTAGTTTCAGTTTTTAGTAATTCAGTCAGAAGGGAAAGCAAATGAAAACTATAATAAGAATATGTGAAGGACAACCCCTGTGCAGTTGTGCTGTGCTGAGAAAGACGATTGCATGGTTGTGGCATCCTTCTGGTCGAGGACAGTCATTGCTGTGCCTAGCCCTTGCAGCAGCCTGCATCAGCGGCTCAGCACATGGCCGTCTGAAGTCTAAACCATTCCAATGCAGCGTGGCTTACCACCCCTAATCTCTGGCCTCCTGATTGCCACAATACTGCTACTCCTCCATGGAACACTAGAGCTCTTATTGGGTCATGAGAGTGCTGCATTGATGTGCTATTTGTGTATGCTTAATGTCTGCATACATGCTTATGGTGAATTGATGATCTAATGAACTTTGCACGGTGCTTAAACATGTTCTTACAGCTGCAAGGCTATGGACTGCAAAACTCATCCTAGAATTTTCTCAAAAATTCTGGGCGTGCCAGTGCCCAGTCAGCACACCCCTTGGGTCCGCCCCTGGAACTACTATCACAGCTGCAAGCCTCAAGGCCCAGATCTAGCAAGACTGTTAAATACCAGCCTCTGCCACATTGTGATGGACAATGCTAACCTGTCACTACGGGCATTGATTTCCGAATTTGTAGATACCTCTTCATTTCTGGATCGGTAAATCTTTTCCAACTCATAAAGAGCATCATTAATCCAGCACTACTGAGAGGAATACCATAACACAACCTTCTGTTTCTTAGTTGAGGGTTCGTGGTCTAGGCCTGAAAACAATGACTTCTGGTTCAAAATTAAAACGAATCAAAGTACAATTGATCTTGATTTCTTTCAGACTCGGGTTATCTTTTCAGTTAGCTTGGTTTCAAATAAGTATAAGTAAATAAAACTCAAAGCTAATAAGAACCTAGAATTAGCCCAATATCCACCTGTATATTACAGCAGTGAAATAGGCATATGGCAACAATAAGCAACTATATATACAGCTCCAAGCCTCAAGGCCCAGATCTAGCAAGACTGCTTAAATAACAGCCTCTGCCACATTCTGATGGACAATTCTAACATGTCACTACAGGTGTTGATTCCTGAATCTGTACATACCTCTTTGTTTTTGGATTGCTAGATCTTTTCCAACTCACAAAGAGCATCATTAACCCAGCACTACTGATTGAGAGGAAAACTATCACACAACTGTTCCGTTTCTTAGTTGAGGGTTCGTGGTCTATGTCCTACTAAAACTATGACTTTTGGTTCAAAATTAAAACAAATCAAAGTATAATTGATCTTGATTTCTTTCAGACTGGGGTTATCTTTTCTGTTAGCTTGGTTTCAAATTACTTATAAACTAAATAAAACTCAAAGAACCTAGAATCGGCCCAATTTCCACCTATATATTACAGCAGTGAAATAGGCATATGACAACAATAAGCAACCATATGCATGGCATAAGGTACAAAATGTGAGGCATAATAAACAGAACTTGCTTACCTTGTTTTGGAGTGTTTGAATTTGCTGACCACAATGAGTTATATTTGAACTCATGTCTTGTTCTATGGCTGTGATTCTTTCATGCTGTTGGACAAAAGAAGTCTCCATATGCGACTGTTTGGAAGTGCTATGGCTTTCTTTGGATTCCAAAATTTTGACCCTATCCTCAAGCAAATGATGAGCATAATTACTGGTTTGCATTTGAGTAATGGTGGATTTTGCCTGACAAAAAAATAAAGATCAGCATATTCAGCAATAGATAAAAATTCGAATGTCAAGTCTTATAATGTAGAGGTGGTGGCTAGCAAGCAATCAACTCTATAGCATGTCCAAGGCCATGCCCACTGAGGCATATAGCTCCAACAATGGTGCACAAACGTTACTAATATTGCTGATATAAGCATATATCTCCATCAAACAGTCCTGCCAAAGTTCATGGCGGCACCATCAAAATGTATATGAAGCTATTAATTACAACAAACAGGACCATGCGCTGATGTTTGGATGGAATATTGGATGAGCACATAAGCTCCGCTTCATATTATTTTACGCAAGTACATGTATATGGCATTTCGTCACAAATAATTTTTAATTACAGGATTATACTATTCAGTTCACTGTAGACAAACCTTTGGTGCACAAATTTCATAAAGATCTAAAAGAAGGGTCTGCACATTGTCAGAGTGAATCATACTTCCAAAAGCATTCAAGAAATAAACCATCAGAAATTATGAGTACCTTCTCAGGTTTACGTTGAGATCAAGGGTGAGAGATGAAATACAGTTGCAAAAAGATTGCGCTTCAAAAATGCCATTTTGTTGACTTCGATAATAACTCATCTATCAATGCCCACAGGTTTCCGTTGATTGGTAATTTTAGTAATGATATATATGGCTTTACAGCTCATTCTTTAAATATAATATTGTTCAAATTTCTATGTTATAACAAGGATTTCAAATTGCATATGTTAACAAGAACTTCAAATATATATTCTAACCGATTATAACTTCAATTTACTTGCAGATTTAATTGAAGCTATCCATTGGTAGGAAAAATGGCCTAATACAACACCTTGGTGGGAAGATTCTTCGAATCATTACCCTCTAAGATGAATTCCAATCATTTTTACTTTCATTAAATCTTCTTAGTTAATTATGTGAATCTTGATAGTGAAAATCATTTACAGGGAACGTGAAGAAACAAGTAGAATTTGCTACTAATTTGGATGAAGAAGTACTAATTGGCCAAAGCAAAAGTGAAATTGTAGTAACAATTTTATCAATCAGGGTTCAGGGATATGCATCAGGACATACAACAGTAAGTATAATTCTTTACGTATTATCGATCTGGGTTCAGGGATATGCATCAGGACATACAATAGTAAGTATAATTCTTTATGTATTGTTATGAAAATTTACAAAATTGCTGCGAAGCAGTAACTTTAACCAAATTTTAACTGACTACCTACTATCTACAACATCTGCCACATGCAGAATATATATAAATTCAGAATTGCTGCATTCTTCTCGCAAAGGTATCAACCTCTTTAAGTAAAACCAAATGACACTGGAACAAAAAGATAATGCACCAATAGACAAAAAAAACTTTCATCAGTCAATATACTGGAACAAGAAGGAAAAAGGACCACAGCAGGATGATTAAATCTGTGGCAAAAAAAAATGTCCCAGACAGAAGGTAAACTTCCATACATCACACTACTATTAATTGTTGATTTCTTTAATTATTTGTTGTAAAACTTCTAGGGCGTGTAAGAAATGTCATTGAATTGAACAAGAGAAAGGTATATGAAACTGATCTATAAATTAGTTTTACTTACAAAATATTCATTTTATCAATTTTCAACAACCACTGTGCAACCGTTCAAAGGTGTTGGACCATAGTCACCCTCATCCCTTAGGGTGTCGGGAACAAGCGGACGCCGCTAAGAAAGATATACAAAGGAATATACCCAAGAATATACTCGGGAAATATGTTATGAGATATTCTATATAGTTTACCTAAATACCCCTAGGTGGGTCATGTAAACAAAGGTTAGAAGGGGAGTTTCCCCCTTCCCCCATCCATCTATAAATACCCATGAGGTGAACCCAAGAAGGGGATTCACTCTTTTATTCCCTCACACAGGGCTTAGCTCTTTCTCTTACTCCTTCTCCATATCTAAATGTCAGGTCCCAACAAATTGTATAAGGATAGGTGGAGAAAATACATTTCTCCACCTATTCCCATTTTGTTCGTGACGCAAGGTCACAACAAAAGGCAAGCATAAGTTCTCATCCAGAAGAACATTATGTAAAAAATTGCATATCACAAGCTACAACGCTGGCTTACCTGCACCTGAAGTTGCTCCATCTGCTGATCATACTGATTCATCTTTAGGTCCAGCATGAAATTATCTTGTTCTAACCTGTCCACCCTTTCCTTAAGATGGTGAACCAAATTCTTCAATTTGGAATTGTCGGATTTCAGTGTCAAATTATCCTCTTCTAACCTTGAAACTCTTCCAAGTAATTTCTCCTATAAGATGTTGGCTCATGATTAAGAAAGAAAGTGCAATATTAAACTAGGTTTCAGAAATTCTCTTGCTGAATACGAGAAGAAACCTTGTAGTATTCTAGTGATGTAATTCTTTCTTCTAGTTGAACCAGGCTGTTGTAGTAAATCTTCTCTTTTGACTCCAATCCACTGATCTTGATTTGATGGGATCTCAGAATAGCAGTAACCTCAGTGATACCTCTAGGCCCTGAATTTGGGAAGCCCAGTTCCATCCATACAGTTTCAGCTTGAGCCACGCAATTGTCACTACAGCATTAAGAAAAAAATTAAGAGCAGGATGTGCACGGAACCACCAAAACCCCAAGACGACCGATACGACTTACAAGGAGCGGATAAGAGGAGGGGAGGAAGGAATGGAGCGACCAGCGGAGCATATACCTTTCATCCTCGGACGACGGCGACGGCGAGCGGAACGGGGCCCGTGCGCGAGGGCGAGGCGAGCGGGAGCGACGCCGCCCACCGGCGGAGGAAGCAGCCGCGTCATCCTGCTCCCGCCCCGGAGACGGTGCCGGTGGAGGCTGCAGCGCTGGCATTGCGCCGCCGCGTCGACTCCGGCGACCTAGACCTCGAGGAGGATTTGGGGATTGGCCGCGGCTGCATTCTAGAAACCAAAATGATTAGCTTAGCTTAATACGAGGTCGACAGAATTACTTACGCTTAACCCAAGTTCTTAATGCTGCTTAGTTCTTCTCTCGTAGTCTCGCGAGCGTACTGTATTAGAGAGCGCGGTAATTAATGGAATATAATTAACTAAACCACATAACTAACAGTACGCTTAGTGCAGCAATTTTGACACGTTGGATGCCCCTGGTCCCACTGGAACCCCTTTACGAATAAAATATTCCTACGTTTAGGAGTACAAGTTTAAGCTTAGATTCCCTTGTTGATATTTTTATGACGTATTTTAATTTTGAAAAATCAGGATTTTTTTGGATAGTGAAAAATCAGGATTTTGATTAGTAATTATTAAGTAGTGCGCTACGTGTTACGTAGCGTGACCATAAAATTACAAGTATATTTAGTGTCACGGACCTCGAAAAATATAATATAAAATTATGTAATAAAATGTGCAAGGAATAGAACATCTCTTATGTGTGTACATATTATTATTTTTATTGTTTGTGGATCTTTATTGCATTTTCATACCAGGCTCATAAGCGCTAAAGTGAATAAGAGAAAATTCTAAAAATAATTGGTTCAGTGAAAAAATATGGAAAACTTCTCAAAATTACTACACATCATCCTAAGCATACCTGAATTTTTCCAATATTTTACAACTTAAATTGGTACCCAAATAAATCCCACAAGTCTCTTGAAATCTGGAATACAAACCTTCAATCCAGCCAAATTTGCAATTTCACCAAATTAAATCCACAGCTTATCATCCAGTGAAACTCTACCAGATTGATCTCCTATGTACCCTCTGCCACCAGTAATTTTCTCCTAGCCTAGATCATAAATTAAGCACATGAAATATTAGGTGCAAAATCCCAAATCTAAGTTGGACAGCAGCTAATCACTCTCTCATGCCATCTTTGCTTTTTCACCAGAATTAAACCACAACTAATCAAGTTTTGCCAATTGACCAATGGACAAACCAAGTACCCCTCTGTCTCTAGAATTTTTGGCCGAATTTAACTTCACCTTCTAACTTACCCAAATGGCAAGAGAGAAATTGCTTGAATGTAGCAGCCTGGAACTTAGCCTCTAGCCTTGTCTCCCTGTCTCTCTCTCTCTCTCTCTAATCGATGGACCCCACTAACCCTGGACCCACTTGATAGCCTCACAATCCTGCCAGCTAGCCAGCCACCGCTGAGAAGCCACGCCACGCGTCGGAGCGCTCCATCTCGCCAAAGACCATGCTACAGTCGTCCTTGCTCTCTCCGACCTCGCGTATTTAGGCAACCCAAGCGCCCACAGAGAGAGCGCCTTCTCCACATTGCGTTCTCCGCAAAGAACCGGCTTGAACACCATTGGAACACCGGGAACGCCGTCATCTTCCTCGGCGCCGGCGAGATCCTCGCCGTCGCGCCACTTCTCTGGTAAGCCTCACCACAAACCAAGTTCGGGAACATGACCACCACACCGTGCCTAATCCATTTTGGCCATTCCCCTCCCATGCCGTGCAGGTCGAGTTCGCCGTCGCCGCCATTGTCGTCTCCGGAGCGCCGCCGCTAGGCTGCTACTGTTCCAATGAACTCCGGTGATCCCAGGCCGGACCACCTCACCACTGACGTCACCGTGACCCAAAGAGCCAGACACCCCCAACAAATCGCCGCCGTGACACCGTGTACCGTTAGATCGAGCCCGTCTTCTTCCTCACTGGTGAACACGCCGTCGTCGTTGATTCGCTGTCTCCGGCGAGCCATTGCCCGATTCCTTGCTCTGGTGATCTCCCTAGGTCTCAACTTACCCGGTCGATGCCCTTGCTCAGCTACCCATGGACCGAAGTCCACCGCCGACGTGACACCGACAATTTCCACTGCCGCCAGGACGATCCACAAGTCCCCGCCGCCGTCTAGACCTTGCCAACCTTTGCAAGACCCTAGTGAGCTTCCTAGAGGTCCCTAGGAGCCCATGCATGCATGCAGTTAGACAGGAACAGGTAGCATCGTTGGATGCCTGTACATCCCAAAACGCTTCACCGTTTGCGCCACCACCACCGACGATTCCGACTACCGTAGCCCATGAGACCACCACCCACAGCTTCGCCGTGGACTGGACTACATTTCTTGTTTTGGCCACATCATGCAAAACCCCTAGAACGCCGCCGGCGCCAGCGAGAACATCGCCAGGCCGCTGTCGCTCTGCTTCGCCAGCCGCGCGCTGTCACCATCTCTGTAACATACCAACCAAAATAAGCTAATAAAAAGCCCTCAAAAGTAAAATCCTATGCTTTCTATATAAAGGAGTAAAATGAGAGGTAGATTTACTAAAGTAAATATTAAAAAAAGGGGGAAACGCTAAAACTTTTATAGTTAAATTTTTAATTTACTTAAAGACTTACCCTAGGTCACAATATAAAATAATAAAAGAATATAAAGCATAGCTCTGGAATCCATAAAGCAAATTTCTAAAACCTTTTGTAGGTCAAATGGAAATGGAAGTAATTCATCCAAATGGGTATAAGAGGTTTTGACCAAATTAAAATACCTTAGGATTGGTGCATAAAGATTTTAGTAGTTAATTTACAAAAACAGAAAATGTGACATGACTAAATATGTATAGATAAAAGTTTTACATAAAAATATGGAAATAAATAAATTTATTTCCATTTCATGTGTAGGCTTTCTTTTGAATTGTTTTTGGATCTTAAAGTGCATTTTCATAATAGGGTGCAAAAGCATTTGCATAGCCTAAGGAATTTTTAAAAGTAAGTGGTTTAACATAAAATCATGAGAAAATTTCTATAAGCATTTTATAACACAATTTATCTACTGTAAATTTTACATGATTTTATCACTTCAATAAGTGCCTCAATAAAATCTCCCAAATCAGCAAAACTAGAGAACTAACCAAAATAAATTGCTTAGTTCTTATTTTCACCAAATAAAAATCATAACTATTCAAGCAGTGCCTTTCAACCAAAATGTGTACCAAGATGTACCTTACAACCAGAAAATTTGGCTTGATTTAATTCTCAAAGGAAACACATGAAATGATAAGAGCAATGCACTAGGGAATAAAAGAGACAGCAGAACATTGTACCACCAAGCCTATTTCATCTTTTTGCCACAATAAAAATATAAAGCCTCTAGCTTTGGAATTTGGCAGATTAGTAAAACATATATCCATCTACACATGTGAATTTTTCCAGCCCTAGTAACCCTTTCTAACTTGGTGAAAACGTCAGTGCAACACAACTGCGTACACCACCTTCCACACTTAGCATCTAGAAAGCTTCCCTCTCATTTGTCACTGCCAAGTGGGACCCACTAGGCTCCTGGACCCACCTGACAGTCGAAGAAACCGCCCAAGCTCGCCCACATGCCCAGGAACACTGCCACGCCCTCTCCACGTGTCGGCATTACCCAAAGACACCATGGCCGACCCTCTCCACATCAAGTTCCACCATTTGGATTGATAATTCGCCATTAGCAACCTCTCCTTGACCTATTCATGTTCTCCAGAGAAACCCCAACATTCCACCTTGGGAGAGCCAGCACCAGCATCGTCTTCCCCGACACCGGCAACTGTTCGATCCAAACTGATTCAACTCCGGTGAGCCCTACTCGCTCTCGACCACGAGAACGTCATCACTGCCTCCTAATCGTTCCATTTTTGTACATCTTGCCCTAGAACTCGCCGACTGGAGTCGCCGCCGTGCACCGTCTCCATTCTACAGAGCACCGCCGCGACGACATCACTGTGCCGACCACCCCAGGGCATCTCGGGCCGAGCCACCTCGCCGCAAGCATCGTCTTGATCCTAGGAGACTCTAGACTCAACCAATCGATCTGCAACACGGTGTACTAGGAGATCGATGTCGTCTTCTTCCCCTCCGGTCAAGCCGCCGCCGCCGCCAATTCGTCCTCTCTAGTGAGCCTCCGCTTGATTCCCCACTCTAGTACCTTCCCTAGAGCTTCACTAACTCAGTCGATGCCGTATCCCCAGTCGTTGTGGACCAAAGTGATCTGACGCCTTCACTCTGTTGTTTCTGCCACCACCAAGCTACCGCTGTGCCATTCTACCTTCACCACTACCTATCCGCCATGCACAACCGTTGGGTAAGTTTCCTGGAGCCCTGAGGATGCCCGTGCATGCATTAAACTTCGATAGAACATGCTGTATCTTCCTTTTGCCGAAACACCCGAAACCACCGCCGCCTTTGCTCACCGTCAACCCTGCTCTGGCCACCACTGGACTCTGCACGGCCACCTACTGGTGCGCAAGGACAAGGTCTACCTTTTTCCTTCTAGCTACAACTCGAGACACGCTGCTGTTCGCCGCCGACGCCACCGGGAAGCTCGCCGGCCACACGCGCCTCTGCTCAGCCTCACCATGCCCTGTTCTATCTCACTGCCACACGGGCCCGTTTGGTCAGAGGCGCCAGGACGCGATTGGGAGGAGTTTGAAACCTCCAGGGTCTAACATAAAAGAATGCTTAGGCTTACAAGTAGACCCAAAGACTAAGTTGGAAATTCACAAAGTGTTGAACTTTGTTGTTGTAAAGCAAAATTTGGTTAAACCTGTACAAAAGACACCTTTATAAAATTTGGTAATAGCTAAATACTTTGGTTAATTATAAAATTTGTACTAATTTCCAAAATTCATAAATAATTCATATTAGCTCCAAATAACATGAACCCAATTTTATTAGCTTCAAAATAACTTGCCCTTTTATTTCTGTAAAGAAAATATTAATTCAAAGTAATACACAAAACACCCTTTGAGATTTGTATAATAGATGGATAATCTAAATAGGGTATAAAGGATAAAAGAATATCTCAAAATTATAGAAACTCTATCTTAACTCCAAATAAATTACACCAAATGGCAGTGAGCCCACAATGCATTTTTCCTTAAAAATATAAAGTTAAATTTCATAAAAAAAAACTTAGTCCTAGAACACACATATACTAGATAAACATATAAATACCATATACAGGCCTAGGAATTGCAAAATTCATATCTTCTAAATAAAAGTGAATAAAATAGAAATTTATTCATAATAATTCATCTAGGACCAGAACCCAACCACAGTATAAGTGCCACTCACAATAGGGTAATTTGAATATTTAATAATATTTCGTAATTAAACGTATTCATGTATAATAGCTCTAAAAACAATATTTTTTCCAAATACCAAAGAATAAATTAGAATCTCTTACACCACCGTTCTTTGAAAATAGCACTTTAATATTGAAGGGAAGAATTTGACAAAACTACCTCTTAAGGTAACTCTAAAATCCATCCAAAATATGAATGTCGTATTTTCACCAAAAAGGCTTGTAAAATTCACAACTCACAAATAAAAAGGGATAAAATAGAAATTCTTTTACTTAAATTCACCTTAGGTCAGTACCTAAACATTTCACAACCCTCATGCGTATTAGAGCATTTTGGATTTTTCGCATTATATGCTATTTATTCGATCGTACGTTAAATTTCTTTTAAAGGACAAATTCGAAGTCGGTGAAAGAGTGGACTTGGATATTGCTCTAGGTATTCAAGAGTAAGGCAAGTATTCTCCTCTCCTCCTTGAACAAGTTGAATCCTATGTTTTGGAAAATGAAATGTGTTATTTATGAAATTGCATGCGTATTTATAACTATTGGTATTTAAAATGTGGGGAATAGTAGCTATACCCAACTTGTTGCATGATCTACCTTGATAATTTTGAATTCACTGCTGGTTGTAATCCTAGGAGTGTTTAGAGTACTTCACTTGTACTCATACGGGCTTATTATTGCTTATTTAAATGCAAATTGCCTAGCCATGCTTAGAATTATGCTAAAATAGATTGTGATCACTTTATAAATGAGATTTTGGGAATTTCATAACTTCTGAACAGAGGTGAAGCCTTTGGTTATTTGTGAACTAAAATGATAAAAAATGAGATTTTAGACTTGGGCAGCAAGTGGTGTGCATATGGAGTAGTTGCACACCAATAGGGGGAGTGTTCGCCTGAGTCGATTAAGGACCGAACTCTATGTCACCCTCTATTGTTTACAGTGCAACCACATGTGTTGGTATGGGACAACCTTAGCCTATTAAATTATTTATGCGTCTAACCTTGCGTTCGGGAGGCGGTTGTAGTATAAACTACTCTTGGTGATGGTTTATAGGAGCTACCCATGTGTGTGTTTTAAAAATGTTTATGGGACAGAAATCGTCCCAGTGTGCGTGTGTTGTGTAAGTAGGTTGTTTCTCTACTTACAGCATGGAGTTGTCCAATACAACGGTGAGTGCCACGTGGGTTGTTTCGCCACGATGTTGGGTTCGATAGGCCAATCGTCTTGACGGCATTAAGAATCTAGACTTAGTGTGGGGTTTCTGCTCATCGTGCTCATGCTAGGTTAGACAAGTAGACAATATAACAGCTCCGTTGTGACCTCTAGACCACATTCAACGTGTAGAGTGTGGTGGTACCGACAGGTACCAAACAAACTAGAGAATTCACATCATGTGGGTAAAGTTGTACAAACTCTGCAGAATCAAAACTAATCGGTTAACCGTGCTTGCGGTCATGAGCGACACAGTGATGTGTCATGAGTATAGTTTTATGATTTATAACTATGTTTATAAAATTGGGATATGGATTGGTGATTTTGATGATTATGATGACTTGTTGCCGAGGAGGGTAACAAGTATGATACTTATATTATGCTGATCACCTTCTTTACATATTATACATGTTATTGCTTTACCAAATACCGTTGCAAATGCTTATGAACAAAAATTGGCTTTATGCAAACATGAAACTACAAATAGGCTTTCCTTGATTTAGAGCTTGCATGTATTGTAGGATTGACATTGCCAGTATATTATTTCGGTAATGTACTGACTCTTGCTTGTATTACTGTTGATTACCTTGCTGTAGGTTGAGTGCTACGGGAATCCGTTGCTTCTTCAAGATTGATTCTTTAAGGGGTTTACCCCTAGTCGGTTGCTTGTGGTATGGGTAGACAAGGTTTCGCTGGATCATAATATTCGGCCAATTGGCCTATGTAACTCTAAGCTTATAGACTTAGTTTATTTACTTATTCACCTATTTATTCTATATCATTGCTTAAGATGAACATGTGAGACTAGTACTTTTCCTAGGAGCTAGTCAAACACAAGTATGAGCTTGAAATAATCGAGATATTTGCTTAATAGCTGGTGTGGATCGAGTCCTCTGTGATATGTAGTCGCTTGGTCGCCACCATCGTGTGGTTTGACGGTCATATCTTGGGAGGACTGGCAAAAGCTATTCTGTTGAGTATCTCATTTATTTCAAGTTTGGCGCCATGAGTTTGTAACGTAATTGTGGTTCGCGATGTCAGGTCAGCTTTGAGGTATAGTGGTTACTGCTTTTATTTGGTTTTATTTGAGACCCCACCACTTCAAGAGTTAGCGTTGACGTGGCGAGCTGCAAATTGCGGTACAAGTCTCGGGATGTCCTCACAATCTCACTGACATGCAGGACCCACAAATTAGAACACAAGGACCTAATTAAAAGATGATTAAAACTTGAAGTATTGATTAGCAAGAATGTCTATCACTTACATGTTGACCTGATGACGTATGTGTAATAACTCAAAAATTTAAAGACTCTTAACGAAGTCACCATGGTACGTGGCCGAGGACCGCGGGATCTAATCCCTAGAACCTGAGGGGCCTCAGCACAAAAGATGTTACACTGACATGTGGGCCTAGCCGATTTAAAATCCAAAAAAATAAATAAAAATGCTTATAGCTTTATCTGTTAAACTGAAAAATTAATAAACTTATAAAATGCATAATAAATTCATTTTAACTGTAACATACCAGAATTTTGACTTTCGAAATTCTAACCAAAATAAATTAACAAAAAGATCTCGAAAGTAAAATCCTATAGTTTCCAAACTAAGGAGCAACGATAAGAGGTTTTGACCAAGTTAAAATACCTTAGGAGTGCATAAAGATTTTAGGAGTTAACTCACAAGAAACAGAAAATGTAATATGACTAACTATGTATAGATAAAAGTTTGACATAAAATATGGAGATAAATAAATTATTACCATTTCATGTGCATACCTTTTTCTGGATTGTTTTTGGATTTTATATTGCATTTCCATAATAGGAGGCGTATACATTTGTATAGCCTAAATAATTTCTAAGGAGAATAGGTCTAACACAAAATTATAAAAAATTTCCTAAGAGCACTATACAACATAAATTGACCCCTGTAAGTTTTACATGATTTTATCACTTCAATAAATGCTTCAATAAAATCCCTCAAATCAGCTAGACTAGGGAGCTAGCAAAAACTGAATGGGTATACTTCTAAAATTCACCAAATAAAAATGAAGACTAATTAGACAGAGCCCTTTTGCCAAAGTGTGTGCCAACATGAACCCTACCACCAGGAATTTTGGTTTAATTTATCTCCCAATGAAGTCACATAAAATGATAAGATCAAGGCACTGGTGAAATAAATGAAACTGTAGAGAAACTGGATCAACAACCCTAATTTGCAAATTCACCAAAAATAAACCAGATCACTTCTAGCAACAAAATTTGTTCAGCAGGTTAATCACATTTTTATTTATGTCCAGTAATTTTTACCAAATTTTATCAATTCAATAAATATCTGAAACAAAAATTTTGGATTCAGCAAGGCGGAGAATATTTTCCCTGCAGACAGCCTATTTGGCATTTTTTCCAGAATTAATCCATCAAACACCTGCTCACCAAAATTTACCAGAACCTGGATTAGATTGTGAAATAATTAAATTAAAAATCTCAGTACATTATTCACAAATTTTGTACATAAAATAATAGTCCCAATCTCAGTGACTCAGACTAGTGCACAGCAGAAACTGATTTTTGGCCGAACTTTACCATTTTCTCCAGAGAAATCTACAAGTTCCACAACTTTAAATTTTGGCACAGAGCTATCCAATACCACCTACTGACCACAGTAATTTTTCCCAGATTTATACCCCTTGGCAACTTAGTAAAACACCTGAGTAAAAACTGCATGCTTGACAGCTAGCCAGACTTAGCTTCTAGATGACTCCTCTCTCATTCTTCACTGCCATGTGGGCCCCACAGACATCTTGGACCCGCTGGTCAGTCACAGACACCGCCTAAGCTCGCTCTCCATGCCAGGAACACGCCACGCCACTTCCCCACGCGTCGGCTATAACCAGAGACACCACAGCCGATCTCTCCAGGTCAACTTCCTCCATTTGACCGGCCACCTCGCCATCATCTTCCTCCTCTCTCCCTCTATCTGTTCCACGGTAAAACCAAGAGAAATCACCTAGGGTTCGCCGGGAACGGCACCGTCTTCCCCGACACCGGCAACTGTTCGATCCAACTCGATTCAACTCTTGTGAGAGCTGCCCTTCGCTACCCATAGGAACGTGATCACCATCTCCTAACTGATCCATTTTTTTATTGCCTTGCCCTAGGAACCGCTGGCCGAAGTCGCAGCTGTCGGCGAAACGGGAATGGGGGTCCCACATTCTCCAGGGACGCGTGTATCTTCGGCCACGTCAGCTCCTCCGGGGCCCATATCCCGCACAAGTGGCAGCCGGCTACGACTATTTACCCCGTTGTGTGCCTGGGTCATTCCCGGGTACGCTTCTGGATCATCCCCAGGCCCGGGTGGCGCTTCCCGAGCCCGGGACACATAGCCTCGGTCCCCGAGGGGCTCGGTGCCTTGTGTGCACGGAAGGATCGAAGAACTCTCCGCACCGGGCACTAGCCTCACTCGAGCGGATCAGCTCCCCAACTACCCACATTAATGACGAGGCGACGGGGAGTGATGTGCCTGTCGCCTGCTCAGGCATGCGTGGACTCTCATGATGGCCTCCCGTGGGCCCGCTTTCTGTCCAGTCAGAAGCCTTTTGACTGAGGGCTTCCATTTTCCACGCTCTGACAGCGGAGCCGTGCACAGTCACATCTCCATGCTCCAGCCGCTCATAGCAGCCCGGCGACATGCTGACCGGACGAGCAGCACCAACTCTGGCGTGGCAACAGCAGGCGGACATATGCAAAAGGACGATCATACTTAGAAAAGCTCTCTCTCTCTCTTGCCAGGCACTGTGGACTCCCCTTGTGGATGATAAAAGGAGGACCCATGCCAACAAAAAAGGGGAGGTTCCAATCGGCAGCTTAGAAAGACTCGGGTTGAAGTGAGATCAGGGAGAGCTCGAGGGCCCGACCAGTCAAATCTCTGCCCGGCCAGTTCATTCCGTTCTAGGGCCCGGTTTCAGTTCCAAGAACTCGAGTTCACCTTGTAAGAACAACCATTTTCATCTCCCACACAGCAAAACATATACAGGAGTAGGGTATTACGCTCCTGGCGGCCCGAACCTGTCTACTTCTCCTGTCTCCCTTGTGTGTCATCAACCGGACGCCGCAAGCCGTCCTGTGAACAACTCCCCTGGCCGAACTCAAAAGGGGGGTCTCCAAACTCCCCGCGGTTGGAGTTTCCACCTCCGACAGCTGGCGCGCTAGGTAGGGGGAGTTTTTCTTCCAGGCGACACGCCGGCGTCCCCAACACCGACGCTCTTCATGGCAGGAGGCCATCGTCCGCGGGACTCCGACGAGGAGTCCGGCGGCTTCACCCCACCGGGCAACGTTAGCCCTGTGGCGAGCCCGCCACGTTCCCCCTCCTCATCTTCCTGGGGACGCGCGGCGCGTGCCTGGCGGGCTGAGCTCGCCCCGTGCCGGCCTGGTTGTGCGGTCTTGGCCCCTTCCCTTGCGGAGGGGGCCGGCAAGTGCCCCGCTAGGTCTGCCGCGGTGTCATCCATAAGGCGCAAACGGACGCGCCGCTCCACGGCGCGCCGTGGCCTCAACTTTCAATCGGCGACGCCGCAGGGAGCCCTCTTGGTGGCAGAAGTCCTCCTGCGCCACCCCCCGGCATTTACCTAGGGCGGAGGCCGGGAGCGGCGGTGGCTCAACGAAGTCGCCGACCTTGTAGGCGCGGCCCATCGCCGGGTCGCCGCCGACAGCCGTGCAAGGGCTGGGAGCGCCGACCACACGACTTCTAGCGCGAGCCGGCCCACCGCCCTGAACCAGAATCAAGCCCAGGGCGCGGCGCCTCGCGCCACGCCCGGGACCAAGAATGGCGCTGGCGACCTCTGTAGCCGGCTAAACAGGAGGCGGGCCCATGGGGACGCCCGGGTCACAATGGAGCGGCAGCGCGAGCGGCGCGCGGACGCCGCTAGGCGTCCCGAGGCCCAAGCCTCCAACTCCAACCCACCGACGGGAAACCGTCGTCCATCGCCCGAGCCAGCTCAGTACGGCTGCTCAGGTTGCCTGGCGCTCTCCCCAGGCCTCCGACAGGTGCGCTGGCCGGCCAAGTTCCAGCCCAACTTGCCGGAGAAGTACGATGGCTCCGTCGACCCCACGGAGTTCTTGCAGATCTACACTACTGCCATCCAGGCGGCGGGCGGCGACGAGAAGCTGATGGCGAACTACTTCCCCGTCGCCCTCAAGGCCCAGGCTCGTTCCTGGATGATGAACCTCCCCGAGGGGTCGATCTACTCGTGGGAGAACCTCTGCCACCAGTTCGTGGCAAACTTCCAGGGCACTTTCCCACGCCCTGGGACCGAGGCGGACCTCCATGTCCTACGTCAGGGCAAGGACGAGTCGCTGAGGCACTTTCTACAGCGCTTCAGTCAGGTCCGCAACACCATACCCCATATCGCCCCCCACGCGGTCATCCACGCGTTTCGCTCGGGCGTGCGCGACAAACGCATGCTCGAGAAGCTGGGCACCCGCGATGTCCAGACCGCGGCCGAGCTGTTCAGCCTCGCTGACCTCTGCGCCCGCAAGGAGAAGGCCCGGGCGTGGAACAAGCCATGCCCTGAGGTCCCTGCCCAAGGCCCTGGAGAGGATGGCAAGCCCTCGCGTTCTGCTTCACGTCGGAACAGGAGGAAGCGCCAGAAGGAGGCCGCCGAGAACTTCGCCTTGGCGGCGACGGACGGCCCCCGGCGCGACATAGCCCGCGGGGACGACAACGGCGGCAAGCAGCAAAAGGCCGCACGAGCGCCGCCGCCGCCGGCAGCAGCTCGGAAGTGGTGCTCCGTCCACGAGACGGACCGCCATGACCTTACGGAGTGCCGCGCCGTCCAGGGCCTGGCCGAGCGCGTCAAGAAGTCCTAGCAGGAGCAGGCAGAAGCCAAGCCCGCTCCCGATCCGGAGCAGCCTCTCGAGTTCCAAGAACCCGAGAACGTCCTCGCCATACTCGATGGCGGGGCTCCCACCCATTCCTTGCGCCGCGGCTTCAAGGCCATGAGGCGCGAGTTGCTAGCCGCGACCCCGGGCCCAGCGGCGTCCCGGAGGCTGAAATGGTCAGACACTCCGATCACCTTCGGCCCCACGGACCATCCGGCCCGGATACCCAAGGAGGGGCAGCTTGCCCTGGCTGTCTCCCCCACTATCTGCAACGTCAAGGTGGGCCACGTCCTCGTCGACGGGGGCGCCGCCCTCAACATCCTTTCCCCCGAGGTCTTTGAGAAGATCAAGGCCCCGGGGACGAGCCTCGTGCCCTCGTTGCCCATCATTGGGATTACGAAGGGCCTTACTTGGCCTCTCGGCCAGGTCTCGTTGCCCGTTACCTTCGGTGACCATGGCAACTTCCGCACCGAGCGCATCGTCTTCGACGTTGCCGAGTGCAATCTCCCCTACAATGTGGTCCTCGGGTGCCCCGCGTTGGTGAAGTTCATGGCGGTGACGCACTATGCGTACCTGACCATGAAGCTCCTGGGCCCCTCGGGCCCGATAACTGTTCTCAGGGACGTAAAGGCCGCCCTCTCGTGCGCCGAACAGCGCGTGGCCGACATCACCCCTGCAGCTCCCGGTGCGGCGGGCGGCTCGGGGCCCTCGCTTCCCCGTGCCCCCAAGCCGCGCATCGTCGCCGCCGACGCGGAGCTGGTTAAGGAGGTCGTCCTCGGCGATGACCCCTCCCGGACCGTCAAAATTGGCGGTTCGCTGGGCAACAAATAGGAAAGCACGCTCATCGCCTTCCTTCGGGCAAACTCCGACGTTTTCTCCTGGCAACAGTTGGACATGCCCGAGGTCCCCAGGGGGGTGATTGAGCATCGCTTAGCCGTCCGCGCGGGCTTGCGCCCGGTGCGGCAGAAGGTACGATGGCAGGCCCCGGAGCTCCAAGCCTTCATCCGCGAGGAGATCGACAAGCTTCTTGCGGCCGGCTTCATCCGCGAGGTCGTGCACCCGGAGTGGCTGGCCAACCCAGTCGTCGTCCCCAAATCCAACGGAAAGCTGCGCATGTGCATAGACTACACCGACCTCAATAAGGCTTGCCCCAAAGATCCGTTCCCTCTGCCCCGCATAGACCAGATAGTTGACTCCACTGCGGGTTGCGACCTTTTGTGTTTTCTAGATGCTTACTCAGGTTATCATCAAATCTGGATGGCGGAGGAGGATGAAGAAAAAACTTCTTTCATTACCCCTCAGGGGGCTTATTGTTATGTTTGCATGCCTTTTGGGTTAAAGAATGCTTGTTCCACATTTCAGCGTGCTGTCCATATAACGTTTGAATCGCAGCTAGGTCGCAACATGGAGGCCTACGTCGACGATTTGGTGCTGAAGTCGCGCGCCCTCGCCACCTTGCTCCACGACTTGGCCGAGACGTTCAACAACCTTCGGTCCACGAGGATGAAGCTGAACCCGGACAAGTGCGTCTTTGGGGTCCCGGCCGGCAAGCTCCTCGGGTTCCTCGTGTCCAGCCGTGGCATCGAGGTGAACCCGGAAAAGATAGCGGCCATCGACCGCATGCGCCCCCCGACGAGGCTCCGGGAGGCCCAGAGGCTGACCGGGTGCGTGGCCGCGCTAGGTCGCTTCATCTCCAGGCTAGGGGAGCGTGCCCTCCCCCTATTCAAGCTTCTCAAGAGAACCGGGCAGTTCACATGGACGGAAGAGGCTGATCAAGCCCTCGACGAGCTCAAGAGGTACCTAACTACGCCCCCTGTCCTCGTGGCACCGGCACCAGACGAGCCCTTGCTACTCTACATCGCGGCAACCCCGCAGGTGGTGAGCGCGGTGCTCGTCGTCGAGCACCCCTTGCCAGACAGGCGCGCGGCCCGGGATCCGCTTCCTGGGCGCGCCACCGTGGAGCTCGAACCCGGGCAGCCTCACCAAGGCCAGTACGAGTCTGGGGACGCGGCGCCCGGGACAACCTCAACATTTTCACAACCAGACAGGCGCGCGACCCGGGATCCGCCTCCCGGGGCCGCCACCGTGGAGCCCGAACCCGGGCAGCCTCGCCAAGGCGAGTGCGAGCCTAGGGACACGGCGCCCGGGACAATCTCAGCATTTTCACAACCAGATGGGGCGCAATTACCCGGACAGCATCGCCTTGGCGAGAGCGGGTCTGGGGAAGTCGTCCTGATACGTTCCACATCCCAGCCCAGGCCCCTGGGTCCCGGGTACATACCAACCACATTCTACCCAGGGCCCCCGGGTCCCGGGTCCATATCTGTTCCCGTAGGCGAGAGCTCGCTCCCTTCCGGGGGAGCTGAGCCCGAGCTCCCGGCCCCCGTCGGGCCGGGACCGGGGAGCACGCAACAGAAGCCGGTGTACTTCGTCAGCGAGGTACTTCGGGATGCCAAATCGCGCTATCCCCAGGCGCAAAAGATGCTCTACGCGGTCCTCATCGCATCCAGGAAGCTTCGCCACTACTTCCAGGCGCACAAGGTATCCGTGGTCACGTCCTTCCCCCTCGGGCAGATATTGCATAACTGGGAGGGAACGGGCCGTGTTGCCAAGTGGGCGGTCGAGCTCGCTGAGTTTGACCTCCATTTCCAAGCGCGCCACGCCATCAAAAGCCAAGTCCTGGCGGATTTTCTGGCGGAGTGGATGCCGGGGCCCGAGCCGGATCCTGTGCTGGACACCGGATTCCCGGCCCCCGAGCTGGCGCCCGATCTGCGCCTCTACTGGACAATGAACTTCGATGGCTCCTGCGCCAGACAGGCTTCTCGCCCCAGCGCCGGTGCCGGGGTGGTCCTCGTATCCCCTGCCGGGGACGAGTTCCGCTTCGTCGTCCACCTCAACTTCGGAGCCACCAACAACATGGCCGAGTACGAGGGCCTTCTCGCCGGCCTCCGGGCAGCGATAGCCCTCGGGGTGCGATGGTTGTGCGTGCAGGGCGACTCTGAGCTCGTCATCAACCAGGTGTCCAGGGAGTACCAAACTCTGGACCCCCAATTGGCCGCGTATGTGGACGAAGTGCGGAGGCTTGAGCGCCATTTCGACGACCTCAGGCTTCGCCACGTCCCTCGTTGTCGCAACCTCGCCGCCGACGAGCTCTCAAGACTGGCGTCCTTGCGGGCGCCGGTCCCCCTGGGAGTTTTCCAAGAAGCCCTCGAGGCCCCCTCGGCAGCCTCGTCCGGGATTTTGGGAGCCACCCCTGAGCTCAGGCCCGAGACAGACACGCACGCCCAGTCCCAGGACTTGGTCCTTGTGGCCGGACCCAACGCGTCTTCTTGGATGGGCGAGATCCGGGCATACCTTCTCCGAGCGCATCTCCCCGAAGATGACGCGGAAGCCGAAAGGGTGGCGCACTTGTCTAAGCGCTACGTCATGGTAGATGGGGACCTCTACCGGCGTGGCACCAACGGCGTCCTACTCAAGTGCATCCCGCGCGATTCCGGCATCGAGATCCTCGCCGATATTCATGAAGGGGAATGTGGCAGTCACGCCGCATTCTGATCCCTGGTCGGTAAGGCTTTCCGACAAGGATTTTATTGGCCCACGGCTTTGCAAGACGCGTTCGACCTCGTCTAGTGATGCCACGCGTGCCAGTTCCATGCCAGGCAAAGCCACCTACCGGCACAGGCACTCCAGGTGATCCCCCTGTCCTAGCCCTTTGCGGTTTGGGGACTCGATATCCTCGGCCCTTTTCCCCGGGCAGTCGGGAGCTATCAACATCTATATGTAGCCATCGACAAATTCACCAAGTGGCCGGAGGCATTCCCTGTAATCAACATCGACAAGCATTCGGCGCTCAAGTTTATTCGGGGAATCACCTGCCGCTTCGGGATCCCCAACCATATCATCACCGATAACGGCACGCAGTTCACGAACGAGCTCTTCGGCGAATACTGCTCCGATGTCGGCATCAGGCTCTACTTCGCCTCTCCTGCCCACCCTGCCAGCAATGGGCAGGCTGAGCGGGCGAACGCCGAGATCCTGCGCGGCCTCAAGACAAGATCCTACAACAACCTCAAGAAGCATGGTGTCAAGTGGATCGACGAGCTTCCGGCGGTCCTGTGGGCGAATTGCACCACGCCAAGCCGGGCGACCGGGGAGACCCCGTTCTTCCTGGTGTACGGAGCCGAAGCTGTCCTGCCGTCAGAACTTACCTTCGGCTCTCCCCGGGTACAACGCTACGGCAACGGCCTCGACCACGACGCCTTGCAGCACGACAACCTCGACTTCCTTGAGGAACGAAGGCGGCGCGCCTCGCTCCGTGTCGCTCGGTACCAGCAGAGCCTTAAGCGCTACCATCAGCGTAAGGTTCGGGCCCGATCACTCTAGGTCGGGGACTTAGTCCTCCGCCGTGTCCTCACACGTGCCGGAAAGAATAAACTTTCCCCTATGTGGGAAGGCCCCTTCCTGGTGATCGGTGTCCCCCGACCGGGCTCGGTAAGACTGGGCCAAGAGGACGGGACCCCGCTTCCCAATCCCTGGAATATCAAGCATCTTCGCAAATTTTATCCATAAACGTATCCTATAATTTACAGGATGCTTGGGCCAGCGCCGGGTTTCTCCCAATCTCGGCACTGGCCGGGGGCCCCCATATGTATCCGCCTTCATATATAGTTTTTTAATATCCTTCCCGGTCTCGCGCCTTTCGTCTTTTTCCGAGTGTTGCGTTCGTGGCTGTCTCACCCCCTGGGGGCATAATCGGGCCGCGCCCGTACGGCGGCTGGGTTTTGCGCATAATCATTAGTTCCCTACCAACGGGCTGCCGTGTCCCCACGTGGCGTTGCTGAGTCCACGGGACCGTGGTGGCGCCCCTCCGCGCGGTGCCCCAGGTCCCAACGGCTCCGGTGCCCCGACTGGCTAGCCTCGGGATCGGTTTTTTTGGAGGTAGGGGGTAAAATGCTTATGCGTGATCTTTTCCTCCGCACGGTCGCGACCGCGAGGACACCTTCGGGAGGTGGTCGACACCACGATTCGTAGCATGGAATGGACAAAGGAACGAGCCAAGTACTCTCACAATTCACTGTGTGCATGTTAGACCCTTCCCCGGCAGGCTTAAGTAGGGTGCTCGGGTCAGCGCCACGGTAACGTGCCTCGGGACCGGGAACGTCCCCAGGACCTGGGGCCCGAGGTGAATGCACCCGGGGAAGGCGTTTCCGGGCCCGGACGGTGCTCGGGCCCCATCCCAGATTCACATCCGGCGCCGATTTCCGGCCCGGGGGCTGGCAACGCTCCTGGCCCCGGGGTCATGCTCGCGTGGCCACACCACGCTTTTCAACATCCAGATACGTAATCTTATTCAACTTTAAACTTCGCTCGAATTTCTATCCTTCCCCGTTTGTATGGCTGCGTGTTTCACTCTCCTTGGCCCCGGGGGCAAAGCGGAATTTGCCGAAGCCGCGCGCGTGGGCCGCTGGGTTAGTGCTGCCCCGGTTGCTGAGGCCTGATGGCCGGGTCGTGGACCGCGCCCTGGACACTGTTGATGCCCCGGGGTCTCGGGCGGCGCCCCCCGTCGGGCCAGCCTAGATTCCCGGGGCGGGCAGTGGTGCCTGGCCAGGCCAGCTCCACCCCGACCACCGCCAACGCGCCGGGTGCTTCGCTGTCTGGCGACCCCGGGCACGGTCGAGGTCGGTCCCCGAGAGGCTCCTGGCGAGTCAAGAGGCACGAGCTTAGCGCTACGGCCGTACCTAACCCACGCCGGACATTTTTTCGTGTTTTCTCCCTTCTAGCAGTCTGTTCCCGCGGCCTCGCTGCGCTCCCTGGGCCAACGGCGCCCGGGGGCACGGAGGGCCCCCGGACCCGGAAGACGGAAGGGGTCGAACCTACAGACTTTACCGCTCCGCGAGACTCGCGCCCGGTTCCTCGTGTCTCCCGGGACCGAGTCCCCGGGCCGGTCCCCAGGCCGAGTGACTATCACATTCGCTGCCCTCGGGGACCTAGCTCCCGGGGCAGGCAGCTACCCCAGGCCACGGAAGAGAGACTTAGGCGCTACGGCCGTTCACGGCCGCTGGTGGTCGGAGCCGGACGGCGCCGGGTACTCGGCGTTCTCGGGCTTGGGGAATCAGAAAGAAAAAGAAAAACACCACGACAACTACAAACACTGCACCTCCGGGGCGCGGGGCCCCGAATATAAGCAACTTCCAGTACAATAGGCAAAGGTACGAAAACGCAAACATAGTTATATACACATATGAATGTTTTTCTTTGTACAAGATAGGTGAAGTCAAAACGCAAGCATGCGCGGACGACCAGAGACGTCGTCGCGCGGGCGGAGATCACTCATCGTCCTCGGACAGGACCCTGGGAGGCGTTAAAAGGGGCCGGCCTCTTCGCCGGATTCGTCGGTCCCCAGATCCTTGAGGTGCTCCCCCCGGTCGAAGAACCTGGCCACTGTCGCAGCGGCGTCGGCCACGGCTTTCCGAGCCTCTTCTTCCCTTTCGGCGGGGAATCCCTCCAGCACCGGGGCCAGGGAGAACTCCGCGTCCCGCGCCCGGTAGCACCCGAGGACGTACTCCACCACCCGCGTGGCGAGCTCTGTTCCCTCCTTCTCCAGGACCTCATGAATTCGCTGGGGAAGCAAGTCCAGCGTATGCAGCAAGTCGCCGAACTCCACCAGCTCCTGACCGACCCTGATGGGCCCCCCGGGCTTCTGCGGAGGTGCACGGATGCCGATGCCCTTGAGACACCCCTGGACCCTGGAGCCGTACCGCCCCAGGCAAGCTGCGATCTCGCTGTCGAGGTCCTTCCGGAGGGCGAGGCTATTTCGTGCCAGTGTCAACCGCTTCTCTGCCTTGGCCAGCTTCTCGGCTGAGCCGGCCGCGCTTGCCGATGACGGGGAGCTGCTTGATGCGGCCTGCACGGCGGCCCCGCGCGCCACGGCCTCGAAGTCGGCCGCGCGTTTCCGGGAGGCCTCCATCTCCGCCTGCCGGGCCTCGGCAGCCTTCACCGCCGCCTCCCGCCGGGCCAGGGAGTTCTCCTTGTCCTCCAGGGTCGCCTCTCGCGTCCCGAGAGCCTCGGCTTTGGCGTCCACGTCGGTGGCCAGCATCTTCGCCTGCTCTGCCTCGCGTCGGTGGTCGGCCTCCCACTCTTCGAGGTCTTCTTCCCAGGACACCAACCTCTTCTCCTTGCTCAGGAGGCGGCTCATGCCGTCCTGGGCCATGGCACTGGAAAGCTTGGCGGCCTCCTCGCTGATCACCACGGCTTCCTCCTGCGCGCTGATCGCACGCTCCCGGGCCGCGAGACCGGCCTCTTTGCCCCGGAGGCAGTCCTCCCGAGAGGACATCTCCTTCTCCTGCGCCTCCATCTCGGACCGGGCACGGGAGGCCTCGTCGGCGGCAAGCTTGGCGGCGGCCTCCAGTTGGGCGATGCGCCTCTCTGCCGCCTCGACCTCCTACCGGCGGGTCGCCACGATGATTTCGGTGGCGACCGTACGAGCGGTGAGCCCCTCCATCGCCACTGCGATCGCTGCTCGCCTGCTCTCGAGTTCCGCCCGGAGCCGAGCGGACTCGTGCTGCTCCCGACGGGCTGCCACCTGTACTTGGCCGGCGGCGATCACTAGCTGCCCCAACGCGGTGTGCAGCGTCTCACGTCCGCGCGCCGCGCCTGGTCATTGGGTAGCAAAAAGGACCAGGGCCCGCTCCCCCCTCGCAGGACACGGCTGGGCCCTGGCGTCCCCTTGTCCCTCGGCAGCAGGAACTTCAGTCGGCTCCGCGGGGGCCCACTCCGGCGTGGCCGCCGTGGCCTCTATATTCACCACCGCACTCGGCGATGGCGGGGGCGTGGCGGGACACGGCGGCACCATCGCGCGTCCCATACCGCCTACGGCGGGCTGCGGCGCCATCGTCGGCCCCTGGCTCTCCTATAAAGGCCGAAACCAGACAGATAAGAGCTAGGTCAAGAACACAAGAGAAATGTGCTAGCGAGGAGAACCGAATGGGATCGAAGCGCTTACCTAGCCTGGGGCCCCTTGAAGCTCCACGACTTGGGCCTCAAAAGTGGCCAGCTGCCGCCGCGGAATCCCGTCTTCCCTAGAGACGCGCTCGGGGCGGCGATGCTGGCTGGAGCTTCTGGCGCTTCCGACGCTGGCTCAACATCGCCCCTCGTGCCTGTGGGGGTCTCGCTGCCCCCCACGTCTAGGACCGCCTCTGGCCCGGTCCCGGGGACCCGGGTAGTCGGCCCTAGCTCTGGGGACAGGACCCGAGCAGCGCTTGTTGGCGCCACACAAGCAGTGACCGTCACAGTGGTCCTGGTCCGCCTGGGGTCCGCGCGGCTCGGGGAGGTAGCGGCCGGGACAACGGCCGCGGGGGCGACTGTCTTCCCCTTTTTGGTCGCCGCGAGTCCTGAATTGGGCCCCGCCGGCCGCTTTCCCTCCTTCTTCGACAATACCAGCTCTTCGGCCGGCACATCTTCTCCCTCCGAGGCGTCGAGTACCTCGACGATCTTGGGGGTGACCTGCGAGACAACGATGCCCACAGCGTCGAATCGCGGGAGATCCTTCTGGATCTTCGCTCGCCCGCGGTCAGTGCAAAGCGGCGTCACGCCGTCCGGGAGCGCGCGGTCCACCGCGCCCCCTCCTTCTAGTGCCGACGCCATCAGCAGGCCCATCGCCGCCTCGCTCAGGCCGTCGGGGTGGGTCCAGGTGATGTCCTTGGGCCCGGTGTATAGCCAATAGGCCCGGGACCTCCTGTTGAGCGGCGCCAATCGCCGGCTGAGGAAATCGCCGACGACCATATACGCATTCAGCCCGGCCGTCACCGGGCGGGCGATGCGTGCCAACACTGGCGCTAACCGCGCGTCTTCCGGCGGTGACTCGGTCCAGCTCTTCACCTTCTGGGCCGCCTCGGCCGGGAGCCGGAGCCGGTCGTTGGTGTCGACGCCGATGTAGACCCAGTTCTGGTGCCACAAATCCCATTTGTTCTTCAGCACCATCGAGATAAACTCGACGCCCGGGCGGCCGTGGAAGTACACACAGCCTACCCGCTCCGGCAGATCGGTGGCCTTGTTCTTCGGCGCGCTCTTCATGGTGAAGTAGCGCCGGAAAAGGTCCACCGAGGGCATGATGCCCACAAACATCTCGCACAAATGTGCGAAAACCCCCAACACCATCATGGCATTGGGGGTCAAGTGCAACATCTGCACCTGATACGTCTCCAGCACCTAGAGGAAGAAGTCAGAGAACGGCGGAACTAACCCGCCGACCGTGTAATCAACGAAGTACACTGCTTCATTGGGCTCCTTCGGCGCCGGCTTCGACTCGCCGGGGCGCACCTCAATCGCCGCCCTCCACTGTGTGGCAACCGACATCATCCTCTTCACCCGCTCCGCCCCGGCGTCATCATTCACGCGCGATTGCGGGATCGCCCCACCGTCCAGCGGCCTTACCCCGCGGCCGGCGCGTGGCATCGCGAAATGCAGTGGCGAGAGTGGTTGAAGGAAGAAGAAAGCGAGGAGAAGTGCGTAAGAAAGGGGGACCTGGGCTCTGGACGCAAAGAGCAACAGGAGCGGCGGCGATTCGAACTTGGCAATGGGGAAAGCCAGCCGTTGCCCGCTGCTGCTTATAGCCTCAGAGAACCCGTGGAGCGCCGCTTCGAGTCCCCCATTACGGCCCTCGAGTTGCGGGCCGAAAGTGGAAACTCTCCTCTCGTCTCGTCCCATCCCGGGCGATTATGGCGGCCTCGTCTCGTTTTCTGTTAAACCTGGTGGGCCCCGTGCCTTTTCGTTTCCCCGAGATATGGTCCTGTTCCTGCCCGGATTAAGTCCCGGTCGAGCAACAGGCCCAGGGGCCACTGTCGGCGAAATGGGAATGTGGGTCCCACATTCTCCAGGGATGCGTGGATCTTCGGCCACGTCAGCTCCTCCGGGGCCCATATCCCGCACAAGTGGCAGCCGGCTACGACTATTTACCCCGCTGTGTGCCTGGGTCATTCCTGGGCACGCTTCTGGATCATCCCCGGGCTCGGGTGGCCCTTCCCGAGCCCGGGACACATAGCCTCGGTCCCCGAGGGGCTCGGCGCCTTGTGTGCACGGAAGGATCGAAGAACTATCCGCACCGGGCACTAGCCTCACTCGAGCGGATCAGCTCCCCAACTACCCGCATTAATGACGAGATGACGGGGAGTGACGTGCCTGTCGCCCGCTCAGGCGTGCGTGGACTCTCATGATGGCCTCCCGTGGGCCCGCTTTCTGTCCAGTCAGAAGCCTTTTGACTGAGGGCTTCCATTTTCCACGCTCTGACAGCGGAGCCGTGAGCAGTCACATCTCCATGCTCCAGCTGCTCATAGCAGCCCGGCGACGTGCTGACCGGACGAGCAGCACCAACTCCGGCGTGGCATACAGCAGGCGGACGTATGCGAAAGGACGATCGTACTTAGAAAAGCTCTCTCTCTCTCTTGCCAGGCACTGTGGACTCCTCTTGTGGATGATTAAAGGAGGACCCATGCCAACAAAAAAGGGGAGGTTCCAATCGGCAGCTTAGAAAGACTCGGGTTGAAGTGAGATCAGGGAGAGCTCGAGGGCCCGACCAGTCGAATCTCTGCCCGGCCAGTTCATTCCGTTCTAGGGCCCGGTTTCAGTTCCAAGAACTCGAGTTCACCTTGTAAGAACAACCATTTTCATCTCCCACACAGCAAAACATATACAGGAGTAGGGTATTACGCTCCTGGCGGCCCGAACCTGTCTACTTCTCCTGTCTCCCTTGTGTGTCATCGACCGGACGCCGCAAGCCGTCCTGTGAACAACTCCCCTGGCCGACCTCAAAAGGGGGGTCTCCAGACTCCCCGCGGTTGTAGTTTCCTCCTCCGACAGCAGCCGTCCTCGCTTTTGGTCCAGAGAGCGCGCCGACTGCGTCGCATTTTCCGGCCACTGCCAGAGCGCCGATACCGATCACCGCGCCAACGACGTCGCCTCGCCTCCAGGAGTTCCTGGCCAAAAGGCGAATCAAGCGGGAGTGCTGTGAAGCTCGAGATCAGCACCCATCTTCCCCAACCCCGATCCAAGCCGCCACCGTGAAATTCGTCTTCTGCGGTGAGCTGCTCTTCGATTCCTCGCATACCGAGACCCTACCATCTCCCTAACCTCGTGCATACCTTTCTCATTAGCTCTAAGGCCGGAGCAAGCAGCCGCATGAACCCTGGATTTCAGCCGCCGCCGGCTATCTTCATCGCCGCGTGTCACGTCCCAGGCTTCACCAAGCCTCGCACAACTCTCGTGAGGTTCCTGGTACCTCTTAGGCGTGCATGCACACACTGTTTGCCCAGAACCCAACCATAGCTCGGATCGCCTCAACACCCGAACGCTCCGCCGCTCACGCCGCCGTTGCGTCCGACTCCGACTACCATTGAGACGAGACCGCCACGATAGCATCGCCTTGATCCCTCATTTTCTCTTTTGGTGCTACCCAAAGCGAGCTGCCGTTTGCCGTCGCACCGCGAGAAGCTCGCCGCTTGCTGAAGCTCTGCCTCGCTCTCCTCTGCTTCTGGTCTCGCCGACGCGCTGGACCCGACTCGTCAGAAAGAAGTAGTGGCCGAGACTACAGGTTCATTCCCAGGACTTCCAGGGGCCTTTTCCACATATTTCCTGTCACTGACTGGTGACCCAGCCATTTAAAAATCTCAGAAAATTTTAAGAAAAAGGTAAAAGTATTTCTTGTTAACTGAAAAATAGATAAACTTGTAAAATCTATAACTAATTCATTTTAACTCTAAATTAGATGAATAGTAATTCTTTGGAATCATAAAATTATGAACTTTATTCCGATAAAAATAGATCTGGGGAAATCAGTACCTAAATCCTTAAAAATAATAAAACCATAAAACACATAAACCTATATATAAATTTAACTATTTCTCATTACTATAAATTAAGTGTTGATAAGCTCATAAAATATTGATCTTTCTATAGTGAACTAAAACTAAAATTCATTTACAAGAACACTATATAAAAACCTGTAATAGGTAAATACATAAATTAGAATACATAATATGTATTGACTTCTAAAATGCATAAGAAAGTCATATTAACTCCAAATAAGATGAAACAACTTTTGATAACTTCAAAATATGTTGCTCTTTATTTTTAGGAAAGCTGGAGACTTGCCAAATTAGTATGAGAACCACCTTTAGGATTTATACAAAGGTAAATGTTTGTATAGAGTAAAAAAGGTAAAATGATTTCTAAAAATCATATAAACTCCATTCTTACTCTAAATAAAATATACCCAAGGGCAGTAGATTCACAAAGCATCTTTTATCAAAAAAATGTAGATTTATATTCTTATAAAAAACCTAGCCCTAAAACACAGGTATACTAAAATATTACGCGTATAAATTACGATGTACACGTTAGAAATTGATAAACTCATATCTCCTAAAATAAAAGTTGGAAAATAGAAATCTCTTCATCAAAATTCACCTAAAGCCAATATCAAACCACTGTGTAAGTTTCACACATATTAAAAATCAAACTTCAATTTAACCTTATATCGTATTCGGACGTATTTTCGTATAGAAACACTTATAAAATTCATAACTCCCAAATCGTTAATTGATAAAATAGAAAATTGCCCTTCACCTAAATTCACTTTAGACCAGTAGAAACCTAAGTATAAATCTCATGCATATATTAGAGCTATTTTGATTTCTCGCCCCATTATTTGCTATTTTATACGATCGTTCGATAATTTTCTTTCGAGGAGAACGCATTCCGATATCGCGGTGAAGAAGTAAGATAGTTGATATCCAAGTACTCAAGAGTAAGGCAAGTATTCTCCCCGTCCTCTTTGACAAATTGAATCCTATTTTTAGGGAATGAAATGTGTGTTTGTAAAATTGCATGCGTTATTTATCAATAACGATATTTAATTGTTGGTAAATGGTAGCTAGACCTATTTGTTGCATAAACCACCTTGAAAACCTATATACTCCTTGCTGACTGTAGCCTTAGAATTGTTAGAGCACTTAATGTGCTTAATTGGACTATACGTGCTTATACATATGTAATTGCTTAGCCATGCTTAGAAATATGCTAGAATACAGATTGTGATCACTTATAAATGAGATTTAGGAATTTTATAACTTCTGGACAGAGGTGAAGCCCCTGGTTATTTGTGAACTAAAATGATGAAAAAACCTGATTTGTAGACTTGGGCGGCAAATGGTATGCATATGGAGTAGTTGCACAAGATAGGGGGAGTGTTTGCCTGAGTCGATTAGAACCGAACTCAGTGTCATTTCTCAGTGTTAAACAGTACAACCACATGTGCTAGTATGGGATGGCCATAGTGGATTAAGTTACTTAATGTTTAGCCTTGTATTTTGGTAGGCAGAGTAGTATGGGCAGTGCCTACGACGGGACTGTAGGGCTGTCCAGAGGAGCTACCTATGTAACCATGAGGGACAGTGTGATCACCATCATGGCATAGGCGTCTAAGCGTGCCAATACACGTTATGTGCCTCGTGGGGGGCTAGGACGGTGCGCCACGGCGCTATTAAGGCGTGGGCCCGCCACCCACGGCATCGGTTAGCACCCGATGTGGAGTAACATACCTCGTGCTGGTGCAAGACTTAAATGTTAGGTAATGTCAAAAAAGCTATGTTGTGACCTAGGCGCACTCAACGTGTAGAGTGTGGGATACCGTGGGTATCGACCAACCTAGGGTGTAGCCGTTATGGCTTCTATCACCATCATGTGGGTAACGTTGTACAAACTCTGCAGAGTCAAAACTAATCGGTTAGCCGTGCTCACGGTCATGAGCGGCATGGTTGTGTCCATTGAGTATAGATTTATGCTTTTAAATATATGTTTATGAAATTAGGATGATGGATTGGTGACTTATGAGAATGATTATGCTTATTACAATACTTATGGTGGCTTGTTGCCGTGAAGGGTAGCAAGCAGGAAAATTATTATGTTAGAAAATTATTATGTTTGAGTCACTTCCCTACTTATTATACATGTTTCTAATGTTTTATTAAATACCATTGCAAATGATTGTGAACTAAAATTAGCTTATGCAAAACTGAACCCACAAAATAGCCTTTTTTTCCATGATTTAGGAACTTGCATGTATTGTAGGATTGACATTGCCAGTACATTATTTCGGTAATATACTGACTTTTGCTTGTATTTCTGTTGATTTACCTTGTTGTAGGTTGATGCTACGGAATCCGTTGCTTCTTCAGGATTGATTCTTTAAGGGTGTACCCCTAGTCGGATTGCCCTGTGTATGGGTAGACAGCTTCCTGCTGAATCATATTATTCGGTTGTTTGACCTATGTAACTCTGATGTAGTAAATTTGGTTTACTTACTTGTACAACCATTTATTATATTACCATTGCTAGAAATCACGGCCGCCGCCAGCCACCAAAGTTGTGAATAAACTAGCAATTTTCCTAGGGCTAGTCTGCATTATGAGTATAGACTTAGAACAGTTGAGATACATGGAGAGTAGTCAACCGAAGACCATGTCCTCAGAGATATGTATCGTGTTTGTCGCCACCTTCGTGTGGTTTGACGGGCATATCTCGCCGTGCGGACTGGTATAACTATTTTTCTAATATCTCTCGTGTTCTTAGTCTGGCGTTTCGGTTGTTTTGCATTATAACTGGTGGTTTATATGACAAGGCTGCGATGAGGTTGGATGGTTACCAGTTTTATTTGGTTTCTCTTGAGATTCTTCCCATCTAACTAGATATTTTCGCACGTTGTCGTACCAATTACCTCTTATAGTGCGAAAACCGGGTGCCCACATTAACTCCAAATGAAGCAAAACTCAAATTTATTGGAATCACAAAAATGGGTTTTTTATTCCTGTGAATTAAAATTTGGCTCAACCAGTACATAAAATTACCTCTGAAATTTGTATAATGGCTAATAGATTAGTTAGGGTATAAAAATATGTTGGAACTTCCAAAATTCATAGGAAATTCATCTTAGCTCCAAATGAGGTGAACAAGTTGCATTGAACTCATAAAATTGGTGCTCTATTTTCCTGTAAATCTGCATTTGCAAAACTAACCTCCTAAAATACTCTAAAAATCTGTGTAACATATAAATACCGCATTCACGTATAAAACTTGTAAAATCGAATATCTCACACATATAAACTGATTAAAATGGCAATTCTTTCACCGGTGGTCATCTAAAATCAGAACCTACCCATGCATGATAATCATCATGTTAGTACATTTTGAAATTTTGCATTATTTAGTATTTATTCGGATACCGTTATATTTGTTAGAGACGAACTCGTTGCTGTAGACGAGAGTGATAGTGTTGCTGACCCAGGTTGAAGAAGCTGAGCTAGCAAGTCCTTCCCCACTCCCTTTGACCAATTTGATACTATGTTTTGGGGATAAATGTTTTGATTTCAAAGTTGCATGTCTATTTATAACATATAATACTTTGAAATGTGGTTAAATGGTAGTTATGACCTAATCGCTACATGATCCACCTTTGATGCTTGTTACCCTACTATTTGTAACCCTAGAAGGATTAGAGTACTGTCCAAGTGATCAAAGGGTGGTATTAAAATGATAATATGCCCTCCTATATCTTAGACATGCTTTCTAGAATTGCTAAATAACATTTATGGTCCACTTTATACTCTTTAAAAAATAGGCATTTTTTATACTTCTAGACAGAGGTACATCCTCTGAATAATTGCGAACTAAACTAAAATGATGAAAAATCATTTTAAGACTTGGGTGGCAAGTGGTATACACCGATGGTGCTAGTTGTATACCGACAGTGGGAGTGTTTGCCTGAGTCGATTAAGGACCGACTCAATGTCATATTCATATATTTACAGTACAGCCATATGTGCTAGTATGGGATGGCCTTAGCTCACTAAGTTGCTCATTATTTAGCCTTACATTTGGACTTACGGTAGGCCGGAGTAGTATGAGTTATGTTGCTGTATTAATCCAAAGGAGCTACCTATGTGCCTATATTGGGTGCTAGCGTCTAGTTTGTCCAATACAATGCTATAGTGCCTCATGGGGAAATAAGACGGAGAAGGACCGGCGGCGGACCAAGAACCCAAAAACCAACCGACGACCGCCACCAGAACACAGGGAACGATCCGGCCCACCCGCCGCCGAGCCCCAGACACCGCACCACCCCAGCGCCCCACGGCGCCCCCCCACGCCCCCCACGACCGACAGCGCCCGGAACAAAGCAGCACAGAAGCGGGAAGACGAGAAAGGAAAAGCACGGGGACAAAGAAGACAAAAGAGAAGGCCGTTTAGACGAGGAGCAGAAAGGCACCAGCAGTGCGCAAGCAGCGCGGACCGACGGCGCGAGGCGGAAAAAAAAGCAGAGAGAAAACGAAGCCCGGGCAGACGGGGCAAAATGGGGCGCACAGAGGACAACGGGGCACGAGGAGAAAAGCAAGGGCACAAGGAGGACACGCGACCAACAACCAGGGGAAAGGACCAGGGGAGAGGAGCAAGGAAGACCAACACGGCAGGGAAAAAACTGCCACCCACCGGGTCAACCATGAAAGGAGAACAATAGGGAACACCGAACGAACCAAACGAAAGGAAACCAGAGAAACAGCCCAAAACAAAAAAAAGAAAGAAGCCAAAGAAAGGAGCGAAGAACAGAAATAGAAAGGACCCAAGCAAAGGGAGCAAGGAAACACCAGAAGTTAAAGCGAGGGCACGCTACCTAACGAACGCACCTAACAATCTCAAAGGCAGGGAGAAGGCCGGGCGAGACTCTAACAATCAAACATGGCCTAGAGTAGCACTCCCCAATGGAAATCTCTTACTTAAGCATCATTGGTGCAAGGCTAAGTTTTGAGCAATGGAAGGCTATGTCACAGTAGTAAATCGGATACCTTTGGTATCGCGTACCATGCTTTGCATATTACTATATTCGCGTCGGGTGGGTCCACAGCAAAAGTGTACACACTCTGCAGAGTTAAAACTAATTGATTTAGCTGTGCTCACGGGGAGGTCACGCAGCGATATGGTTATGTGGGATATTGAGTATAGCTTTATGATAATGGAATTGTTTATGAAGAATGAGACATGGATGGAATGATTTACTTTATTTTTGGATACGATGATGAGAGATTGATAGATTGTTGCCATGGAGCGGCAGCAGGTGCATGATATAGAAGAAAATATGTTACTATTATAAGATTAGCCACAATGATCTACTAATGAACAAGATTTAAAATGCTTATAAAACTACTATTGCAAAATCTTCTAACTAAAATTTGCTTTAAACGCTAAGAAATGAGCCTACAAATAGCCTTCCTCTTGAATAAAAAGCTTGCATTATAGTAGAGTTTACCCCTCTGCAACCATTGCATAGTGACACACGTTATGTTTTGTAATGTACTGCGAGTCTTGCTTTGCTTTGTGTACATCTATTTTGTTTAGACTTTTATGTAGTGTGAGATGTACGACATAGTGTTGAGTGCTCTGCGGGTGATGCCGATTTTAATGATGGTTCTAAACTAGGAGACTACCCCTAGTCGGTTTTTCCCCTGGGGCCCCCATTGTGGTGGGATGGTAGATACGCATTCCGCTAAACTTAAATATTTGGAAACCCAGTTGCCTATTGTAATAAGCTAGTCGTACTCTAAGTCTATCTATTTGTATACCCTTATTTGGGATGTTCAATGCTTTGATGAAAGTGCGAGCTGGCTAGTCACCTTTTTCCTGGAGGCTAGCTAAGCATGAGTATGGACTTGGACCAATTAAGGTATTTTCTTAATAGCCGCTTTAGGTTCAAGTTTCCTCCGTGCAACCAGGTATTGTAGTCGCTTGGTTGCCACTCACGGTTCGATTGGTTGACGGGGCACACCTCGGGGGGCATGGTCAACATGCAACTGGGCTATTATGTTGATGTATTCTCATTTGTGCCGCCCCCCCCCCCCCCCCCCCCCCCCCCCCCCCCCCCCCCCCCCCCCCCCCCCCCCCCCCCCCTCCACCCGTGAGTCTGACACTTTGGTTCGCTATTTGTGTCGTCTTCGTTATTCACGACATCAAGTCTGCTTTTGAGGTGAATGGTGCGGGTAACAGTTAATATTTATTTTCATTTTATTCGAGATCCCACCACTCCATTAGTTAGCCGGCGTTGACGCATCAACCGGAGCAAGTTTGCAAATCACAGATACAAGCGTCTTCGTACGCGCATGGGGTGTTTTTACATTTAGACTTCAGAGGGTAGAGAAAAATCAGTTAGTGTGCATAATAGAGTTTCATGTATCATCATAGTGCCTGTTCACAATATCTAAAAAATACTTTTTATGATTAATCTTGACCAACAAGTTATTAATTTTAATGTCTTCACTCTCTCTAATACAAGGCTACGTTAATTATTATAAAATATATCACATAATCATTGAAAGTATAAATGAGAAATCCAGTGAATATGTCGAGAGAGTAAGATGTTGAAGAATTATATTACCACATCTTATCAGAACAACGCTATACTAGAACGGCAAGCCAAAAAAGTTCAATGCTCTTCATTTGAATTAACAATTAATTTATTAATTTTCATGTTAATAATTAAAATCGTGATAGTGTGCGCACGTCACCCCTGGATGGAAGCCCACACCAGGAGAAACTGAATTGCATCTGGAGCCTCAAAATGACCCGATCCCCCGACTGGAGGAAACATTTAATCAGTAGTCGGGATAGCTCAATCACCGATGAGTCATCCGGTTGATACAAACTCAGAGTACATTAAATACATAAAACCAGCCCAAGTCACAATATCCAGTAATTTGGTTTCTCTACTTGACTCTCAAGCGGTCTGCGCCTCTATCCAGGGATTGACACGGCCCCAATGGACAACGGCAGAAAGGAACCGGCGTAAGCACCATAGCCGTAACCCAGCGCAGAACAGGCGGAAGCAGGGAGGTGATACAGAAACTACTCCGGCGATGGGGAACACGACTGGTACCACAGGCTTGGTTGGGAGCTAGGCCCGAAACCTCAGAAAGTCCTCATAGCCAGCTTGGTCCTGGAGAACTCTTCTCAAATGTAGCAGTTGGGTCTTTCGCTGCTTCGTTCTTCAAGGAACCCATAACTGAATAATCAGATGTATCGTACAGTATGGAATACCAGCTTATATACGAAACAAGAGGTGAGTAACTTTCGTACCTCAGCAAGCAAGGAAAAACGCCCGTGTCCTGGTTAGACAAGTGGGCTAATAAGTGTGTCTCTACATGACGTCTGAAGAAGACAGCCCTTTAAAACAGTTCTGCTTATCAATACTAGTGATCCACTCTTTAGTTGTCGGAAAGAGGGCTCCACTGCCTAGTCGATCCACATGTCACGCAAGTTTGCTCTTTTCGTCAACAACTCGTCTAACTAGATATACAGGTACTCATATCTATGTACATTGCGACGATTAGTATACTTTATCTTCCCCTTCGTCGACTTTGTAACGTATCAGTTTTACTTCCCGTCGATCAGCGTCCACTATCTAGCCCCATAGGTCACTTCTTCCATTGAGTGGCTCGACCACCTCCCTACCTTATACAGTGTCTCAGCTTGCTTTTTCCCGAGTGGTAGACCGACCAACCCGGTTGGAGGCCCTGAGACTCGGGGTACAACCGGCTTCTCAGCTATCTCTTTGCGATTTTCCGGCTACAAAGCCGATTACCAGTCATTCGCTTTCACTGGCTACCAACCAGTTGGCTCGAATTTCGCTGCCTTGGAGCTTACCACCAGGTAGTCTGCTCTTTACCGTCTCTGCTGACCTACCAAGCCCGAAGACTTTTCTCCTGTTAACTTTTCACACACCTTGCTTATGGTGCTTTCAACAACCACCCCGAGGTCACACAGTTCCCGTTCTCTGGCCACCACACGGCCTTTTTTCCACCATTTTTAAAACCGAAAAAATCTGGAACCACTCAGTGCAGAAACTTCTCCTCTCACAGTCCAACTATTTCTTTGGTAATGCGGCTTTCCCCCAATCTGGATTCATGCGAACAGATGAGAGAGCCACTCGTGCAACTACGCAAAATCTACGCTAGACAATGCGTGTAACATCGAATACAAACAACTTATCAATACAATCAGGCCGAGCCGTGGGCGGACCATTGTTTGCAGGGAATATACGCACAAGCTCAAGCTAAACGTCTGCAGAGGGGGCACGCTTACCCCATACGACACGAAACCTACACCAGGTTTATTCGCTGTTAGATTATTAGAGCACGGCCGATGTTATAGTTAAAGTCGGATGGATGCACAGGGTACCGGGAACGTCTGTGAGCAACCGGCAGCCCATTTCCAAAGCCAGTTCTAGGGTTGTATATGCCATTCCAAAATGCCAGAGTGCATAAGGCATGTGCCGCGACCAGGCACTCGACCCCCCCACTATCGACTATGCTAAGGTCACGCTCTCTAACCACTCAGTGCACCATGCATGGCGATGAAAAAAGAGCCGACACTTAACCTCCACACGAAAGTGAGTCCACGTTACGAATCCCTAGCCACACCGGCTACACCAGAACTGTCCCTACATAACCTACCATTTACTCGGCCAGGGGTTATCGGGCGTCATCCCATTACTACCCGAATGATAAGGTCAGCACGTAAGAATGCTCGGATGCCAGATACTCTCTCATCTCAATGGTCCTTATAGATTGAGAGCCAAGTAGCCAAGGCGCAGCACAATGAGTCTACTCGATCGTCTCTGTTCATCAAGTTTTCACAAACTTTGCATTTATTTCTACAGAGCCCACACTCTGAACCGATAATGCAACAAGAAGAATTCTAAAGTTACTCGTTTTTTCAAGACAAGATTATGAGCAAAACAACTACACGTGCTTTCCCGCGAGAAACGACTATGATACGAGATCGCTGCGGCAAGTAGGGTGAAGCCATTCGACTCTAAGGCTAGATCCCAAAAGAACACCCATAGGATAGTGATCGCCAGCGTTGCCAGTTTAGTGGCGGCTACTCAAATAGTGCAAATAACTATCTATCGTATCCTACCAAAAAATAAGTACGGACTACTGGGTGGAAAAGTCCTCAGGTTTGACGTCATGGCAAACCATCTGTTCCGATCTAAATCTCTCTCTGTGTAAACTAAGAGAACACAGTAATTGCAAACAACATAAATTGCTGCACATATAGGAGACATATGGTCAAGGGGGCTATGCCTCGTTCCAGTGAAACTACTACACTCGCGAAAAGAACCGAGGACTTCATTGTGAGAATCCGAGCAAGAAAACTCGGCCGGTCAGGATCTTAGACTACAGACAGAAAAGGAAGTACTAATTACTTAGGCACGCCGAAAAAGAACGACACGGTCGAAACATAGAAAAAACATCGCTGGCGTGTCGGATGAAGGTTTATCGTGCGCTGCGTGGTTAAGCATGCGGCAACTGGGCAACAGGGGTTATTTTATCTTACACACCACTCGGCACTCTCGGATAAAGACTCTAGCTTATATCTTTTAGGGGCACAGCGACACTTGGATACTCGTTTGCTGGAGCCAGAAACGGCCCCAGTCAGGCGTATGGTGTAGGTAGGACTAGAGAGTGTTGTTTCCGTTTCTTACTGCGGTTTGGAACAGCTAGTAGGACTGGCAGCGTGTTCACTTTGTGGCCGCATACGAGCGGTGCGTCGATGGTGTTTTGCTAGATAATGACATAGAACGTGCGGAGAGAAAAGGGCAATGGATGACCTTTTATATGGCTGGCAGTGCGAGGCAGGGGACACGACGGTGCAGGGGCGATGGATAGAGAAAAGGAGTCCACGATAAAGCTGGCAAGGCTACAGGCTAGCTGGCTGGGGCCGACGCATGTCAATGCACGAGATGACTTAGGATTTGGGGAGGCCGGTTGGACGTTGGTAAACACTATATGTATGCGCGTGTATGAGACACTCCATGAGTCGTAGGCAAGACGGAGTTTATGGTGGGCTTGCAGACAGAGGTACTCTTCACTGCGATAGACTACTCCTATTGGTCCAAAGCAACGGTGTGTCTCTCGCCGGGCTCTCTCTGAAAATTATCGTTCAACGATCAATAATCAACTCGGCGCATCGTGGCGGCCTTATCGTCCGCACTCTGGTCCGAGCCGCGGCTTACCAACGGCTGGCCGTTCTTGGCCCAGGTGAACAGTCTAATTACTCACCTCACACTCTGAGCGCGCAGTCGTGCGGACGTCCAACGGGATAGGACGTGGAATCATTCGGCTGACCTGCAACACTTCGTTAGTAGTAAGGCGACGCAACCGAACGCACTCCACCCGTTGGAGACAAGCGCAAAGCGTCGAGGGTGAGCGTTGACCTGTGTGAGTTGGGCCAGGAGTCTGGTGCTCGGTGATAACTCACCGATGGCCTACCAAAGCCAAGCGCGCGTCAAGCCGAGGACTGTTCCATGCGAGGTGTTTCTGTCCCGCACCATCCGCGTGCTGCGAATAATCTCTCAAAGATCCCGGTCTGTGATCTGAGGGTGATCACGTCGGGCCTTACACGGATGCAAGACAGAACGGTATATCTGCTTTTCTAGGCTTGCATCGGGTGTCCTGGTTCGAATCTCTAGGCCTCTGGTATAGTTAACAAGGCCAACTCATGGCACGGTTGCTATAATCACGATGCGCGCTCTTGACTCTCCGTAGACTGCCTTGTCAGCAAACATAGACTGGGAGTAGCTTAGCTCAAACCAGCATCATCAAATCAGGCATCCGAAGTGGACAAGAGGGTTTAAAAGGGCAAAGATTCAGGAAACTGAGTAGGAATGCTACTCGGCACAAGGGACAAAAAAGGCAGTCAGCTGGCCAGTGGAGAGAAAAACTGGGGCACAGTCTGAACGGGATAGAGAGGAGTTAGAATTCAGAAAAAGACGAAGTTCCAACAGGGAAAGGAAAAACGTGGGTCTGTTACATATAGGATAGTAATTTCTCTTTTCATGTAAGTATTAACCAGACATCCCAGTGCTAGATCTCTAACAAGGAAGGGACCGCTAAGATTTTCAGGAAAATTGTAGATTATAAATACAACAATTTATGACAGAACTTAGAGTGTGTGCTAGACATTGCGTGAACCTTCGCCAAAATATCTTTATGTAATTTTTTTTTAAGGTAGTTGCCTGTTCATATGGAAAAACATAAAATTGCACTGCTACACGCAATAAATGTATCTAATGTAGAAAAAATAACAAATAGGGGTACATATGCATCATCTGAATGATCATAGTGGGTAAGTTGTAGATGAGGAAACATTTTAGACAATTCTCATGTCCTTCTAAATCTTAATTCATACTGCCTCGCTTTGGCTGACTCATACTGCTAGAAAGAAATGTTTTTAGAAGAGCAGTGGAATAAATGGCTTGTTTGGTAGGTGATCCTCGGGTCGAGTCTCATTAGAAATTCATTGAATGCTTAGAGCAATGGACATATGTCCCTCAATCTTCCGCCGAAATACTGGCGGTGATTCCCCTTATTTATAACGTACGAAGAGAGAATTGCGGAAAGCCCTACACTTTTCCAAAAATATTAGCCGCCAGTCTGGGGTTTATCCTCTTTCCAACCCCCCAGCACCGAGGATGACTCATCTTGCGATGTCTTGGATATTAGTATGCAAGACGTAGACATCGGCCCATCGAGTAGTGCTCGTGCTCTAGCAACTGCCGCGCGAGTTCCGTCGATCGTTGGGTGGGGGCTCGTCGGCTGCTGCTGTGGTCTCCATGCCACGCAAGTGTACCCTTAAACTTCAACTAAGAGGCCATCGGTTAGTGTGAAAGCAAGTAAAGCATTGGAAGAATCGTATTCGGTTCAGACTGATGCTCTATGCGATCTAGATGTAATTTTGGTACTATTTGCTCACACTCTGATATCTGGATTTTGTGGAATAATTGAGTTATTTGCGAATAATACTTGAAAAGGAAAAGCTATAAAAGTGCATGATCGAGAAAAATGGTAGCACCAAGGAGTTAAAACATATTATCCAAATGTATTATTGAAAAATTATTCTATAATTTTTACGAATATGTTGAACAGTTATAAAATGTCTGGGAAATTATTTGTTATTTAATGGAAAGCCCATGTGATTGCAGGAAGGTTGGTGAAAAGCACTGGGTGTTATTGCATTGCATCTTGGCGCGTTAAA